>CM031234.1:930490243-931090243 GCA_018340775.1 Taxus wallichiana var. yunnanensis
ACCTTGTTGACTGGATATGGAAAGGTGAAATTGGACCAAAGTATTTTTTTGATGTAGTGAGTTGTGTCCTCAAACAACCAATGCAATGTGGCTTGATGTAGTTTGCATTAACCATCAACTAGATATACTCATGGAAGGGTTGAACTTTGAACGGAGAATTATGTAACACCAAAGTATATACCAATAAATGGACTATTGAAAAGACCACGTGGATGAGAGTGATGTGTTCATATAGATATCTCACTGTTACTACACTCAAATAGCTACATTGATATGTCTCCTCTCACGTTCTTGGACTACGAACATGCCAAAATCAAAAGTCTAATGCTAGTTTTGAATCCTTACAAAATATCAATCGGACACATGAATGATCACAACTAGGTCATCACTTGCATGTGTAGATATCTGAAGGGAAATGAGGTGTAACCTTGACATGAAGTATCTAATGAAAAACTATGGTGATTTGGAGTGAAAATCACGTAGGACTCGATCCAATGCCAAATTTCTTGATGCAAATCTCAATACAAATAACCCTCTTCTATTCATAGAACTACTCATCCACTCATAACATGCATGATATAGTAAATATCATAATGACATATGGAATCAATTCACAAATGCAAATTCGAGTTGGATGCATAGCATGTATAATATTGCACGCTTATATTCTACCAATATGAATTCTTGGACTTGTTAGAGCTGGCTTATTGAATATATTGAAGTATTCAATCAAGAAAACACCAGAATTTGATGATTGATGGATCTTCAACAACAAATGGATCCAATGATAGTGGAGACATCCCAAAATATGAGAATACCTCTCAGAGTAGAACAAATGTGGCTGCAAGAGTAATACAATGACCCAAGTATTAATTGATCAGATCCCTCTAATGCATGAGCGTGCAAGAAAATCCTAGGAGGAATGTTTTGCAAAAATATAATTGCATCTACAGGAGCAATAAAAAGAAACATTACCCCTCTATAATTATTTTAAATTTCCATCACAGTAAAGTAGATAATTTTCTCCGATACTAAATATTAGATTTGGTCATATTCTATATATTATATTTCAACCAATACATAACATATGGTTATTATATAGCCAATGAACTAGAAAACTAATGCCCTATAAAATAGGAACCCATATAAACAAATAACCCGGGATAGTCACAGAAATAACAACAAACTATAACCTATTTAAATAAGTTACGGGTATAACCAAACAGCTAATAATACAAGTTTTAATAATAAATCAATATAACCATAAATATTATTTCACTCATTGTAAACATTATATTTCCTCACATGCTTTGAATGAATTGACCATAGAGATCAGCATTCACACTTAGGATGACCCTCAAATTCTAAAGATAGGCCAATATTTAGATTCTATTGAACCAAAATCTTTCATCTCTTTCCTTCGAGATCATAGAAATGCTTTTGCATGGTATTATGTTGATATGCTTGGTATTGACCCTAATATCGTGGTCCACAATATTGTGACTATGCTTGATGCCAAACCTGTGAAACAAAAGCTTTGAAGAATGCATCCACAAATTGACCTTCTCATGAAATAAGAAATCCAACACCTTCTTTCTATTTCCTTAATTCTACCCATTGACCATCCACAATGGATTTCTAACATTGTCCCTATCACGAAAGTGACAGGGGGAATCCACATCTACATGGACTTCCGCGACCTTAACCTTGTTTTCCTTAAGGATGAATTTCCTTTGCCTAGCATCAATCAAATTATTGATCTTATAGTCATCCATGAGATGATATCCCTTATGGATGGATTCTTGGGTTATAATAAAATATTACTCACTCCAGAAGATCAACACAAAACCACCTCCATCATCCCTCGGGGGACATTCTATTATTGCGCCATGCCAATTGGCTTGAAAAATGTTGGTGTCACTTATCGAGTAGTATGATCTATATCTTCTATGATATCATGTATGACATATTGAAATATTATGTCAATGAAATTCTTGGTAAATCCAAAATTTGTGCCAAAGACCTCCCGGTCCTAAAATCATATTTGATCATCCCATTCAATATTGTGTTTTCCTTCTACATTTCTACCACCGATCATTCCTTGGGTGCCATGCTTTCTCATATCAATGAGAAACACAAGGAGAAAGCTGTTTAATACATAATCCATAATGTTATAGACTATGAGACTAGGTATACTCACGCTGAAAATCTATTCCTAGCCTTGGTCTTCGTGGCCACCAAACTTTTCCACTATATCCTTAACTACAAAACTTCCGTCTTCACCAACACCGATCCTCTGCATTACATGTATCCTAAACCTTACCAACACCAACACACCATGTGTTGGCTCATTCTCCTTACAAACCTAGACCTAGAGTTCATTCATCAAAATTATGTCAAGGGAAAAAATATTATAGATCAGCTTGCAAATGCTCCTCTTCCTAGAAATCAATCTTCTAACTTTGATTTTCGTCAAGAAGCCATTGCCACTCTTTCCTGGATAACACTATTTATCGATGACTTTATTATTTGATGTTTCTAAATTTCAATGCGGGGTCATGCGGGGGTCATCCTCATTTATCTTGATGGTGAACCTATGCCACTATCATTTAAACTTGACTTCGATTGCACCAACAACATCACCAAGTATGAAGCACTTGTCTTGGGCCTTCAAACTGTCATAGCCTTAGATGTTAAAACCATTAATATTTTTGGTGATTCTCAATTGGTCGTGAACCAAGTCAATGGTTTATACCAATGTTGTAACAAGGTCCTTCAAAAGTATAAACATCATGTCGACATACTTTTGACCACGTTTGACACCTACCTCATTCAAACCACTCCATGATCCACTAACAAATTTGTGGATACCATGGCTTGCCTCACCTCACAAATACATACCTCACCTTCAGACTCTAAAATATTTGTCACAAGTAAAATGGTTGCAATCACCCTCTTGTCTTATCAACAATGTCAATTTTATGGGAAAAATCGAAATCAACTCACGTGACGTTTGGTATGAGAAATTCACGATTACCTCTCCCTTTCAATTTTGCCTTTAGATCTCACTCACAATGGATGAAGAGCCTTCCTAAAAAGTGTCTCTTGTTACGTTATCATGGGGGTCCTTCTCTATAAATGTGGATTTGATAATATCCTCCTACGATGCCTCACTAGTTCTGAAATTCCATACACCATTAAAGAAATCCATGATGGGATTTGTGGTGGCCATTTCAATGGCCTCACTGTCACTAAACGTATCCTTCGCCTCAGCTATTACTGGCCAACCCTTAGCCAATACTGGTGTGAATACATCAAGCATTTTGTGAAGTGTCAATAGCATGCTAACCTTCACCAAACCCCAAGTCATGCCTTACAAGTTTCCAGAGAATTTTGGCCTTTCTCTCAATGGGGTTTGGATCTCATCAGAGAGATTAACCCTCATTCTTCTCAATTTCATCAATGGATCATCACAGTGACCGAATACTACACAAAATGGGTGGAGGTCATTCCTTTCATTTCTACCAAAGCTAAAAAGATCGTGGAATTCATAAATCATCATATCATTTTTTTGTTTTGGTCTTCCTCATCACCTTATCACTAACAACATAAAATAATTCAAAAACAAAACCCTTCGTAAACTATGTGACAACTTTGGCATTCAAATTAGTTTCTCTTCACCATATTACCCCTAAGCTAATGGCCAATCCAAATCATCTAACAAAACCCTTAATAAAATTCTTATGAAATTCGTCAATGACACTGGTAAGGATTAGCACACGCACATTCCTTTCACCTTATGGTCTTATCACACAAACATTCGTACCTCAACCAACACCACACCTTTCTCTTTGGTCTATGGTATAGAGGTTGTCCTACCTCTCGAAGTCCAAATTCCATCTCTTTATATATCACTTAAGGATATGCTCTCTGATGAATTTTTTCCAAGAACATTTGACACAACTTGAGCTACTAGACAAACACCGTCTAAACACGCTAGACCATATCAAAAATACCAAAAAACATCAAGCGAGCCTATGAAAAACATGTTCATGAGGAAACCTTCAAAATCGGTGAATTTTTCCTCGAGTAAAATTAATATGTAACCAAAGAGGAGAAAATTAAATGAGGTAACTTTTCTCCTAATTGGTTTGGACCATACATCATTACCCATACCTATGGATTAGTATCTTATCATTTATCTCTCTTGAGGGTAAAACTTAACTTGAGCCCCTTATTGGCTTGCATCTTCAACCGTTCTATTGTTGAATAAAGAACTAAATTACTTTATTTCACTTATGTGCTCATCCTTTGAGTGATATTTTACTTTTACCTACCTCTTTTTAAGGACCAACGACTACAACATAATTGTGTGATTATCCGTCACCATTCAACCTTCTATTAAATATGAGTACCATGACTCTACTCATGGTATGATTCTCATGGATAATTTTCTTTGTTTTCGTGGATGGAATCCCTGTGGTTTTTCGTCACTTTAAACTCCTCTTTAATAGCTAACATTTTCATGCTATGGTTTTTCCTTCACAAAAGAGGCTCGAACTCCTTTATAGTCTTGTCCATGACTTCAAGTACAAAAATAATACACAAAATTAAGATCTCAAAACTTTATTCCTTAAGTCAAAATTCTTGCAAATAGATGATTCCCTCAAAATGACATCTATGTCTCTCTCTTTTCTATAATTAGACCACTCCCTCGAAGGATAGTTATAAAAAGACAGCCACATATTGTAATTAGTCTTCCCAAAAATAAAAAATTTCTGGAGCTTCCGACATCAATTAGCTTCACGGAGACCTCAAGGAGAACCTATTTATCCCAATATAGACATTCTCGCATCGATTGGTCTATTAAAAAAATTCAAGAAAAATACAAACTTTTGGTCATGAAGTTGGCTATTCTGGTTTTGGGTATCTTGCAAAAGGGGCATGTTGTCCCACAACAAGGTTACACTTGACAAACTCTTCCATCTTACCTTTTGTTTATTATCTTCTAAATAAATTCATGAGACATAGCATGTATTCTACAAATTGTGATCACACAACTTTCACCTATGGACCTATCATTTATGCAGTGTATCTAGGGACTTATGTTTAATATATCTAGGGGTA
This sequence comes from Taxus wallichiana var. yunnanensis, assembly GCA_018340775.1. Lineage (NCBI taxonomy): Eukaryota > Viridiplantae > Streptophyta > Pinopsida > Cupressales > Taxaceae > Taxus > Taxus wallichiana. The sequence continues at coordinate 930,495,371 of CM031234.1, forward strand.
TGACACTTATGGTCCTTTCCAAATATGGGCATGTTGTCTCTTTTATTTTCTTATTTGTTTACTTATTGTTTCTTCAAATAGGACAAGACCATCAAAATTAATCAACCATAACACCTTCATCTATGCCTACACTTAATTCACCTTGCCTATTACCTATTCAACATTCGACCTTGCCCAACCTAGCTACCCAACTTACCTACCCAACCTACCTACTCAATTTACCTAACCTAATCTCATTCTTCCCTAGTTTAAGGGATAACTACATTGGTATGAGGTCCCTTTCATAAAGGATATGTATGTATCACTCTGAGAGAATGGGGCCCTCAAAGGTTAGCTTGACCACTCTTTTCCCCCACCATTATTCCCCCATAACCAAAAACCTAGTTAGTTAGTTTCCATAAAAACAATATATTGGAAACTTTCTCAAAATAAACCATACATCACCCATATACATTATCATCTAATTTCAATAACATAAATATATTGGAAATACAAATCAAACAAAACAAAACCATGTGAACATTTAGTTTCCATAACATCAATAAATTGGAAATTAAAGCCAACCATTCCTAAACATCTAGTTTACATAACATCAATACATTGGAAATCCAAACCAAACCATGCCTAAATATATAGTTTCCATCACATCAATAGATTGGAAATTAAACCAAACCATACCTAATCATCTACTTTCCATGACAACAATATAATGGAAATGCAATCAAATCATACAACCATAACCAACCATGCCTACATATCTAGTTTCCATAATAACAATACAATGGAAATAAAATCAAACACATCATATGTAAATATCATCATCAAATATATAATTGGAATGTATGTGTGTCAATACATGTATACATAGATATAAATAATGAGTTTCTCTAAAAATATCTCATATACATCTCGCCTCTTCGGTATGCAAGTCAGAATATACATCAAAAATCAAAATATAAAATAACACCATCTCTTTGATCTCTATATCATCTCTATGAGAGGCTGGAACTTCTATTTCTCTCTCATGTACCCTCATCCGACCTTTGTTTCCATGAACTGATCACCTCTCACTCACCCTAAGTATGAGACCGGTGGCTCCCGAGTTTTCGGTACTATTATTCCATGAACTAGTCCTCGCACTATCTACCTACTAGGCTCTATACTCAGCATATGGAAAAACCTTGGGATTGACATTTTTAATCCAATCGATAATACCTAGCCTCGAAAAAACATCTTTGTACATGTACATGGATATCAAATGGGAGGTTCCATTGATCTAACCCCAACTTGTGGTCTATGTCCTTATACTAATGGCCCTTGTCTTCCTACTTATAAAATGAGACCTTGTCTTGGTGCCTATGTATGTACAACGGGACCCTTTCCTACTGCTCGTACCTATGAAGATGCTAGATGTACCTATAATGTGGCCACTTATGCCTATAAAGTAGTCACCTAAGCCTGAAATTCTGGAAACTTCCTCCATCCCCTCTTTGGTGGCTATGCTAGAGCTTGTGATTTTGCTCGGGCCTATGCTAGTTGTCCCTATAATGTGGCCACATGTACCTATGCCTAACCTAGCTATCACTATAAAGATATCACCTACCCCTATAACCTGTCTCTCTGTACTATAACAGTAGCCAGGTTTGACTGTCCTAGAATCGGTGGTGATTACTATAGTTAGATTATCCACCAGTGTCTGTGCCCATCAATCGTGCCTCGCATCATCAATCCACCTATTAGAAACTTGTTCCTCCTGCCCTGCAGGATCTACTAGATGTAGTGGAGATGATGGTCTCTCCACATCATCCTTACAGTATTTTGGAAAGGGTGGAGGCAAATCCTGCTACATTCCAAACTAGAATCTAAATCGGTCAACCAAAGATATCTCTTGCTCCTGGTCATATTCCCTGTATACATCAAACTAGTTGTAGGCCTATTAGCTCCTCTACCATGTTTGCATATAAAGGGAAATATACATAAGGCTAACAAAAAATATTGACTGTTGATATGCCATCTAATAATCATCTGTAATATGTCACATCTTTTGATGCCTTGTCCACCCTAGGATGTGCTCCAATTGGTACCCAATCATTGAACCCTTCTCTATAGACACCTCTAAACCAATATTTTCATTGAAGGCTTGGTGGAAATAGAAACACTATGTGCTCATAGGCCCAAGAATGAAGAAGATAGGTACACCAATCACCAAACCGTAGAATCCTTCTTAGGCCGATAACTCCCTGTAATGTTATTCCTGGTACACTAGTGCCCATACAAAATAGACTCTCTCCTCAATCATGTCCTCCAATACCCCCATCAGTGCCCATGGAAATCTCCCACCCTCTAAGTCTAGGAGTGTAAAACAACCAATCCCCACCATCATCAACACCACAAGTTAGGTCTCTTGTGGATGTGCGACATACATCTCACTATAGCTAATTATTTGAATGTGATAAGACAAAGCTCCCATGGCCTCTCTAAAAACTATAACCATAGGATCGAATGAATCATCTAAATAAATCTGATATAGTGGCCCCCAAAAATAGGTATCCTCAAAATTTGGTAAACTTCCTCCAAAGTGATAGTCATCTCACTGATAGATAAGTGGAATGTGTTGGTCCTGGATCCCATCTGCTCATGAGAGTGAACATCATGTTATCATCTTAGACTATCCATCGTACTGCCATCTAATCGCTCCTAGCCCCACATCCCTCATATGATCCCACTCATCCTCAGTGACTCTAGGTATCATGTGCACTAATAGAGGCAATAGCCGGTCTCTCATAGTCAACTACTACCTCGCCTACATCATCAATGTTCACACATGTTAATCAATTATACCTTTCAACCATTTATTATACCGTATCTAGCCAAATACATAGCTACACCTTTCCTATCCTACCAACCTTTACCCAACCTATTTTCCTAACATCCATTCTACCTAGCCTACACATTTACACTTTATTATCTTTATCTATTTCCCCCTTCACCTATTTGACCTAAATTACCTCATCCACCTTGCGCCCATTCTCCATTGTTTACCTATACCTTTTCTTTGTCCCTACAACTTCACATTTCTCCCCATTCACCCTTACCTAGCCTAAACCCACCCATTCTTGTGCTACACAACCTACACAACCTTCCCTAACTTACAAACTCCCCAACTTACCCTTCACAAAAAAATGGTCACTTTTCACAGTGACCGGTATCGGTCACCCCAACCGATACTAGTCCCCATGAACCCACCGATGATGGTAGACCCATCAACACCGTTCCATAGCCAACTAGCGTTAGTCACCGGTTTGGCTCTAGAGCCAAACCCCAACATCCCCATTTTCTAAAAAATTGATAAAACACTTAATCTACCCACCCAAATAACCCCAAAATCACCCCAAATTACTTTTAACCCCTAATTACACTAACTTCAATCTCACATACCCAATTTCACCCGATTTTAATCAAATTAGTACTCAAATTTATAAATCAAAAATTTAAATTATTCTACTTTTTTCTTCACAAAAATAGCAATGGAGCTTGAATCTTACCTCTAGTCGATGCCACCTCCATGGTGGGATCTCAAGGATAGGATTCTTCCCTCCACCTACACCTTCTCCTACCTCTACCATATCTCAATCCACCTCTAAGCTCTCACCCAATCAAATTACAAGGGAAGATCTCGTGGGTCTATAAACTACACTCCAACACCCACTAGCCTCTTGACAACACAATCACAAGGAAAAATCAAATGTTTTCTCCATGAGTTTCTCTCTCTAATTCTCATTTCACAAAGTCAAAATTCTCAAATGATTTATTTTAACACAAATTTTTACTTTTAACTCGTTGACAAGTTGATCAATGTCGGTCATGTCATGCCCTAGAGATCGGCATCGATCTTTCTTATCGACATCGATTACATCCTATTGTATCCTAAAAAATGATCTACATTTCCATAGCTAAATTCAATTTTTTTGAGCTCATTCCTTCATTTATGTTTAAGACAAATTAGAGATTCAAGAAATTAGCAAAAGTCATGCCCTAGTGCTGTTTAAACCTCTATTTTTCTCATTTTTAGAAATCCTCCATTTCTCGGTCTGTGCACGTAATATCCTCTTTGCAACCTCCATTTTTGATCGAGATTGTTCACTTGTTCTATGGCCTGGCTCATCAAATTGTTATTTTTCCTTCATGCCCCTAGTTCATGAAGGAAATTTGAAAATTGAACTCAAAATGATGAAGTTCTCTTCATTTGTGTATTTTTCTCTGATTGAGAATGATGGGCATTTCTTTCCCTGTCAAATTTTTCCTTAGCATCCCCAAGTGATACATGGGTCTCTCTGATTGGATGTAGTTTGGTCATACTTCAAAATCCATTGGATGGCTCCATGTGTCGCAACGACGCAACTCCAGGGGTAGGGTCCAAGGGATAGTCTTCAATTAAGCGTAGGCTTTCCATGTGTCCTGTACAAAATGAAGGTAAAATTGGCTAAGTATGGAAGGCTCAGCAGACAGCTCCATGTGTCGCAATGAAAAAAATCTAGGGTGGGGTAGAAAAGGGAAATCACAAAATCAGCACCAGATCACCACGTGGTCAAAGTCATTGGAGAGGCAAAGCCCGCCGTTGAAAATTCAAAGTGGACAAGTGGGCCATCATGGGGATTTGTGTTTTTGAGCCCCTTTGCAAAAAGGTGAAAAGTTAAAAAGTGACTCGCAGCCCGATTAGGCTTTAAAGAAAAGAAAATCAAATTTGAAGCCTAAGAAAAAAATTCAAAGTCAAGCCCACCGTTGAAAATTCAAAATGAATGAGCGGTTATCGTGACACTTTTGGAAATTTATCCAAATTTCCAAAAACAACGTAAAAGTTATAGAATGCTCTGTGGCTCCAACAAAGGTCTCGGGCCCACCATTGAAAAGTCAAATCGGATCATTGGGTCAATGGAGGAAATTGAGTTTTTGAGCCTTTTCCCAAAAAGGGTTAAAACGTTTAGAAAAGTGTCGCGACCCTATCTCCAACTAGAACGTGCCATGTGTCCTACTCAAATCAGAGTAGTTGGTCGGTGGAGGAATTTGTGTTTTTGAGCCTCTTTCCCAAAAAGGTTTAAATGGTGAGAAAAAGGCCGTGATCCCATTTCCAATAAGAACGTGCCACGTGTCTAAGTTGAAAAGTCAAAGTGGGGCTACGGGCCAATTTGTTCCAAATTGCCAAATCTCACAAAAATTCATAAAATGTGAAATTCTTTCTCCGTAACCGATCCAATCCATTCCTACCACGTGGACGACCCAATTTAAAAGTTAGAGGAACAAATCAAATGGTCTATATTTAAACTAGAAAATTGAATGTAACGGTTTCTTTGCAAGATCTAGTTTTTAACCTGCCATGACTTTTTCTTCACAACAGAGGAATTTGAAAAGGCATTGAGGATTTATGAATTTGTAACGGTTTATTGTGAAGAATATAATGGCTTCTCGAAGCCATTCTAAAGGGCTAGCAATTGATTTCAAAAAGACCAGAGTGCTATGTACCTGGAAAAGATAGAAAACACCATACTTCTTCTATTTTCCCTTCTTCTCAGATTTTCCTCTATTCTCAAGCTATGTACAAACTCTGCTCAAGCTTCAATAATAAAGAAGGAATTTTTTCCTCTTTGATTGAGGAATTGATTGGTACTTTGCGACCAATGAGTTTCATTCGGTCTTGTAGCTTCTCCTACGGATTTGTTTTTCTTCTGACTATAAATGCATGTAAATGAAGTTTCTAATTAATGTGTGTGGGCATCTGATATTCTACTCACAACATTAGTTTTTCCTACCTCCATTATCACTTCCCTTTCCCCTTCTTAGACAAAGTTATTCTCTAGTGATAAATTGCTAGCTTTGCCACGGTGGTCGGGAGTTCCCCGTTGGATCTCTAGCCAAAAGGACACCATTGAAATCCACTTTTTCATGCATGCACATACGGAGGTTGCACTGTTCAAGTAGAGGGACTCATATTCCTATAGCATTGGCTTGAAACCCACAACTTTGTCCACAAGATAAATTTTCTCACCAACAATTTTTGTCACCCCGTGGGGTAGATTTTGTAGCATCTGCACCTAAAAACAACCTCAAGGTCATAAAATACAAAAAAAGATTCTAGAAGAAAATTTTCTGGAGATTGAATAATCACACAAACTACATGGATGTAAATCATGGCTATTCTAGGAAATCCTCCTATTGAGAGACTTGATTTACTCTTTCACATCCAAGAAGACATTGCTTCTGATCTGAGAGAAGCTATTTGGCATAATAGAAAAAGTGTCAATCAATACTTCATTGCCATAAGGATTTTGGACCTGGAAGAGGAACGTGTTGTCGAATTGGAAAGGCAGAGACAAATTCCAACACCCCAGAGAAGAGCATAAAATTTCAAGCTAGTTGATAGAAGATACACCTGGCAATTGAGGAAAGGAGGACAAATTGATCCCACATTTGAAGAGCTTGAAAGAGAGGTAGTTGCTGAAGAGGAGATAAGGGCTCAACTTGAAGAAATAGAAAGACTCCAAATTGAAGCAGAAGAAAGAAAGAGCAACAGTAGAAGTAGCCTTAACAAGATTGGAGGATAGAAACAGGAATAGAATGGGTGATCATGAGTGTGAGGAACATAGGCCTAATGTACCATGGGGAAGAAATACTGGTCCACTTGCTCTTCCACAACCACTTCATGACCTCCCAAGAGGCTCAAGAAATAACTTCCCAAAATTCAAAGGGGATGGTTCTCAACTACTTGAAGAACATGTAGCAACATTCATCACTGCTTGTGGAGTGTTGGGATTTGAAGATGAAGATGTCTCAATCAGGCTCTTTGTGGAGTCACTCCAAGAATTTTTTTTTGAATGGTTCTACATGTTGCCCCCAAGATCTGTCACATGCTAGGAAGATATAAGAAGTGCATTTGAACATAGGTTCAAGAGCACAAAATATTGTCAAGATCTATTAGTGCAATTAGTTTAGATGAAGAACGAGACCTCTCGAATCAATGAAATACTTTGTAGCAAGGTATAATAGGTTGGCAAAAAGGATCCCAGAAGATGTGGTACCCCTTGAAAACAACTTGAAAAGGTTCTTCATCAGTGCTTTTCCATCAAAAGTTGGTTTCTTCCTCAGAAGAGCTCAACCAAGAACATTAAGGGAAATTCAATAATTTGTAGTTGAAACTAATGATGATCTAATTCTTTCTAGAAAAGTGAAAGGAAAAAATGGGAAGCAAAAGGGTCGAGTTCAAATTCGGTCTCTCCGATCCAATGTTCCAAAAAATGGTAAATGACCTAATTAATTTGAAGAAGTAGCTGTCACAAATCACATTGAGGAATGCTCCAAGGAGACCAAATACTCCCTGATAGACTGATAATTTCTCCAATTCCTCGTATGATTTCTCTTAAAGAACCACCATTCAATTCCATCTGTGACACTAGAGAATCAGAAGAAGCAACAAACATTGAGGAAATTGAAGAAGAAAGCATGGATGACTATGAAAACTATCTTGAAATTGAAGAGGTCGGCATGCACAATGGCCTGATTGAATACGTTGATGATGAAGAGGAAGGTGATGAAGAAGCTCCAAGTTTTTCATGTGTTGTTTTCACTTGTGCACAATCCAAGAATGGTGTTTCAGCCTCAGCAGTTGCACTGAGAGTAGGAAGAACAAATAAGATAGTTCTTCAAAGCCTCCACAAAACAAGATCATCAATGAGAGGATCACCATTACCATCTTCCATGGAATCAGCCAAAGAGAAACCAGATTCACTGGTTGCCAAGGATCATGCTGCTCTGCCAAGTAAGTTATCTGATTCTTCTTCCAACTCAAAAGTTGTTAAGAGCAATTCTCTTCTAAATATTGGTTCTGCAAGAACATCTAAATTTCAATCAAAGGCTACACCCTCACCTCCTTCCAAGCCAATTTCTACCTTTGAAAAGGAAAACCTAGCACCAAAAGTAACAAAACCCCTATCATTTAAATCCTCTCCCACTACTAGAACCTCTTCCTCATCTACCATAACTCCATTTGACTTTGTGGAGCATGCAAGAAAAACCAAATTTCAGCTCTCTGAGATTGAATACCTACAAACACATCCTACCCAACTTGACAGATTCATCAAGGCAGTTCGTGGTAGTAACCCTTTTTCTTCAAGCCCAATCTCTAAAGGCCTATTACCCACACCATCCATACCACCTTCCCAAAACATGTTAGCCCTCAGTGCCTCCACCACCAATAGAGTTGACCCTTTTTACCTATAGTTCTCATAAAAGGTTTCAATTGAACAATTGCATTATAGATTCTAGAGCCTCGAGATAATGTGATGCCAACAAAAAGTTGAAAATTATTTTTTCCTCACTTTGACCGGGTAAATGGCACATGCTACTCAATGAAATCCAAACAAGTTCCATTAGTGGGAAGGATTAAAGATGCTTAGGTTGCACTAGCTGATTACCACGACAAGAAGATACTCTTGACCATTTTGGTGGCGAGATATCCCAACATCTTTCAATATTTTGTTGAGTAAATTTTTTTTATAGAGATCTAGGTGGACAAATAAAAATGGATTGGTAATCTAGAGCTATCCTAGTGAAAGGAGAAATGAAGAAACTACATCAATTAGGAAAATGAAATTCACAAGAAGGAAATTAGACGATCCAAGAGCTAACATCCTCTTTCAAGATTGTGGGTGGGAAACTACTTCCTTACATCACAAAAGGAAGAGAACTTTCCACACCTAATGGAAGAAGAAGAAGATCAGATTTGGAAAATGGAGTTTGATGGAATTAATTCGAGTAGGTTCATGAGCTAGTGTAGTATTATACTCTCCCTCTAACAAGGTATATCCTTTTGCCTACAAGCTACAATTTGACAATACAAATAATACAACAGAGTATGAAGCATTGCTCTTAGGCATGAATGCAGCAAAGGACATGGGAATCAAGAAAGCGAGATGCGAAGGTGATGTAGAGGTTGTGGCAAAGCAGGTCCACCAACAATAACGGGTAAAAAATCCAAGGCTTAGGCACTATAGAAACAAAGTGTGGGACTGCATTGAATCCTTTGATGCATTCTCTATTGAAGTTATCCCTAGGGAGTAGAATGAAAAGGATAATTATCTAGTAGTGTCAGCTTCCTTAGTGACACCACATCCTTCTTTTGGAAAGGATAAAGTGACCATTGAGATGGTGTTCAGACCTATCGTACTAGACAATGCAAATCACTGGTAGGTTTTCAATGATGAAAACCAGATCCTAGCCTTCTTAGAACAAAGGGATAACTTCAATAATATTTTCTTTGAAGGAAGTGATAACCCACACCATGAATCAATCCCCAAAGATGATAAGGAAGGAATTGAAGGAATTGATGAAGAGGGAGTAATCAAATTGAAAGGAAACAAAATCCCCAAAGGCCTAGTTTTTGGAAGATCTCTTTGCCAAGCATAACAAGTTCATCCTAGAGAAAGAAAAGAAGTCTTCTTGATGTCCATATGATTTTGATCAAGAAAAAATTGGCACTTTAGAGAATCCAAGGATGGTTAACATTGGTAAATTTTTCTCACCATAAGAGAAGAGAAAGTTTTTTTCTCTGCTAAAAAGTACTCAGATGTCCTGGCCTATTCCTATGATGAACTCAAATCTTTTTATCTAGAGGAAATGCATCACTCCATCCCTTTGAAGCAATGAGCTAAAACCTTCAAGAAGAAACAAAGGCCCTATAATCCAAATATTTCTAATGTTATCAAAGAAAAGGTGCCAAAGATGATAAATGCTAGAATCATCTTCCCCATCCACCATTCAACATGGGTGGCTAACATTATGCCAAAGTCTGAGGAAGAATAATGGGAAATAAGTATTTGTGTAGACTTCCGAAATCTGAATCAAGCATCTCTCAAGGACAATTACCCTCTTCCAATCATGGATCATGTTTTGTAAGTAGTCATTGGATCTGATATGCTCTCTTTGCTTGATGGATTCTCAGGGTACAACCAAATCAAGGTGGCAGAAGAGGATTGCAACAAAACAACCTTCACAACACCTTGGGAACTTTTGCCTATAGCAGGCTTGATCAATGTTTGGGTCACTTTCCAGAGAGCAATGGAATTGGCCTTTAAATATTTGAAATATTTCATTGTCGTTTACCTTGATGACCTCATGGTTTTCTCAAAGAGGAGGGGAGATCATATTAGTCATTTGGAGCAAGTCCTTGCAAGGTGTAGGAAACATGGCATTTCTCTAAATCCAAAGAAGTGCATTTTTGGAGTCACAAAAGGTAATTTGTTGGGACACATTGTGAACAAACATGGAGCACACATCAATCCTGAGAGGGTCAAAGCTATCCAAGAACTAGCCTTACCAACTAGAAAGAAGGGATTTCATTCATTCTTTGGAAAGGTAAACTTCCTTCTTCATTTTGTGCTTGAGTTTTCTGAACTGACCAAGTATATAACTTCCATGATGAAGCCTCAAGCAAGTTTCAAGTGGAATAAGGAAGGAAAAACAACATTTGAGTATATCAAGAAATCTATTACCAAAGCTCCAACTCTTGTATCTCTATATTTCAACAAGGAGTTCATCATGTATTGCTATGCATCAGAACATACACTCTCTACCTTGTCCTTATTCAAAAAATGATGAAGGTTTGGAAGCACCCATTGCTTTCATGAGTTTTCCTTTGAGAAATCATGAGCTAAAGTATAGTCAATTAGAGAAACAAGCATGCATAGTGTTCAAAGTTGTTGAAAGTTTCAGATTCTACATTCTCAATTCCCATACAGTGGTGATGGTCCCTGGAAGTGCAATCAAGTCCATTTTGACTCAACAAGATCCTAGGGCTAAGAGAGGAAGTTGGATTGCAAAGACCCAAGAGTATGACTTGGAGATTAGACCCTCTAATCTAGTAAGAGGAAATGGTTTGTGCAAGCTGATTGCTGAAGATGAAGCTCTCAAAGCTCAACAGGGAGAAAAGGATGATGTTTTCTCAACCTATTCAGGAGATAGTCCACAAGCACTCTTTATCACCACTACTGATGAGTGGTATGCTGACATTGCTTACTATCTCACTTATGGAGAATTCCCTCTTCATATTGATTACAAACAAAAAGGACACTCAAGCTAAAGGAAGCCAAGTTTTTGATTTGGAATCATGCACTTTACAAGAGAGGCCTAGATGGTTATTTCCTTAGGTGTGTAGATAAGGAGCAGCAAGAAAAGTTTCTCAAGGCATATCATGATCAGGCTTGTGGTGGACATTTCTTAGCAATGGTCACCACACATAAGATCCTCAGAGGGAGATATTATTGGCCCTCCATCTTTGCAGAAACTTAATACTAGGTTTCCAAATGCAAAGCATGCCAACAATTTGTTGGAAATCCATAACTAGCTGCATTGCCACTCAGGCCCATGGTGATTGAAGAACCATTTCAGCAATGGGGGCTAGATTTTATTGGTGTTTTGAATCCTCATTCTAGTACAGGGCATACTTATGTACTCATTGCAACTGATTACTTCACTAAATGGGTGGAATCCATCCTAACCAAGCAAGCCAACTTTGAAACAGTCTATAACTTCATCAAGGAGAATATCATTGTCCATTTTGGAGTACCACAGAATATTTTTGTAGACAACGGCACCTTTCTCTTCAAAGGAGCTCAGTGAGTTTTTTTATGGTTTTGGAATCTCCTTATCTCACTCTTCTAACTACTACCCATAGGGAAGTGGTTAAGCTAAGTCAAGCAACAAGAAAATTGTGACCATTGTTCACAAGCTGGTAGATGAGAATCAAAGGAAGCGGCAAAAGAAGTTATATGATGCATTATGGGTTGATAGGATCACTCCTAATAAGGCAATAGGTATGTCACCTTTTCAAATGTTGTATGGAATTAAGGCAGAGATTACTATCACAGTTGAGATGGTAGCTCTCAAGCTACTGCAATAAATAGAAGATGGTCAATACAAAGACTCCATTGACAAGAGGATCCTCTTCCTGGAGAAGCTAGAGGAAAGAAGATGCCAAGTGGTGGATAGAATTAAAGAACACCAATTGAAAGTGAAGAATATCTTCGACAAGAGGGAAAAGGAAACAGAATAAAAGGTTGGATATTTTTTCCTACTTTGGGACAAAAGAAGAGAACCAAAGGGCAGCCATGGAAAGTTTGATTCATTATGGCTCAGCCCATTCCAAATCCATGGATCTTGTGGTGAGAACATTTTTCTCCTCTCATACTTAGATGGAACTCCATTGGAATTGCCTCGAAGTGGGAAATACTTGAAACTGTATCATCAGTGAAAGCGGGTTGTCCCCCGCCTTGTACCATAGTTTTTTTTTCCTAGTGTGTTTTTTTCCTGTTCTTTTCTTTTGCATGGTTTTGGTTTAGTTTGGTTTGGTTTGTGTGTTTCCTCCTTCTTCCATTATTTCTCAAAATTTTACATGAATCTACAAGGCCCAATGGATAAGTCATTGGTCAACGTAATATGTTTTGAAACTTGAGATTCTGGATCCTCATGTTGTGCCCTAGCTATGCCCAGTTCATGCCATGTCCCCAAGCTAGAGCTAACTATTGTCTCCTGAAAAATACTCTACGTTTCCATAGCCAAATTCAAATTTTTTGAGCTCATGCCCTTCGTTGATGTTTAAGCCAAATTAGAGATTAAAGAAATTAGCAAAAGTCATGCCCTAGAGCTGTTTAAACCTCTATTTTTCTCGGTTTTAGAAATCCTCCATTTCCCAAAGATGTGCACATAATATCCTCTTTGTAACCTCCATTTTTCATCATATTTGTTCACTTGTTATATGGCCTATCTCATCAAATCATTCTTTTGCCTTCATGCCTCTAGTTCGTGAAGGAAATTTGAAAATTGGACTCAAAATGATGAAGTTCTCTTCATCTGTGTATTTTTTCTACAGTCGAGAATGATGGGCATTTCTTTCAACGTCAAATTTTGCCTTAGCATCCCCAAGTTATACATGGGTCTCTCTGATTGGATGTAGTTTGGTCATACTTCAAAATCCAATGGATGGCTCCACGTGTCACAATGACGCAACTCTAGGGGCAAGGTCCAAGGGACAGTCTTCAATTAAGCGTGGGATTTCCACGTGTCCTAGACACAAAATGAAGGTAAACTCAGCTAAGTATGGAAGGCTCAGTGGAAAGATCCACGTGTCATAATGGCACAACTCTAGGGTGGGGTAGAAAAGGTCAATCACAAAATTAGTGCCAGATCACCATGTGGTTGAAGTCATTGGAGAGGAAAAGCCCGCCATTGAAAATTCAAAGTAGAAAAGTGAGCCATCGAAGGGATTTGTGTTTTTGAGCCCCTTTGCAAAAATTTGAAAAGTCAAAAAAGTGACCCCATTACCGATTAGGATTTAAAGAAAAGAAAATCAAATTTGAATCCCGTAAGAAAAAATGTCAAAGGTGAAGCCCGCCATTGAAAAGTCAAAACGGATGAGCGGGCCATCAGGGCACTTTTGGAAATTTATCCAAATTTCCAAAAATGAAGTAAAAGTTATAGAATTCTCCACGGATCTGCCAAAGGTCACAGCTCACCGTTGAAAAGTCAAATCGAGTAGCACATCGATGGAGGAAATTGAGTTTCCGAGCCTTTTTCCCAAAAAAAGGTTAAAACATTTAGAAAAGAGTTGTGACCCGTCTCCAACCAAAATGTGCCATGTGTCCTATTCAAATCGAAGTAGTGGGTTGGCGAGAGGAATTTTTGGTTTTGAGCCTTTTTCCAAAAAAGATTAAAATGGTGAGAAAAAGGCCACGATCTCATTTCTAATAAGAATGTGCCACATGTTTAAGTTGAAATGTCAAAGTGGGGTTGCAGCGCTTGTTCCAAATTTCCAAATCTCACAAAATGTCATAAAATGTGAAATACTTCCCCATAACTGCTCCAATCCATTCCTACCATGTGGATGGCCCAATTTCAAAGATAGAGGAAAAAATCAAATGGTCTATATCTAAACTAGGAAATTGAATGTAACGGTTGCTTTGCAAGATCGGTTTTTACCCACCATGAGCGTTTTCTTCACAATAGAGGAATTTGAAAAGGAGTTGAGGATTTGTGAAGTTGTAATGGTTTATTGTGAAGAATATAATGGCTTCCCGAAGCCATTCCAAAGGGTTTGAAATTGATTTCTAAAAGACTAGAGTCCTATGTACTGGAAAAGATAAAAATGCCAAACTTCTTCCATTTTCCCTTATTCTTAGATTTTCTCTATTCTCAAGCTATGTACAAACTCGCTTGAGCTTCAATAATAAAAGAAGGAATTTTTACCTCTTTGATTGAGGAATTAATTATTACTTTGCAACCAATGAGTTTCATTTGGTCTTATAGTTTCTCCTGTGGATTTTTTTATTCTAACTATAAATGCATGTAAATGAAGTTTCTAATTAATGTGTGTGGGCATCGATATTCTACTCATAAAATTAGTTTATCCTACCTCCATTATCACTTCCCTTTAACCTTCTCAAACAAATTTATTCTCTCATGAGAAATTGTTAGCTTTCCCATAGGGTCAAAGCAAAGTACCCCTGTTGGATGTCGGCCAAAAGGCCACCATTGAAATCCACTTTTCATGCATGCACATACGGAAGCTGCATTGTTCAAGTAGAGGGACTCAGATTCCCAAAGCATTGGCTTGAAACCCACAAATTTGTCCACAGAAGAAAAAATTCTCGCCAACACATCCCAACTAGTAATAATCACCCTACTTATACCATTTTTCCTAATTTACCCAATTTTTTTGCAGGAGGCCATTTGTTTGCCACCACAACCTTACCACCAACCTATGGCCTCACCTAAAAGTCCCACTCACCTATTCATATTCCTAATTATACCGAGGGGAACATTTTTATCCACACCTCGGCATCACCCACAACCTTACCTATACACCCAACCCAAACCTAACCATTTAACACTTGAATTTTCTTACTCATTGTACCTTACAATGACGCTACTCATATTGTTTAGCCTACCAAACTTTCCTTGACTTATGTTGTGATTTTTATCTTGACTTGACAAAACCTTTTGGTACTTTTGAACCCACCAAATTCTCTTTATCGCACCTAGCCTTGTTGTGTTTCTAGGACCCTATCCTCTACCTTGGATACCTATACCACATCAACCTTGTTTGGATAAATTATCAACCTTTGACGATGTATATCTTGTGAGCTCTTCAACCTGGTGCCTTATTGCATTATACATGTGTGTGTTTTAATTCCCCACCTATTACCCACACTAATATCACCATTACCTACACCCACACCTTACCACATTTTTCATCACCTACCACTTTATCAAACCCATCACCGATTATGCATCCTACTTCATTAGTTCCTGGTTTGAGGGGGATCACCTCCACCCATACCTAGGGAAACCTAACCTTCACCCATACCGGGGCAACCACCTCCTATTTTTTTCATCGTCACTTATCAATACAAGCTACGTGACAAAAAGGGGAAAATGTAGACACCCAAATTAGGTCACACCCTACCAATTCCCCTTCAATTAACATACATCTAACCATGACCCTCCTCACATCATTATTAATTTAATTACCTAAATTAAATTAATTTCCACCTCACCTAGCCACCTCATCCTAGACCTATTCTAAGCCTATTAATTAACCTAGACTAAGTCCCCACTCCCCTTAACTAACTAGGACTCATTATAACCCTAACCTTAATTACCTATCATTCCTCCAACCAACTTCCTACTCCATTTAACGTCATTCCACAGTCTTGACCCAAAATCAATTTTGAATCATGCCAAAATTGGGAAGAGAAGGCTATTTTTGGCAAAGTATGACCTTTTCTCCCTAACTAATGCGAGTTATTCCTTTTGCCGACGCCAAATCACCTAACCACCGTCGGTTCCCTTAAATCATGATTTTCAATCCTTTATCCAGTTCCTTCATCTTGTCTTGTAGAATTCTAGAATTCTTTCACCCTCATATCATTCAACGATCAAACACGGGACCAAAAGAATTCTATTTCTTCACAAGTAGCCAACCTCTTGCTCCTCGGCTTAGATCAGTCACAAGGAAGAATACATGCTTCATTGCCATGGAAATGGACCCAGATCCATTTCTTCTACAAGTGATCACCAACCACCAAACATCATTTATCACCGCAATCTCCATATAAGTATATTAATCATATTGTTAATTTATTTTAGTCTTTGGTATTGATTCATTTATTATGTAGATTTTTTTCTCTCCCGTATAGCTCCTTCATCCACCTACCTAAAAATATTCCCATCTAAAACCTCTCTATCTCGGTTACCACCTATTTTATCATCCCTAATTCTTCACATAAATCTTAGCACCTAGCCTAAGCCTTCCCAATTCTTTGTGCAATCACAGAGAGCTCCCAATCAGCCCATTTTAACCTTTTTATTTAATTTCCACTAAAGGTTGTCGGCCACCCAATTGGCATCGGGAATTCCCGGGTATCGGTGTCACCACCGTGATTGGTAATTTCCCCTAGACCAGCAAGCCCATAGATCACTCCAAATCAACCCAAACCTTACCAAATCTCACCTGACCTCCTTAACAGCCTCTGCTACACTTGCAGGTCCTTATACCCAATCACCCTTTCTAGATTAAGTCTTAATTTGCATTATTAGATTAAATATAGCTTATTGTATTTGTGTGAGACACCTAAATCATACAACTACAGTAGGATTTCCTTCTTTTATGTTATTTATCTACATTAAGTTGTATTTGAATGTGGATTGACAACCTTTTAGGAAGCACCCTGCTTCTCGGATCTAGCTCCCGCTAGGTAGTCCACCAACCTATATTATTAATGTTATCTTGTGGTCTTGTGTTCTACTACAGGTAGTCCTTCCTATCCAAAAAGTACCACTTCACAATTGGTCTCATATTCTACAAACATGTGCAACCTTATTTGACTATCACAGGCATTCCTCCTCACCTTTACCCTTATATATTTTACATAAATTTTTGGTGAAACAATAGGTCATTAGGTGTCATAGGAGTTATATGACAAATTATTACATGGAATATGTCATATGTGTCAGTGTTTCATACATGAGTCACTTTCCTTTTCTTAATCATAACTCCTTTCTCCCTAGAGGAGGTATGATGAGTCATGTATTAGGAGTTAAACAACACTCCTATTTTTACTCTTTTATTTTGATTTATGAGAATGAGTAGACATGTTTTTGTATGAATATTTTTATGATTAATTATTGTTGATTACTTAGAGCACATTTTTTTATTCCATTAGAGTACAACATTATTGATGTGCACGGGTTTCGTCACGATCTTCATGATTCAATCTCACACATTTTCCACATAATTTTGATATTTATCTAGTATTTAATTCTTCATATATATATATATGCATTTCATGGGAATGAGGACATAAAGGAAGAAAAAGAGTAAGTGAACTGGAAGGATCATATTCCTAGGAAGGAAATGGAGAAGGTGGTGCAAGTTCATGATAAGAAAATAGTCAATACAAGGAAAGACAAATTTAATAAACATTTAGTGCAATAGGAAGGTTTGTGGTAGGAGGACAATACACGAATCTTAAAATTGGAGATGAATAAATTTTACATATGCAGCCCATGATAATTCAATTATGGGAACTCGTGGGAGCTCAATTATTTTCAAATAGAGGAGAATGATGTAGGTTTGATGGTCTACCTTTTGGAGGCCATAAATTTTGATTCATAAACTAAAATGACTCTTTTTAAGAAGATATCTTGGAAATATCTATGCCACTAAAGGTAGAAATAACTCCTTGTAATAGTTTTTGATAATTTTTGGAGTCTAAAATCAGCCATTTAGTGCCCAAAATTGGGTTTGAAGTATTTTTGATTTTTAAAAACAACCAAAATATCATATCTATGTAACCATGAGTCGAATTGAGTTGAAAAGAAAGAAATAAATTAAGTTAGGCATATATATAATGTATGCAAATTTGTGGGATCATGATTTTTTTTTAAATTACTAAAAATAGTAAGTCTAGTCGGGTTTATATTAGAAGTCAAGCTGAATTAGAAGACTAGTTCAAATAAATTTTTAAAACTTACTAAAAATAGTAAGTGTATTCAAGTTTAGATTAGAAGTCAAGTTTAATTATAAGACTAGTCCAAGCCAAATAAAATGACCTATTATGTAGTTCTAATTAGAAGAAATAAGGAGAATTGTGAGTTTATTTTGGAATTTCATTATGTTTTTATATTATTTTTGTTGTTTATTTTTTCCTCACCACCTTGGCTATATGTTTTTGTGGATATCCCTTAGATGATACATCAATGTGTTAAGTTGATTCACGATAAGGAAATGGATATAACTAGGGGAACAAAATTTAAGTAACCTTTATCTAAGTAACAAGACATAATTAATATTCCCAGTCCTAATAAATTTATGCATAGGTCTTCTCATTCTCATTTTACTCTTATTAGTTCACACACTCCTCACTTTTCTCGATCATTAATCCAGTTCCCATACTCCTTGTAATTCACTTTCTCCTAAACCTATAACTACATCAATTTATACACATACCGCTCATCATGGATCTTTTCACCCTAGGTCTTCTACATCACATATTATGGTTTCTAGATAGAATATACATGAGCATCTTTATTCTCTTATAAAAAATTTTGGGGGTCAATCCTATTTGACCTTCTAGGATCAATGTGCCTCCTTATGTGAATCTTGTTGGGAAACTCTTGTGGTAACCCTTTGTTTGTACATAGATATTTTAAACATATTAAAAAAATTAAATAATCACATAACATAAAAACATTCAAATATTGGGGAAAAATAAAAATCAGGACAAATTCATGACTTGATTGGATAGGTTGTTACTTTATACATGTTTTTTGTCATATTGGTTTGATGGATAACATATATTTTCAACATATTCTTTACACACGTGTTTATGAGGTACATTGAGTCCGGTAGAGGACACACAAATTGATACATGATGAAAAATGTTGGCTTTGTACTTTCCCATTGACACTAATATTTGGGGGCATATCCTATAATATACAAGTTATTTTATTTCATTACTGATTACTTTAAAATTCCTAATTATGCTTGATGACATATATTGTGTATATAATATCTTTTAGCTAACATGACTAACACACGTGTCTTGTGAAATACTCACCTATCTTACTATCTATGCTTTTACTATCATTTTTTACTATATTGGCCTAATACATTGCATTCACTACTTGCTTATGTCAGATACCTTCTTATTCGAAGACTCAATTGCTTAAATACTCGATTTTTTGACTAATTTCTTGCTTGATTACTCAATTTTATGATTGGTTACGCTATACAACTTGAGTACCTTGACTATATTTTGACACTGTGGGTTTCCCATGGTTATGGATCTATGCCTATCTTACATGTATACACTCTCTTATTTTTATGGCATACAAAGTGCATTCTTTTGTGATTTTCTTGTAACATCGCGAGTGTCTTATGTTTATGGATTTATGCCTCGGTGTGACTGTGTTTCTATACTAGTGTTCATGTTCATGCAATGGAATAACTCTAAAATGTTATTTCTATCTCTATACACATATATTATTGTTAATTTTTATCCTTACATATTGAATCTTTACTATTTTTCATGTTTCCTTGATTGACTTTTTTAGAAAATTATCTTCATACTAATTTATTATTACTACTCTTGCTTACATTGTATCTTACATGATTATTTCTCTATGCACCATGGTATCCACCATGTGCAACTCCTTTTAGGTACAAATTCCCAATGGTGGACACCATTCCAACCTTCTTTTGATCCTACATATATTATCAAACTTATCACACATGTGAACACCTCTTTTATTTTGAATTTTTTTCTCAAATTCTTTATCACACAACTTAAAAGAGGGGAAATTAAAAAGGATATATTATAATTCTAAAATAAAATTACGTGACATGGGAATATGTTTTTATATGGTACACATCTTTACAAATAGGAACATATACTAAAAATGTAACAAAATTCAATACAAGTCAAACTTTAATACAATTCAATACTAGAGGTTCCTAGATAAGGGGAATTTATCAAATATTTCATACATTATTAGATTCTATCAGCTATTTACACACTTCTAAAATTATTTCACACACAAATTACTCATTTCAAAGCATTATACAAGTGGTATGAGTATTTCATTCTCTCTCTTTTACATTAATTAGGAAATGATATCACTAAATTACAACACCCTCTCGATTCACTAGCATTTTTGAACGAGGCAATCAACCTAATCTGGTTAACTTTGTACCATCCCTCAAGTTGTGGGAATTACTACTTGAGATGGACCTCCAGAGAAGGTTGGTTCCTCTACCTAATCATAACACTAAACTACTCCTAAGAAAGGAAATGAAACTAACTACTCCTAACCAATCAATTCTAGGGGACCAGGGAGAGAGAGAATGCATGAAATAAGGGAAATCCTACACTACATATGTGATAGCACCAAGAAAAGGGGGTGAAATATCTTGTTACAGGAGAATATATAAAGAAAATGGAGTTGAGAGAGGCCAAACCTATGCGACACAAACCCAAATATTCATTTACCACCAAATCTCCATGAAACACAAAATCATGCACCTAAAAATGAGACATACCGCATAAAAAGATAATGGAAAAAATAGAGAGGCAAGGAGATACAACAAAACAATGCAAGGGTTGAAAGAACACCACAAACACAGATTTTATTGCTCTTGGAATATGCACAGTCCATTACATTGTTGAAATAGAGGCAAAAATACACTTTCAGGCCCATGAGAAGGTTTGCAGCTCAATGGTGTTGAGAAACAAATTTCTGATTTTCCCCACATCCAAGAATATCTCCTCTAAAAATGAGAAGAAGTTACAATATATAGAAGTGATGGGAAAAGAGAGAAAGAGTGAAACTCAGATTTTTTCTCTCACCCACCAAAAATTTCATTAAATGGTTTAAAAAGGTCATGGGCATCCTTACAAATAATTCCCCCATGCAATTTAGCTTCTAGAAGAAGAAATGGGGTGCCATACTTCATTAATTATGGTAGTTGGGTCTGGAACTATGTATTTTTGTGCTTGAGACATTTTTAAATTCTTCACACATACAATCTCAAAGAAATTGAGAAATAAAATTTCCATTGTATAAAGGATGTTGAGACCTTTCCAATGATATAAATTTTGTCAAATTTTGAGCATTGGATCAAAATTTATTGTCATTTTAAGTTTCGTGTGAAAAATTGCCATTTTCCTTTGTTCGCTGATTTTCTGTTTTCTCGCAACTTTCCAATTTTTTCGTTGACATTTTTCTATGGCTTCCATGGATTTTTGTGGCACTTTGTTCCATGGAATTTTTTTCTACGGCTTTCATGGCTTTCTGCGGCACTTTATTCCATGGACTTTTTTAGCGGCTTCGTGGGATTTCTACAAGCACTTTGTTCCACACACTTTTTCTACAAAGACATTCCCTGAGACTTTATTCTCGCGGCATTCCATGGACTTTGTTCTATGGCACTTTTTTTTATAGTGTTACATGGACTTTGTTCGCAGCATTTCAAAAACTTTGTTCTCGTGGCATTTTGCATTTTTCTCCAATTTTCTCTAACTTTTGGATTTCTCTTGATTTGGGGAGTTAGAAAAAATGAAGTAGAGTGCCCCAAAGCCAATTTTTCTCAATTTTACTCATTTTTTCTCAAATTTGGCTAAGAATTGAACTCCTTTTCCTCTAGAAGAAGGGAAATGCACCAATGACCCCAAGTGCTCCCAAATCAACTGCAAGTGTTTTGAAACATGGGAATTTACCTGACATCTCTAGATTCTCCATTAAATTCTTGATTAACTGCCTAAGTCCAATTTCCTCCTAGGTTGTCCATTTTTTCCGAGGGTAAAAATGGATAACAATTTGGTGACTCATGGGGACATCTTCCTACTAGATGATGAACTGATCAGTGACCTTGAAGCATCCATTTGGCATGGAGTCAAAGCATGATAAAAACAAACCGAGTGAACTCGAAATCTTGTCCCTGAGCCACTTAAACACTATTACACTGGATCCCTTTCTAATTTGGAAAGCACTTATGAATTTTTTAAAAAGTGGTTCCTCTCTTGAAAATTTCCACTTCTAATGAGCTGAACTATGCAAAAGCAACCACGAAGCACCAAAACTATGTACAAAAGAGGAAGATCATACATGCTCTAAGTGGAACATGCAGAGTGTGCATAAGCACTTCTTTTTCTAAAATAAAACCTACCTACTCTACACTAACTAGAGAAACAAACAATTTCAAACAAATCCTAACACTAGTAATGAGAATTATCTTCCCTTCCTCAACATCTTGGGTCATGTAATTGATTTTACAATGATCATGGTTATGTTCATGAGTGAAAAATTGACCATAGGATGATTCTTCACCCAACAAAAAAAGTATCAACATCAAATAAAGAAGATACCTCCTCAATCTGCTCACTTTTTTGTTCTTGGAGGCTTTGGTGTTGACCTTTGGTGCTTTGAGACTCATCCTCATGCTTGGAAGTAATCATGACTGGTTGTGGCTCCTCCTTTAGATCCAATTAATCTAATTACCTAATTATGCAAGGTATGATTTGTTTAGTTTTCCCATTTCTCTGAATTCCAAATTCAATAAGGAAGTCTTCTTGCAAGCCTTCCTAGAAAAGGTGACTATCTGGGAGTTGATCTTCTTCTTGTGGATCACCCATAGATAGTTGATCTTGTTCCTTGATGACTGATATGAATTGGTTGTCATCCTTATTTTTTTCTTCCTCTTGTGTCCGGTGAGAAACTTGGAAGATTAAACTCCCTCGATTTAATTCAAGAGGGTTTTTATGAAGTGTGGGCTGCTCTTGAATGCTCTCTTCCATGGTAGAAGGCTCTTGTTATTGAAGGATGAATGGTTGGGTAGAAAATGTTATGATTTCCATGGGTTATTCTCCATTAAAACACTCCTCCATATCAGATAAGAAATAAATATATTCTCTGTCATGTTGTGCCAAAGCTTCTCCCTCTTACATAATGACCTCTAAATCAACAATTTTATCACCATGTATATCTTCATCATCAGACATAAAGGTTGTGAGCTCAAATTATTCCAAAAATTCAGACTTTTCGAGAGATAAAGTGGGAGATAAATCTGAAATTTTTGGTGCAACCTGCTCATGATTTAAGTCCCTTGAATTTGTCTTGTCCACCTCCATGTGCTCCTCTTTGTCTAGACTTGGAGCTGGTTTTTTTCCTCCTCTGTGAATGATTTTACAACTGGAATATGATCACCAATATTTTTAATTAAAGTTCCATCATGGAAACTATACTCAGAGCATACTGACTGCTGATCTTCTTGCTCCATTGCTGCTACAAAATAAGCTCTAGCCACCACTGGCTCTTTAACTTTAACCTCCCATGTAAGCTTATCCATCAAGGGAATTTTTTCAATTCCAAATCTTAGAGCCCAATTTCTCAAGTTTATAATCATCTCTTCTCTATTGGGCTCCTCTTCTTGCTGCCCTTGGCTGGTTTTTTGAGTCTCATCTTCCTAACATGGACTTGGGAATGTAAGAGGAGGGTTGGATTGGTTCATAACTAAATTTTTCTTGTTGGTGGTGGGAGGGAAGGTTTAATTTATTGTTTTTGGAAGGAATGGCTTCTTGGAAGGGAAAAAGGTAGAAGATTCAAGATGAAATGGAATATTAAGAGATGGAGAAGTGGATTCAACAATTGGGGAAGTATGCAAGAAGCTTGAGTTATGACACTCAAGCTGAAATGACATAGTTTGGGAAGGAGAAAAAACAAGACTATGAGGTGGTGGACTTACCCATTGACAAGGTTGACTTATATCAAGCTCATAAGCCTCTATCTCCTTGGTCCATTTTACAAGTTGGGGTAGCATTTCAACCATGAAATCAAGCTTCTGTTATGGGCTATAATGTCTTGGAAAAGGGCCAACCCATGGACAAGGTGCCCTGAAACCAATCCTGAATGCTTTAATTTGAGCTATAGCCCTTGATTGCACCATGCTTGATTGCATTCTTTGAATTTTCTCCTACAAATCAATGTTCTCCATATAACTACTATCACTACATACATAGCCAAACTGATCCATAGTCAAACTGATTCTGATACTATTCATAGGGGTAAGCATAATGGTTTTGAATTTGATCATAACACTAATATGGAGGAGTTGTGAATTTCATTAGAGGTTGATTGCATTGCTGCAAGTGTGAATTCCATGATGGGAATGAAGTCATGATTACACAAATTCATGAATGGAAGAAAAATGAAAGATGTGGAAAGAAATATGAGTGGAAAATAGATGAAATGGAAGGTCTGCAACTCATAAGTGGGTTTTTTGAATCAGTGGAGTTTCCATTTGAGCTTAGAATATACCTACAAATTTTGAATTTCATCAAGATCACAACAAATTTGATAAAATGAAGTGATAAGGTGATTCAAACCTATCCCAACGGGCATGCTGAGAAATATTTTCACCAAATTACAACACCCTCTAATTTTCTAGTATTTTTGAACGAGTAATCGATGTAATCGGGTGACATTGGACCATATCTCAAGTTATGGGACTTGATACTTGAGATGGACCTCTAGAGAAGGTTGGTTCCTCTACCTAATCCTAGCACTAACCTACTCCTAAGAAATTAAATACAACTAACTAATTCTACCCAATCAATTCCAAGGGACTGGGGAGAGATAAAATGCATGAAATAAGGGAAATCCTATACTACATAGGTGATAACACCAAGAAAAGGGGGTGTAATATCCCACTGAGGGAGAATATAGAAAGAAATTGGAGTTGAGAGAGGCGGACCTATGTGACAAAGACCTAAATCTTCATTTACCACCAAATATCCATGAAACACAACATCATGCACATAAATACAACAACAAAAATAGAGGCAATGAGATACAACAAAACAATGCAAGGGTTGAAAGAAAACCACAAACACAAATTTTATTGCTCTTGGAATATGCACAGATCCATTACATTGTTGAAATAGAGGAAAAAATACACTTTTCAGGCCCATGAGAAGGTTTTCATCTCAATGGTGTTGAGAATTTTTTTTACAGAGTTTCCCCACATCCCAGAATATCTCCTCTCAAAAATGAGAAGTTACAATATATAAAAGTGATGGGAAAAGAGAGGAATAAAGTGAAATTTAGATTTTTTCTCTCACCCACCAAAAAAATTCATTAAATGATATAAAAATGTCATGGGAATCCTTAAAAATCATTCCCCCATGCAATTTATCTTCTAGAAGAAGAAATAGGGTGCCATACTTCATTAATTGTAGTGGTTGGAGTGGAATTGTGTATTTCCATGTTGGATACGCTTTCTAAAGTTTAACACATATATACTCAATGAAATTGAGAAATACAATTCCCATTGCTATATTTCATTGAGACTTTTCAATGATATAAATTTTGTCAAATTTCGAGCACTGGATCAAAAGTTATGGCCATTTTAAGTTTCTCACGAAAACTGTTGTTTTCCTTTATTCCGCAGATTTTCCTATTTTCTGCAACTTTCCAATTTTTCGCGGACTTATTTTCGATGGATTTTCTTTATTTTTGTGGCACATTGTTCGCAGATTTTTTCTTTGGCATTCTGCGGACTTTATTTTGTGGCACTTTTTTTTGCAAACATTCCGTGGATGTTGTTCGCCGCACTTTTTTCGTGGTATTCTACGGACTTTGTTCTAGAGAATTTTGCATTTTCTCCATTTTTCTCTAACTTTTTGGATTTATCTTGATTTAGGAGTTAAAAAAATGAATTAGAGTGCCCCAAAGTGAAATTTTTCTCAATTTTACTCATTTTTGCTCAAATTTGGCTAAGAATTGAACTCCTTTTCCTCTAGAAGAAGGGAAATGCACCAATGACCCCAAGTGCTCCCAAATCAACTACAAGTGTTTTGAAACATGGGAATTTACTTAACATATCCATATTCTCCATTAAAGTCTTGATCAACTGCCCAAGTCCAATTTCCTCCCAGGTTGTCCATTTTTTCAAGGGGGTAAAAATGGATAACAGACACATTTACAAGAACAAGGTTTGGGGCATGGGTTTTCATCTCCTCTTCATTATTCCAATATGTATACACTTAATATCAATTGTAAAACACATATTGGGGGCATGGTGTGTCCATTCATTTTTTAATGTGTGATTTTAGCTACAAAATCTTACTCAACAGCTTAAAATATGTACAAAATTGGGCCTAGATTTGTTTGCGAGTGGTGTGGTTTATGGGCTTGTGAAAGGTATTGAAGTGGATAATTTCTTCATTGGTAGTCATTCCTCTCCTTTTAAAAATTTAAAGGGTAATATATTAGGGTTACTAAACATTTTTATACATAGTATTTTCTCTTAATAGGGTTTTTTTGTTCGTTGGCACCCAAAATGGTGTCACTTCATTTTGGGTCCTTACAATGAAAAAATTTAGAGTTCAAATATTTTTAATAGATGTATGAATTTTTTTGAAATCCCTTGTGACGAAGTTATTAGTAACAATTACTCCCTCTTATTTTTAATTCATAGATCCGAAGGTCTTTTTAATTATTGGTTGTACTTTCGAGGCCAAATCAAAGAACAACTTAGAATACCCCCACTCTTTTAAATGAGTTCTCCTTGAAATGTTCAAATGAGATCCAAATCCCTTGATTTTTAATTCCACAAACCCCGTCGATTTTAATTATGTAATGCAAGAATGCATGCCACTCGATTATCTCCTCACAGTCAAAATATCTTTCAAACTTAGTCACTTTTCATGGTTTTTAGTGCTCTAGTTATGGATGGTCAATGTAGACACTCAAATTTGGTAATTTACCACGACACTACTAATTATGATTGTGTTTATAGGATAAGACAAAGACCCACATTCTATCCCCACTTGGTGTATATTTCTATCTCTTTCCTAAGTTGTCTATTCCCACACACTCATGTGTCAAAAAATTATGTGTACAAATTCATGAAATCAATGTTTAACTCGACCATCATAGTACAACTTTCACATTTGATCTATATTTTACTTGTCCAAAGCTGTATAAATTGGTCAAGATGTGAAATTTGGTCTTGACCCACTGTACGGTCCTATAATAACACATCTTTCACCTTTGTTTTCAATGCATGCAATAACATTTATTGGGTATTTTCATCTTCCTAGGTCAGCCTTATCATGATAATTTACCTTCAAATCCCTATATAAACAAGTTAACATCACCTCATTTACTCACATGACACAAATTGACAAACATATACGAAAATATTTTGGCACAATGTTTTCGTCCTCAAAACTCCCCTCTTTTAAAGTCAAGTTTTGAAAATTTTGAGTCTATACCTTGGAGTATTGGATCACATCGAGCCTAACATTATTTGTAGTTTTCCCATTCATGGAGAACAATTTGAAATTTGGGCGTATTGGTGAAGTTTCTTCCTTCTTTTTATTTTCTTCCCATAGTCAAGAATGATAGGCGTATCTTCCCCGTTAATTTTTTCCCCAAAGCATCCATGGGTAGTACATGGATATTCCTAATTGGATATGACATGGCCATGTTTCAAGTGACAATGGAAGCCTCCATGCATCCAAATGGCACAAATCTAGGGGTAGGGCCCAAGGGACAGTCCTCAAATAAGCGTAGGATTTTTGCGTGTCCTAGGTTCAAAATGAAGGTAAAACAAGCTCAAATCGGATAAGTATGGAATTTTTAGCGAGATGATGCCTCATGCCTCATTAGCGTAGCTTCAAGATTCAAATACGAGGGTGGTTCTCAAACTTGTGCCAGTCCTCCACGTGTCCTAGGTTCAAAAAGAGAGAGTAGATTGTTAAAATTGACTAAGTATGGGCGGGTTGGTGGAAGTCTCCACGTGCCTTAATGGTGCCATTTCGGAAGTGAAATCAAAGGTTCAATCTTCAAATGAGCACCAACTCGCCACATGGTGAAATTCAATGGAGAGACAGAGTTGGCCATTGAAAATTCCAAGACTAGCGAAGGAGACACACATCAGCTTGGCACAATTTTAAGAGGCGTTTCCAAAATGGAAAATCAAATGAGTGCCATCCCTCCACATGTCTAGGGGTCAACATAGGTCAAGTAGGAAATAGGCTTGAATCGGCTAAGTATAAAGGAACCAGCGGAGCTCTCCACGTGTCATCCTAGCACAACTTCAAAGGAAAAAAATGCAAAAGGCATCCACAGGCCTGCTCTAATCAATTCCTTCCATGTGGGTGGCCCAAATTTAAAGTTGTAGAAGAAAATCAAATGGCCCATGTTTTAACTAGCAAAATAATGAAATGGTCGTATATTTAAAAACCTGTTTTTTTGCCATTAACGTTTCTTTGCAAATCAAGAATTTAAAAGGGTGTGGATGATTGGAATAAGTTGTAACTATTTCTTGCTTGCTCGAGGAAGTTGTAACCGTCTCTTGTGAGCTATATCATGAGCTTTCAAAGCCATTGTATGGGTTGGAATTTTGATATTTTGAAACTGTAATTTTGAATTGGAAGAAATCAATACAAAGGTTCTCCCCTTTTTCCTCTGTTTTCTCTTTCCTTCTTACTCTGATCTGTGAATCATTTAATCCTTGCATGCTTAGAAACTTTGTGTTCTAGTTTATACAATCTCAAGAACTTTGAGTCTGTGGATTGTGCCCATTATAAACGTGAATGGTTCTATTCTATATCTCATTTTCTCAATACATATAAGGGTTTTCTCTGCCATCTCTTTTCCCTGAAAGTATTGTCTTCTTCTACCTCCCTCCTCTCTTCAAGTCTTCTATCCTCATGTATTGATAACTTTCCAGGCATAAAGCACATTTCAAGATATCAGAAACCACCATTGAATGAAATATTGTGTATTTATACATAGGTTTTTCCCTTGTTTTCAATAAGGGAACCTTTCCCAGTAAAGAAGAGGAACTTGCTTGTCCCCTGACTATGGTTTCATTCCAAGTGTAAATCTAAAACCCAACAGTTTTTGGTGACTCATTGGGGATTTTTTCAACAAATTTCCTTTCTAAAAAGAACAACTAATTTGATCATTTCTTTGATCTGGAAACTCTAAGATATACTCATGGTAGAAGGGCTCTTGGAATTGAAGATCCCCAATTTTAACTCTTGGATCAAAAAGGTTTTTAACTTCCTATAATAAGAAGAAATAAAAGAGATTGTTCCATAAGCACACCTGTTGTTGAAGACAGAGCTTCTAGCAGCAGCATTCCTCAAGCACAACTTAGCCCTAATCTTTATGCCTTAATTCTTACTGGTGTCTTAGTTCCACTTCAAGTAATCTTTCCAAGGATAGTTCACCTCGTCCTTGGGGAAAAAGAGTTGGGCCTCTGGCTCTTCCTCAACCATTACATGAGTTACTTAGAGGTAATAAGAAGAATTTTCCCAAATTTAGAGGTGATGGCAAAGTACACCCTGATGAACACATTGCAGCCTTTATTGTTGCATGTGGTGTCCTTAGAGTTGAACATGAGGATGTCTCTATTAGGCTATTTTTGGAAACCTTGCAAGATAATGTTGCTGATTGGTTTTACAATCTTCCGTTGGGACCATCATCAATTGGACTACTATGAGAACTGAATTTGAGCTTCATTTCAAAATTTTTGAGGATGTGCATGCTTTGTTAGCTCAGATTTCTCAAATCAAGAAGGAGCCACATGAGCCAATGAGAGAATTTGTGGCTGAGTTCAACAAGTTTGTTAACAATATTCCACTAAATACTAGGCTGTTGATCGATTCGAAGTGTTTCTTTTTAAATGCTCAATTTTTGGAAGTAAGATATGCCCCGAGGAGAGAAAACCTTGCAACTTTGGATGATGATCAAAGATTGGTTTTCAAAGTGTGGAAGATGACTTGATTATGTCTAGCAAGCTAAAGGGGTTTTGCAAATCTAAAGCATCTTCTTATTCCTATCCTCTTGGAGGTAATGCAGATCAATTGTTGCAAAAGCTGTCTAATGACCTCATTGCCATCAAGAAGCAATTGGCTTAGCATGCTCCATATCAAGATGTTCCAAGGAAGAACTTTCAGCCTAGGAACCACTTTCCCTCTTCTCAAAATAGGTTAGACATTGAAGGTCCACCCCTTAAGGTGCCTGTCATCCTGCTACTTGTGAGGTTATTGAGCACGACGATGAGGAAGAAAATGGGCTCTATGATGAACAATAAGAGGAAGGTGATGAAGAACTAGAGGATCCCGGTGGTTCTCGAGTTCATTTTCTCCCCACTGAAGGTATGGATGATGAAGATGACTATGATGATGTAGTGGCTAAGATGAACAATGAGTCATATGTTGTTATGACCCGGGAGTAGACCAACAAAAAGGAAAAAGTGGTGCAACCTGCAAAAATATCCAAGGAGTACCCCATCACCATCTTGGTGATTGCAAGAAGAGGAGCTCCTATTCCTACTACTTCCACCCGAAAGGTAAGCTCTATTAGTCCTTCTTCCTCTACTTCTGCTTCTAAGAATTCTTGTCCAACAAATGATAAAGCTGATAGATCAAAAGCTCCTCCTACTCCTAGTAGTGATTCCCCATCCACATCTAGATCTTTTGACATTATAGACCATCTTAAAAAGACCAAGATTCAGATTTCTAAGGCAGAGTTCTATCAAACCCATCCTAAAGCCTTTGCCAAAATGGTTAACTTTGTAAATTATAAATCTAAAATCCAGTCCATTCTTCTAAAGGCCTTTTACCTACTCCTTCTCCACCTCAACCAAGCCTATTGGCTGCAGTCACTTCACCCAATGAGAAGATCAAACCCTTCTATGTGACTCTCCTCATAGCTACCCACAAGCTTAGTAATTGTTTCATTGATTCTGGTGCATCTGATAATGTTATGCCTACAAAATTGGCTCATGCTTTGGGTCTAATGCTAACTTATACTTATGGATCTTGATATTCCATGGAAAGTAGAGAAGTTCCTTTGGTTGGGAGAATCAAGGATGCACAAGTATCTTTTACTTCTTTACTAGATAAGAAGGTCTTGGCTACCATCTTGTTTTATGATATCCCTCCTTCTTATGGCATGATGCTAAGTAGGAACTTTTGCAAAGATGTTGGAGGTGAGATCCAAATGGATTGGTCACATGCCTTGATCCCTGTCAATGGGAAGATGAAGAAGCTACTGCTTGAGAAACAAGCAGAGTATATTGTGTAAAAGAAAGATGATCCTAAAGAAAAAATATTGTATGAAGACATTGGGCATGGGAACTACATGATCATGTCACAAGAGGAGAAAAGTTTGCCAAAGGAAGTGTTTCTTGATCCTAATGGTGTGTGGACTTTGGAGTTTGATGGAAGCTACTCTTTAGCTAGTTATGGAGCTGGTGTAGTGCTCATTTCTCCTGGGGGTAAGGTTCATCCTTTCTCCTTCAAATTTCAGTTTGAAAATACCAACAATACTTCCAGTATGAGGCCCTTATTCTTGGGTTAAGCATGGCGAAGGAAATGGGATTGAAGAACCTTATTTCTCGTGGAGATGTCGAGCTAATTGTAAAACAAGTTGGAGACCTTTATCATGTAAAGAACAGAAGGTTGAAGCACTATAGGAATCTAGTCTGGGATTCCATTGAATTCCTTGATACTTCCCATTGAATTTGTGCCAACGGAAAGGAACACTAGGGCTGAATCCCTAGCTATTTCAGGGTCCTTGTTGATTCCTCACCCTGATTTCCCTCAGGAGAAATTCCCCATTGAGCTGATCCATAGACCAAGTGTGGCTGACAATGAAAATAATTGGAAAGTTTTCAATGATGACCAGAATTTTCCTAGAGAGTGTGTGTCATCAAATGAAGAGGGTGTTAAAGAAGAGATGGATCAAGATGGATGCATCAAACTAAAAGGCAACAAAATTCCTAAAGGGCTGGTGAGTTTGGAGGATCTTTTTGATAAACATGATAGATATATGAAGTCTAAAGTTTCCCAAGGAGCCCGAAAATCTATTAAGACTGAGAAAGTGAATATTGGGAGTCTTGATGATCCCAAAATGGTCAACATTGGAAAATGCTGCACTCAGGAAGAGAAAAAGAAGGTGGTGAATCTTTTGAAGAGGTATGTTGATGTTCTAGCTTACTCTTATGATGATCTTAAGGCTTTTTAGCCTAAAGAAATGCAACATTTCATTCCTCTTAAACTTCGGATCAAACCCTTCAAATAGAAGTAAAGGTAATAGAATCCAAAGATAGTTGATACAATTTTCCAAGAAATACAAAATATTTTGAAGGATAGGATCATCTTCCCCATCCACCATTCAACATGGATTGTTAATATAGTTCCTGTCAGGAAGAAGAATGGTGAGATCCGGATCTGTGTGGACTACATAAATCTAAATCAGGGTTCTTTGAAGGAAAACTACCCTCTCCCCATGATGGACCAAGTATTGTAAGTTTTCACAGGCTCGGAGATGCTATCTATGTTAGATGGATTCTTGGGGTACAATCAAGTAGAGGTGAATACTACATATCAACATAGGACTGCCTTTACAACTCCTTGGGGCACCTTTGCATACAAGAGGATGTCATTTGGCCTCATCAATCTTTGGTGCTACTATCCAGAGGGACATGGATTTGGGTTTTGTAGTTTGAAAGGGAAATGCATTGTTTTGTATTTGGATGACTTGATAGTGTTTTCTAAAGCAATAACAGATCACTTCCAACACCTTGAAATAGTATTGTAAAAGTGTAGAGATCATGGAATTTATTTAAACCCTAAGAAGTCTATGTTTTGTGTCATAGAAGGAAAGATTTTGGGACACATTGTTTCAAAATAATGGATCAAGATTGATTCAGAGAGAGTTCAGGCCATCCAACAAATTCCTCTTCCATCAAGTAAGAAAGGTGTCCATTCTTTCTTTGGCAAGATCAATTTCTAAGGAGATTCATCCCGATTTTGTAGAACTTAATCTAAGCATTGCTCGCATGATGCAAGGAAGCAAGATTTTGGTTGGTCCTCCAAAGGGAATAAATAATTTGATGACATTAAACAAGCTATTGTAAATACTCCAATCTTGGTGTTCTCTGAATTTAGAAAATATTTCATTATATATTGCTATGCCATTGAAAATACCCTAGTTGTTGTGTTAGCCAGAAGAATGTTGAAGATCATGAGCTCCCAATTGCATTCATGAGTTATGTCTTGAAAACTCATGAGATGAAGTACACCATGATGGAGAAACATGCTTTTGCAGTTGTCAAAGTTGTCAAGTAGTTTAGGTTTTACATCCTTAATTCTCATTCTATGGTGTTGGTGCCTGATACAACAATCAAATCCATTCTTACTCAGCAAGAATTTGGAACCAAGAGAGGTAATTGGGTAGCAAAGGTGCAAGAGTATGATCTTGACATCAGACCAAAAATCTAGTTTGGGGTAAGGGCTTGTGTGAACTCATTGCTAAGGGAGTTACCAAGGAGTTGTCCAAAGATGGAGTTGATGTCCCTGTTGTTCTGTTCCTTAGCTCGATAGATGTATGGTATGCTGACATTGCTCACTTTCTGACCTATGGAGAGTGTCCATCTCACTTGAGTGCCAAAGAGAAGAGAGCCATCAAACTAAGGTCTACACAATATGTGCTATGGGAGAATGCTTTGTTCAAATGAGGCATAGATGGAAGGTTTTTGAAGTGTGTAGACAAGGAGCAACAAAAGAAGTTGTTCTCTACTTTTCATGACCAGGCTTGTGGAGGTCATTTCTCCTCTACTATAACAACTCATAAAATACTTCATGCTGGTTATTATTGGCCCACTCTATTCAGAGATGCATCAAAATGGGTTGGTAAATGTGAAGCATGCCAAATGTTTGTTGGAAGACCTAAGTTGGCTACTTTTCCACTAAATCCAGTAGTGATTGATGAGCCCTTTCAATAGTGGGGATTAGATTTCATTGGAACTCTTAACCCACCTTCTAGTGCTGGACATACCCATGTGTTGACTACCACAGATTACTTCACCAAGTGGGTGGAATCCATTCGATCAGGGAAATACTTCGAGGTAGTTTAGAACTTCATTAAGGAGAACATATTGATCAGTTTGGGACCCCAAACAAAATTGTGACTGAAAATGATTCTAAATTTTCTTCTAGCTGAGATGATGGACTTCTGCTATGGGTATGGGATCTCACTTATTCATTCTTTAGATTACTAACCCCAAGGGAATGGACAGGAAGAATCAACAAACAAGAACTTGGTGAGCATAGTTAGAAAGCTTGTAAATGATTCTCAGAGGAATTGGCATAGGAAGCTATATGATGCACTTTGGGATGATAGAATTACACCAAAGAGAGCAATTGGAATGTCTTTTTCCAAGTGGTGTATGGTGTGGAAGCTCAACTGTCAATCACGGTGGAATTTCCAGCCTTGCATCTGATGAAAACCATTGAAGATTCAAGTTTCAGTAGCTCTTTGGACAAGAGAATTTTGTACCTTCATAAGATTGATGAGGATAGGTTGCAAGTGGTTGAGAGGATAGAAACTCGTTAGTTGAAACTAAAGGATTTGTTTGAAAATAAATTCAAACCCAGAGTTTTCCAAGTGGAATATGTTGTGCTTCTTTGGGAAAAAAACATGAGCCATGAGGAAGCCATGGTAAGTTTGATTCTCTTTGGCTTGGTCCTTTTAGAATCAGATATTTTTCTGGAGAGAACTCTTTTTATCTGGATTACATGGATGGTTCTCCTCTCCCACTTCCTTATAGTGGGCAGTACCTAAAGTTGTTCAAGTCCTAGGTGGATAGGAAGTCCTTTTGTACATTGCATTTGGTTTTTGGTTTTTGTCTTGTGTCTCTTTCTTGTTCTTTGTTGTGTGGTGTGTTTCATTTCTATTCTTCCCTTTTGTTTTTTTGTTTCTTTTTCCATCTTTTGTGTGTTTCCTTGTATTGGTTTTTATTTTTATCCTTTTCCCAATGGGTAAGACACTAGTCCTCTTTCCCGAGTTTTTGTAGTTCTTGATCTTGCCTTGTGTCTTTGTTCTAAGCCAAGTCATCCCCAGAAAGAGCCAGTTGTTGTCATCCTCAAAATTCCCCTCTTTTAAAGTCAAGTTTCAAAATTTTGAGTTTGTACCTTGGAGTATTAGATCATGTCGAGCCTAGAATTGTTTACAGTTTTCCCATTCATGGAGAACAATTTAAAATTCTGGGTGTATTGGTGAAGTTTCTTCCCTTCTTTTTATTTTCTTCCCACGATCGGGAATGACAGGTGTATCTTCCTTGTTAATTTTTCCCTAGCATCCATGGGTAGTACATGGATATTCCTAATTGGATATGGCATGGCCATGTTTCAAGTAATAGTGGAATCCTCCATGCATCCAAATGGTGCAAATCCGAGGGCGAGGATAGAGGGACAGTCCTCAAATAAGAATAGACTTTTTGCGTGTCCCAAGTTCAAAATGAAGGTAAAACAAGATAAAATTGGCTAAGTATGGAAGGTTCAGCAGACAACACCATGTGCCTCATCGGTGCAGCTTCAAGAGTCAAAACCAGGGGCAATTGTCAAATTTTCCTAGTCCTTCACATGTCCCAGGTCCAAAAAGAGAAAGATTCGATCGTTAAAATTAACAAAGTATGGGCGGGTTGGAAAAATTCTCCATGTGCCTTAATGGCACCATTTCAGAAGTGAAATCAAAGGGTCAATCTTCAAATGAGCACTAGCTCATCACGTGGTGAAATTTAATAAAGAGATAGAGTTGGCCATTAAATTTTTTGAGACCGGCAGAAGGAGACACGCGTCATCTTGGTGTAATTTTAAGAGGCATTTCCAAAATGGAAACTCAAATGAGTGCTAGCCCTCCATGTGTCTAGGGGTCAACATAGGTCAAGAAGGAAATAGGCCGAATTGACTAAGTATAAAGGAACCAGTGGAGCTCTCCACGTGTCACTCGATGTAAATTTAAAGGCAAAAAATGTAAAAGGCATCCGAAGCCCACTCCAATCAATTCCTTCCACATGGGTGGCCCAAATTTAAAGTTGTAGAAGCAAATCAAATGGCCCATGTTTTAACTGGAAAAATAATGAAATGGTCGTATATTTAAAAACCTATTTTTTCACCATTAACGTTTCTTTGTAAATCAAGAATTCGAAAGGGCGTGGATGATTGGAATAAGTTGTAATTGTTTCTTGCTTGCTCGAGGAATTTGTAACTGTCTCTTACAAGCTATATCATGAGCTTTCAAATCCATTGTATGGGTGGGAATTTTGATATTCTGAAACTATAATTTCAAATTAGAATAAATCAATACAAAAGTTCTCCCTTTTTCCTCTGTTTTCTCTTTCCTTCTTGCTCTGATTTGTGAATCATTTAATCCTTGCATGCTTATAAAATTTGTGTTCTAGTTTATACAATCCCATGACCTTTGAGTTTGTGGATTGTGCCCATTATAAATGTGACTGGTTCTATTTTATATCTCATTTTCTCAATACATATAAGGGTTTTATCTTCCATCTCTTTTCCCTAAAAGTATTGTCTTCTTTTGCCTCCATCCTCTCTTCAAGTCTTCTATCCTCATGTATTGATAACTTTCTAGGAATAAATCACATTTCAAGATATCGGGAAACCACCATTGAATGAAAGATTATGTATTTGTACATACTTTTTTCCCCTACTTTCAATAAGAGAACCTCTCCCATTAAAGAGGAGGGACTTGCTTGTCCCCTGACTATGGTTTCATTCCAAGTGAAAATCTAAAACCTAACACACAATAATTGAAATACTCATAAAATGAACTCAAGTCTCCCTAAATCTTCATAAAGTTGATGCACATCAATTAGAGTAACCACTACTATAGTTCGAAGCACTCAACCAGTCGAGGATTCTAGGTTTCATCATTTACAAGCACACCATAATCCTTAATTCAAAGTCGTACAAAAAGTACAATCCTCTCAAGCATGTTCAAAGTGGTTCAATTTTCCCATTAACCACATACATATTGATCTTACATGCTAGGTGGAGAACTACATGTCATTTGAGGCCTCTTCAGATTAGTGTTGATGTAGGTAGTGCACCGATTTCACTTCAACCAAAAACTAATCTTCTTACTGAGTCTTCTACCCATGGTTAGGGTTTGAGAATTATTCAACTAATTGCAAATGGTTTTGACATTGTGTGAAAACTAGGATTTGAATGCAATACATATTCCGTACCAAAGAAGATAGCAAAAATTTACATAACCTCATTCCAAGAGGTACCAAGATCTGCATACAATAGGGGAAAGATTGGAAATTACAAACCAATCAAGTTGTATGGTCCTACACTAGGATATTTTCTAGTTATATCTTCCTAATTTAATAAAATATAAATATTAAATCTAATTTCGAGTCACTAATATGATAGGATACAATGAAATAAAAAATTTAAGCACTCTAATGATACATATTGCAAGTAAATAGGGGAAAAGGAAGACTTATCAAACAAGTGGATGGACAAGGGATTGTGTCACTAGTGAATACTTTTCTTGCTTAAGATCCATGCATATAACAACATACTTGATGACATAGTAAAATAGTAATATGTACATGATTTGTGTCTACATTTCCCCCTTTATATTATTTGAATGAAATTTAAATAGTGTAAAGGAAGTAAGGAACATACTGTATATAGTCGGAGAAGCCATGTTGCAAAGTGCGTGTAGAGTGTAGAAACTTGTAGCATGATGAACCATGGGTCAACATTTTAACCCATGTAGCATAAGTGGAGATAGTGAACCATTGTAAGGAGAAATTGGAGAGATAGTTGAAATGACTTTAGATAATTTTGGAGATTTTTATTGTTGCCAATGGAGATTTGAAGGGGTAGGGAGTGATCAATTCCCAACCTGATTTTATATATTTAAAAATGGGAGGATTTGGGCGTCCTACCACCAGAGGAAGAGTGTTGGGGAGAGAGGTCTAGTTTTAATCTCCATCCATGAAT
This sequence comes from Taxus wallichiana var. yunnanensis, assembly GCA_018340775.1. Classification (NCBI taxonomy): domain Eukaryota; kingdom Viridiplantae; phylum Streptophyta; class Pinopsida; order Cupressales; family Taxaceae; genus Taxus; species Taxus wallichiana. The sequence goes on from CM031234.1 coordinate 930,533,314, forward strand.
ACATCCCCAAAAGTTCCAACCATTGTAGATGGATAGAGACCAAATTTAGTTTTGTGTTGTTCCATATTATTCAAGTATTGAAGAACCCATGTAGGAGAAATATATGAAAGTAAATGATGTCTCATTTCCACCACTCTAGGTGTTCCAATTTGAATAATGCTAGATGGACTCCAAGTTAGGTCATTTGGAAGTGATAGAAAATGTGAAGTGACTCCCAAATTAGGTCATATGGGAGAGATAATAAAGTATGTTTGTTGTACTGAGTGATTGATTTGATTCGAGTGATAGAAGATTGATTTCGAGTAATATGTGCCTAGTAGATTTCTCATTGACACATTTTTGATTTTTCCCGATTAGATCATTAGGGGAATAGATTTGAAATAATATAAATTATTTGAATTTTTAATAGATTGATTTGTTCCTTAAATCGAATAAAATAAGAGAATGATTACAATAGTCTTTGTGTTAAAAGTATCATTTTATTATATTGAAACCTGAGAGGAATCGTAAGGTGATCCTAATTGTATGCCCCCATTTTGGAGAAAGGGTGAGGGGAGGAGATAATGAGCACTGAACCAAAATTAGAGGTGAAAATATGTAATAATGAAAAAGAGGTAGTATAGAATATTTTACATGTTTGTGTGTATGTTGATTAGTATATGTGTTAGATTTGAATATAACATAACATGTAGAGTATGGTGGTATTGATTTTTTTAATCTGAATGGAACAAATGAGGAAGAAAGCAGATTAATAAGGCTTAAGATATGAGATAAATTGGATGCCATGTATTAGTTGGAAGAATGAGTGCAAATGGTAACTATAGTAAATGGAAAATTGAAAATTTCTATATATAGTAATAGTGAAAAGTGAATAGTAATTTCATTTGTATCATGATTGAGTGAGAATTGGAGCTTTGAGCTTGTGAGGATGTTATGTGTTAGAGCAGTGAGTTTGACTAGGTTCGAGAGAGAGAGTAGCAGAAGATATGGCTTTGTAGACAATTGATGAGTTGGTGAGTATGGTTATTTTTGAAAAATGTGGTGAAATTTGCCCGTTTTGTCGATTTTTGTAAAATTTGAACTTTTGTATTTTTGTGCATTTCCAACCCGGGTAGGGACAACTAGGGAGCTAAAGTCTTTTGGGACACGACGCCCAATTCCAAATCTTTGGTGACCTATGTCTAGGTTCCTGTGACTGATCACGGGTGTTGACAACCCATGAGAGGGATTTGATAGTGCAATGTGAAATATTGGTATTTTGATTTTTTTGTATTATGATTAGCTGGTTTTGAATATGTATGAAGTACTAATGTTAGCATTTTTTGGTGTTTTCATTACGCAAAGAAATATGCACTCGAGAGATTTATGCGAGGGTCAACATTTGAGCACATTGTTAAGCTTGGGGTTATCGGATGCAGAGTGAGACACACTACACCATGCCGACTTGTGACATATAGAAAAATTAGGGGAGGTCCCCATAATATGCCTATGGAGAACGCATTGTGTGAGAGGTAGTGTCTTTGATACATGTACCCTTTTTGTTTCCTACCGGGGAGATGAAAATTACCCTAGAGGGTGTATATTGGATACTGTGACAACTAATTGTTTAGAGAGAGTACATATGATGACCATAGTGTATGCCAAGAGGAAGATGAGAGTAGCAAGATGATATTTCAATGGGACATGGGTACAAAATAAAAACCATATTAGTCTAGATGCTATATTGAGATCAAGTGCATCATGGTTACGAAGGTTATCATGGTAGTTATAGCTTCATCGTGGCAATAAAGGGTGCGAGAATGGGTATATTCTATAAGATGCATGATATTTTTAGCGCATATAGGATCATGGGACAAGATTTACATGGGTGTGATGTGTGTTGGCCCATTTTTAGAGATTTATATAGATTCACACATGAGGATCATGGGGGTGGCCTAGGAGCCACAAATTTGTTACATGTATGGGCATATGAGAACATTTTGATATTGATGTCACTCAGTGGGCCACGTCTTTGATTGGGCAAGGCCCAATATATTTATAGTGAGGTGGGTAGGCACCCAGAGAAGGAGAATGAACACAACCACTTATATGTCTATGTTTGATCAAATGGATCTTGGGTCCATCATATGGATGCCGTGTAGAGACTACGGTGGTTGGTTAGAGGATGGAGTAGATTTGTGGTGCATTTGACACACCATGTGGTTGGAGGACTGATTTCCTAGAGTGGCAGAGTTATTTTAGGTAGAGCATGTGTAGAGGTAGTTTGGTATGTCCCGTGATGTGCCCCTAGAGCCATATGTATGGGTGAGAGCTACTTTAGCTCTAAGGAATCTAGGAATGAGGTTGGGTCCTACATGAGCAAAACTAGTGCATCCCGGTCTAGATGAGGTAGATGCAGCCATAAAGTTGATACAAGTGGATGATGCGAGTATACCTAGGCCTATAGAGAGTGGTGGGAAGTGGTGAGTGGATTTCCAGTTGGAGGATTAGAGGGACATGCACCTAACCTCAATGGAGATGGAATAATAGCAAACACTAGTGAGCGTAAGTTTTGTTCATTGGTATTTTTATTGTCACATGGTTCTTGTATATTTGTAAACATGTGTTGGTAACTAATGAAGTGTTGGATGGTTATAGGTTATGCCTATTGGTCATTGAATATTTGTTCATCGATATGCACGCTGATGTAGAACGTGCCTCTAGATGTGCTCGTGTGAGGTGGTATGCTAGGCGAGTGAATGTTATTATGGGTGAGCATGCCCATTTATTTGAGATGGTGGATATAATAGAAGCAACATGTACTGTAATATTGAAAGAGAATTATGAGGCTTTATGAGGAGGATCCTTAGCTCGGATATATTCATGAGATATTTTTAACTTTAGGGACGATTTGTAGAGTAGTCGACCGAGGTTTCTATACTACGGAGGTAGGTGGAGAGAAATAAAGTCTGTGACTAACAACTAGATTTAACAATGAAGCATCTAGTTCTAGAGCTCTGTGATTTTATATAGTGAAAAATAAGATGACATATGACGTGTTGCATATAGTTTTATCAAGGCATTGGAGATTTTCACCCAACGATTGTATTTTGAAACAACAAGTTTTGATGAGACATATAAATAGAGATGGATTATTAGTATCATTATGTTGTGTTGATGTGCATTGATGTATGATGTGATGATTGTATTGTGATTTGTAAAATTTGATATGTAATGTGTAAATGGTTTTTTTTATTTGAAATGGATAGGTAAGTAATGTGTGAAAATAGGATTATGTAGTTAAATGATAATGAAGCATAGAATATATGATGAATAGGATGAGATGTATGTGATGTAATGTAATGAATAATGTGATTGAGATGATAGGAAATAATATAAAGATGATTCTTGGCTAGGTGTAGGATGAAGATGATGTATGTAATCACTTGTGATGATGAGGAAAAAGGGTGGAGAGAATAACATTTCCCCCTAACGTATGAGTAGGAAAATGAGGTTCATTTATATAAGAACCCTTGAAAATAAAAAATGAACTGAAGAACATGAATGTGTCATAGGGAAATAGTTTGAGACTATATGTCAAAAAGATAGATCATTAAGTGCAAATCATGAGGAGTGAAGGAGTGGAGGTTCATTTTGTAACATATCCCTCAATAGTCATGTAAGAACCTTGAGAACATGAGTGTGTCATTGGGTAATGAGGTGATCATATGAAAATCACCTACCAAAGATGGAGAGGCCTGCAAGGGATGGTGGAAGCATGTGAGGTAGTAACAACATGAGTGTAAGAGACAAATTGAATGTTAGATGAAATGGTGCTAATGATGGGAGATGTAGTGGTAGGAAGCATAGATGCCAATAGCTTAGGAATCCAATGGGAAGTAGTAGCAATGTGAGGAGGGTGAGATGATGTAATAATGGATGAGATAGATGGAGGTCATGGATGGATGATGATATTAAGGAGTGGACACATGAAAAAATTAGAAGTGGGTGGAGGAGACAAGTGAATAGAGGTGGAAGCACGCTTATGTGGAATGAGAGAAAGAGACCACTCATGAGAGTGATATCCAAAGGAAATTGCAGCCTTTTCTTCTAATTGTTTTAATTTTTCATGTAAGGCACACTAGTTATTTTCCGATGGCCATTGATGTGATGGAAATTTCAATAAGGGAGATCACACTGGTGATGCAAGCGATGAGGATGGTGATGTTGATTAGAAGGTAAATGAATTAATCTCTTATTGAATAGATCATGCAAAACATCTCAAGGCTTAGTAACACGTGATAAATTTAATGTCTCAAAAGTAGGAGATGAAGAATAATTAGGTGGATATTGACATGGTGGAGGAGATGGAGGATGCTTATGTGGTGGAGGGGATGGAACATGCTTATGAGGTAGAGGAGATGGATACATTGGAAGACACTTAATAGATGAAATAGGAGAAGTATTAGGCAATATAATAGTATAAGGATATGGAATAACAACTGATGTAATTAAATCTTATTCTAGATCCATGACTTTATAGCATAGAAGCATAAAATATTCACATGTATCATATGTTATTTTTTCTTTCAATGCAGGAATCAAACCATGAAAAAAGATATATTTGTTTTCAAGATCAATGGGTTGAAATAACAACTGATGCATGCAATAATTGAAATGTAAAATGTAATCTAAAATTATCTCTATTTTAACTTGATACAAAGTAGGCAAGTGATCATGTGTGACTTTAGGACCATTTTTAACTATAAACCATATAAGAAAATCATCCCCATGTCGAGTATGTATTAATAGATCCATAAGGAAAATGAGTATACCATTAAAGAGCATCATCAACAAGACTATGAAGAAAATATTTTAGTAACAATCGATCATTATAATAAGAATCCATAGCTAAATGATAATGCTTAAGATGTAAATAAGGATTTCCTCTTCCATCAAAAAATTAAAATGTAGGCATAATGAAATCCTTAGGAAAAAGTGAATTATGATTTTTCTTTGAAATATGAATGCCATGAAGAGAGTTATTATCAATAGAAGCATAATAGTATTTTATTCTGAGTTTGAGAGAATGAACTTGAGATTTCAAGTTACCAATAACATGCATGAGTGATAAGATATCATGTGAAGAAATGGTGGATGAAGTGAGAGGCACATTGAGGGTTCGAAAATTTCCATTATGAGTGATCATGGGGACTTGTGAAGGAGGAGTGGATGTGGAAGGAGGATAAAGAGGTGAAGAACATGGAGGCTCTATAGGAATACTAGATGGAGACTCAAGAGTCACAATAAGAGGGGTACTAGTGGAAGGGGTGGAATCATCATGAATGACATTGGAAACAACCTCAGAAGTAGAAGAAGGAGGGGTAGAAAATTCACATTCAACCGTCTTAAGAGAAGTAACATCCTCACTAACATGTTCATGGTTAGAAGTATAATCCACATCACTATCAGTAATTTTTTTAAGAAAGTAGTTCTTCAAGACTATCATTAACATATAAAGAAGTAGTAGGAGAACTAACATGAGATATATCATTGTAATCATTGGAAATATTTTTAGAAATAAAAGAAGCATGAGATATAGCTTTACATTCATCTTGACTATTATTGGAAACAACATCATGCACATGTACATTTGTATCTTGAGAAATAGATTTATTTGCATCTATAGAAGTAAACATGTCACCAAACAAAGGATCTATAATAATATTATTATGCGTGAAAATAGGAGGAGAAGAAGCTAAAACAACATGGGTGGCCATGGAAGATGAGGGAGAACATGCAACATACATTTGGTCATGAGAGAGCATACAAATATCATGATTATCAGTGCCAAGAGGAATGGTGTCTTGGTGAGCAAGAAGTTATTTTTGGACTTCGTTATCAAATTGAGAATTACGATAAAGGGTGCTAAGTTCATCCTCAATAACATCATCAAGGATAGGATTCCCACTAACATGATGTAAATATTTCATAGGTAAAGAGGAGATATTTTTAGCCATGAAGGTTTTGGGGATCCTAGGGAAAGGAGTTTGACTAAGGATGGGGTTCACCAAATGATTTAATAAAATATGAATATTAAATCTAATTTTAGAGTCACTAATATAATAAGATATAATGAAATACAAATGATAAACACTCTAATGATATAATATTGCAAGCAAATAGGAGAGATAAAAGACTTATCAAACAAGTGGATGGATGAGGGATTGTGTCACCAGTGAATACTTTATGCACTTAAGATCCATGTATATAACAACATACTTGATTTGTATATTAAAATATTACTATGTGCATGATTTTGTGTCTACACTTACAAAACAAAGCATATTTAGTCTCTACACTCCCGAGTCTCTAGTCTTTGTATCTAAATATCTCATGTACAATATTGTGTAGCTGAGTATGCATTATTCACCTCACTAATAAGTTTATTAAGGTTAAACGTGTTATATAATATCTTATTGATGAAGATGTAATCAAATGGGATGATCCCAGTAAATAGTTCGATCACACAAATGATAATACCAAGTTGAAAATCATTTCTTGATCCACCTCGTCCTCAAAATAGTATTAAACCTATTTCAACAACACATCATGATTATCATACAATACCACCACCAACTCAGTATGGACTCTCCCCCAATTTTATTCCTCTTGTTTATTCTCATAATCTATCTCTCATTGCTACTTCTACAATACCAATGACCATGGGGAAACCTATATTATCCTTGAAAAGAGTACAATTTAAATGGATTTCTTTTTTTTACTTGGAGTAAATATTGATACAACATCTAACAATATTACCTATCTTGATACCAATAATTCTATAGCTCCTTCACTTTATCCTAGTGTCTAGCCCTAATTGGGTGTATCTTCTCCAATCAATTTTACTAGTTCCTCCTTAGGTAGCTTGGTAATGAATGTATCCAATATCATGGTTACACATCTTATTATTTTGTCTTTTATATTGATATATTTAGGAACATCCCCTTGTTCTTCAACTACTAATCATACCAAGCTCACAATTTTTAATGATCCATTCCCTCATCATAACATTGATAAATATCTTTTAAAAGTACACCATGCCCAACATGTTATATCACTCTTTCCTTCTTTGGATCACCCATCAAATGCATTTATTGAATCAATCACTCCTACACCATCCCATTTTCAATACCATCCAATTTTCACTCATACCACATGCCTTCCATATCTCTTTGCTTAAGTTCCCTTCATATTTCCCCATCTTTCCTACAAAACCATTTCCCATCTATTCAACGCACTCACAAGTCTCCCCTGATAGGCCTTCTAACACAAACATTATATCAAGTGTATCTCTCCCTCATAGGATTATCCATAAGCCTTTTCACAAACATGTTATCTCTAGTGGATCTAGCCCTTCTAGGTATCATAACTAGAATTTTTCCTCACATATCATCTCTAATGGATCTATCCCTCCCGGAGTCTCCTTATAGGCCTTTTATAAAAAAAAATCATCTCTAGTAGTTCTAGCTGTTTTATGCCTCCTTATAGGTCTTCTCACACATAAGTTATATCTAGTAGCTCCCATCCCCATAGGATTCATAATAGGTATTCTAGTGCACATCTTATCTCTAGTGGATCTTTATATATTAGTCATCCTCATAAGTTTACTCCATCACACACTACCTCTCATGGATCTAGTCCACCTAGTTATCCTCCCAAGATTTCTATGGCACATATTACTAACCACTCGCATATGGGCATCCTTATTTGGAACAATTTCGGTCCACACCTCTCATTTATTTCATATCTTATTTACCTCCTCATGAGGCTCTCATTGGGTATCTCTTATGCTACCCCTCTCCATGTACATAGTTATATTTAATAATACAAAAGCATTCACATATTTGAAAAAATACAAAACTAGGACCTATACACATAGCTTGCATTTTTAACACTTTACATTACATATGTTTTTTGTCACTATGGTTTGATTGATAACATATATTTTATACTCTTTACACACATATATTCACAAGGTATATTAAATTTGATGTAGAACACACAAATCGTTACATGCTAATAGGATCTAGCTTGTCTCCATAGATTACATATCATAGGGTAATTCCTCCACACTATACATATGTTATTACTTCATTATAGTTCCTTCCTACTTCCTCATTACACTTAACTACATATATTTTGTACATGATATTTTTGAATTAACATGAATAAAACATGTGTTCTATGTAATGTTGACATATATTGTTTCCTATGCTTTTTTTTACTATAGGTAAAAGAGGGTTAAGGGGTCCCTTCCCCATACATAATCATAGCCCACTTAATGAGAAAGTTTCATTAGAGTCCATAACCCATTGGGTAAAATATTTATAGATACTAAATCCAATAGAAAAAAAAAAGTTCAAACTAACAACAAAATAAAATCTTACTAACAACAAGCATAAATATGGCGATACAACAACAAATAAAAAGGAGCCAACAACTAGGAAAAATCAATCATTTTGATCATCATTTGTATCAATATCCTCTATGAGGGCATTCCATTATTTAGCCAAAATGTTGATGGATGCACCAATATTTTCAAGATCTGAATCATTCAATCCACATTTCCTTTTCTTAGAGGCCTCTTCATTATCAAATTTTCTATATGCATTGATCAATTGGGCCATCAAATGAAGGTGCAAAATAGTAGAATTTATGTGAATCATGCTCCAATTAGTAATTAGATCCTTCAAGAAATCCACTTATTTTTCTAGGAACTTGCATTTGTCTTGTAACATTTCCATGATGCCACTTGTTCATGATTAAAACCATGCTATCAACCTTATTTCTCATTGTATGTCAATATTTAAGTGTGAATTGAATCATGATTTTGTTGACGTTAGTTTCAATCTGAGAAGATCTAAGATTTCTGTTCCTTGACCGATCCATCTGAAAATGTTTCCCCTTCATCTTCCCTCTATCCTCCAAAATATGGTACTCACCCCTTTCTATTCTTTCATCTTGTTAAGACAAAGCACAACTTAAATGGAATCCTTGGGCTCATTGACCAAATCCTTCGAAGAAGGATTCTCACTTGAATCCTCCTTGTCTTGAGATTCCATCTCCTTCTCATTCTCGGACACACCCAAAGCTTCCACCAACATGCCAAGATATTTTAAGGATTTATTTACATTAGTTGAACCCCTCTTCACCATATCCATGATTAAACCCTGGTGTAAGGGAACTAATATCTTACCCTTTTGAAATTTTTCTAAAGTGTCACATAGTGACCTAAGCATGAAATAGAGAAAAATGTAACTATGTACACAAAGAATGTAATTAAGCATTGGGATATGGTATGAAAAAATAGTCTTATGTCTGCCCTAGAGTTATATATTGAATGAGGTTCAAAGCCACTTCATTGAAAGGTTTTGGAATAAAATACATAAGATATCCAACGAAATAATGGGTTATATTTTCTTTACCTTTTAAAAATAACTTCATTTCCTCTACATAGTCTTTATTTGGTTTGAATAACTCCCTTCCTTCCTTTTTCATGTCCATAAGAGAAGAAACAATGTCAATTGTAATTTGTAGTTTCACCCCTAATGGACACCAAACCACTTATCCATATTTTTGAAGTTTTCCAAGCATTGTTAAAATCCTTGTTGAGATCTTCATTGAATCCTTCAAAGATTTTAAAAAGGAAGCCATGCCCTTCTTCTTGAATATAGTCCAAACCTAAAGTTAATATGCCGATATCATCTGGTTTTGAGTGAACAAATCGCCACCCATTGTCACGTTTAATCTAGATGAAAGCAACAAAAATAATATTTCCAAAGAGTTCTACACATGAAACCCTCTCTCCTCTGTGAACAATGCACTTTACTCTAAATAAGTAGAATAAAATCCTACCTCCATAAGCCATCATTAATACACTTTCCGGAGGGGAGATTTTCCACATCATGATAAGACCCTTGATTGGGATCATCCCTAACTCTATCATTATTCCCATTAATAGCCTTCCAATAATTATGATGATAAACATAATCATACTTGTCCATAATTCCATTTCATATGATCAACCCTTCGACCCTAAACCTTGACCAAGTTTTTTTCCTTGTTAGATTCATTGATATATTTGGTAAGTAGGGTCTTCATGGGGGTTCTAGATCATCATAGTTTGTTATGAATTTCAATCCATCCTCATATACCTATTTTTTGGTAAAAATGTTTTCCATGTCATTAAATTCCCTATATATATGTTTAAAAGTTATGTTCTCAAATCCCCTTGCCATACTTATTATACATTCAATAGAATCCAATATGGACATGGACGTGGAAAGATCATTTATGATACTATTTATTATATTCGAGTCACCTTCTATGTTTATGATATTTCTTCTTACAATGATACTAACCCCCGAACGTTGTTGCAAATTCAACCACATGGTTGGATTGGATACCAACACTACATGAGAAACCCAAAATGAATGTTTCATTTTGATCTCTGAATACACCTCTTATTCAAGATTTACCTAGATTCCCTTTCAAAACCCCATAAAAATTCAACTTAATCCAAACGATTATGGGTTTCTTCCATCCAACTAGCTTGGGCTTAGGAGTAGGTGGAATTTTGAGACCACTAGTCATACCCCAATTCCTTGAGATTTTTATTTCCACCTCCATGAATACTTTTTTCTTATTTTGGATTATGGAAAAGTTAGCAATTATGGCATTGCTACATCTTGCAACCAATCACTTTTCTTGTTCTTTCTTCCCTTTGAAGATCCTTCTATTTCTTTCCTTCCATATTTCCCAACATAGATGCAATAAGGAAAAGGTCTAAAGATGTTTCAGTCCTTGGATTCTAAAGGAGAGCTCCATTGATTCCACATCATCTTTAATGAAGGAGGAAAGATCCATTTTATTTTGAAGAGAGATAATAAAGAGTTCCTAACCTCCACCAAGAATGGGCATTTGAGGAAGAGGTGAGAGGTATTTTCCTCTTCTTTTCACACAACACACACCTATTGACCATTTGAAATCCCCTCTTATTTAGATTATCCACTGTTAAGATCTTATCATGTAGGACCAACCACCAAAAGATATTGACTTTAGGTGTAACCTCCTTAATCCAAACTTTGTCCCATTTGAATCTCTCATCATTTGGAACCTCTTCAAAAAAACCATTATAAACAATATTAACCAAAAATATGTTGTCATGTTCCTCATTTTGACCATAACCATGCCACACAAAAATATATTAAGGAAACTTAGCTCATCTTTATTTTTTCCTTCCAAATTTATTTCTTTCCAAATTTTGAAAGGATCCTCCAAATTAAATTAGTCCTCTACAAAATATCCATACTTAATAGTAGAATCCAGGTTCAAGTTGGGAAATAATTCCTTAAGAGGAATGTCCATCATCTATTTATCTTCCCAAAACTTCATTCTTCTTCCATTTCCAATTTTCCACTTGCAACCTCTTGAGAATAAGACTTTTTCCCAAGTAATAGCTTTCCAAAAAGGAGAACCCTCAAATTCTAGGATGTTAAAACACCAATCAATAATTTTTGAATAACACCACTTCTTGTTCCCAATGATGGTAGTCCAAACACTATCCTATTTGATTAGCCATCAAGCCATTTTTTAGAGTAGAGATTTATTCATTTTCTCTTAATCTTTGATCCCAAGGCCACCCATATTCTTTGGATGACATATATTATCCCAAGACAATAAGGTAGTCTAGAATTATTCTTGGTCCCACTCCATAGGAACCTTTTTCAATACTTTCCAATTTATTTTCCACCGCAATTGGAATTATGAAAATTGACATGGTATAGATAGGCATATTTTTAGGGGTCCTTTCAATAAAGTGGCCTTACATTCCTATGAAATGAAAGTTCCTTTCCACCCTACTAAATTTTTAATAAATCTATGTAATAAAAATTCCAATCCAAATTTCTAAGCTTCTCAGTCCTTATCAACATGCCTAAATATCTTGTTGGGAATATTTCCTCTCACATCCTAAAATATGAGATATATTTTGGAATATTTTCTCTGAAGTATTGAAGAAAACACTGAGCTCTTCCTGAAGTTAATTTTTTGATCGATACCTCTTCATAATCTAACATGATGTTCTTGAATTTTATGGATTATGGAATTGTGGTTTCACCAATCAAAATTGTGTCATCAACACAATGTTGATGGACCACATTATCAAAATTAATAGTAGGACCCACACCCCTAATTTGAACTTCTATGGATGCCTAATTCAAAGCCCTACTGAAGAATTCTTCCATTAATATGAAAATAAAAGGGGGAGATTGGACCCCCATGCCTCAATCCTCTAGAGATGTTGAAGAAACCATAAGGGGTGCCATTGACCAAAATAAAAATATAGCTAGTGATATATAATTTTGAATCATGCTATAAAAATTTGAATCAAAACCAAACCTTTCTAGCACTTTGTATAGAAAGACCCACAATACTCTGTCACAATCTTTCTCCATATCTAACTTTATAACCATTGTTTCTTTCTTGTTCGGTTAATAGTATGGAGATTTTGTTGAATTATCATAACGATTTCTTGAATTTTTCTTCCTATCGTAAACCCTCCTTATTGGTCAAAGATCAATGAGGGAAGAATAATTTGAATCAAGGTCCAAAATATTGGAACACATCCTATAGATATAGTTACATAGGCTTATAGGTATGAAGTTTTCAAATATTTCAGTGTTGTGGTTTTTAGGAATTAGTGATAAGAAGGTGCAATTGATATTATTTAGCATATGTTTATTTTAAAAGAATTATTGAATGGCTAGGCATACGTCCCTTTTTACAATATCTTAGAAGAATTGGAAAAATAGAGCGGGAAGCCATCGGGCTAGGTGCTTTTTCCAGACTCATGATTTTCAACATGAATTCAATTTATTCAACATATAGAATCTTGGATAGCATTTGGTTGTCTATATCTGACACCAACTCGAGAAGTTAATACAAGAAAATACTCTCCTTTCTTTCTTTAGGATCATTCTGGGAAGAGAGAAGAGAACTGAAAAAGGATACAATATCTCTTTGTATATCTTTCAAATCATCAAGGTAGAGATCCATTACCCTTTGATGTTGACTATATTTTTTACTATCTTCATTTCAAGGATGCAATAGGGATTTTTTTTTATTCTTATCCCATTCATGTAGCAAAGCTATAAGAGATTTCTATTTCCAAAAGATCTCTTCTTTGGCTAGGATTTGTGATAATATGAGAAAATATTCCTCTCTTTGACTCGAATTAAACTGTATTGTTAGCATTGACCTCTTCCATGGATAGTTGAAGAGAGGATAATTCATGTTTCAAATATCTCTTAGATTCAAAAATATTATTGAAATAAGTCTTGTTCCATCCCTTGATTATTCTTGACATTTATAAGATTTTTGGATCCTTTAAGCATCACTTGCTCCCTAAACCTTGATATTCTTCCACTCTTTCACTAAATTCTTAATGTCCTCATGTTGAAGTCGCATCTTTTCAAATCCAAAAGGTGTTCTACATATTTTATTTTTAACAATGAAGAGGATAAAGCGTGGTATGAACCAATACGAGAGAGTGAATTTAAACAAGCATCTTATTGTAACCATTCCCATGATGTCAAATCTCTACCCAATCTTACTCTAATCAACTAATATCCCATTCTTTGATTCGACCAAGTGTATTTTCCCCCTTTCAAATATATATTCATGAGGTTTTTAGAATATATAAAATCATGTAAGGCCTCCATACTCTCGATTAACTCTATAGTAAAAGCTTTTTCTCTCCCGACATTAATGGAGTGTTGAAATCCCCATTATAAGCCATTTTTTTATATATTATTTTATAAAAATAAAAAAATTGGTTCTACAAAATATTTTTATCCCCTTTGTGGTTAGAGGTATAAGCTGTTAGGAAACGCCTAGAAAGCATTTGTTCTAATGTATTTGAATAGAATTATTCGCGATTATTAGTAGATTAATGAAATAGATAAGGGTAAAAGGCCAAAGAGGAATACATGTTGTAATATCAATTGAAGTTCGAATGTGCATGTAGATGAATTTTGGATTAGAATGGGTGTGAGAGATCCCTTTTGTCTAGGAGGAACTACTTGTAGATACAAAAATACCACAAAATGCAATCAAACAAAACAATGAGTGGTTTACGGAGGAAGCTAGATATGGGAAGTGTGATACTTCTTGAACAAGATGTCAATCCACTTTTATATAACAATATTAATGCTAGTTAAATCATACATGAAGTAAAGATCCTATTGGAATTGAAATGATTTAGGTATCTCATACAAAATAATAAGAAAGGTCATGTAAAAGGTTGTTTAAGGTCAAAAAAAGAGGGTTGATTGGCTGGTGTTGAGTTCAGTGCAAGTCCGGTACACAGCCCGGGTAACGTCTGGTAAGGATTAGAAATGGTTCTAGGCTATTGGGAAGTGGGTATATGCTCACTGGTATAAGCTATATTGCAGAGACAAGAACAATGCCGGTGACTAACCGATTCTGGTTAAGAAGAGTGACCAGAAGACGTCAAAGTAGAGGAAATTAATAGAAATTTCTTAGAATTATTTTCTAGACTCTCTGTGATTACAAAGAGGTTAGAAATTGTGAGGGTGGGGTTGTAAAATGGTTCTGAAGACTCAGATATGATTAAGAGAGGGTGAAAATGGGTGAAAAGTTTGGATATGATCAAGTGATGGGTTGATGGAAGGAAGGAAGTATATGGGTGTGGAGAGAAATAGACTATAGAGATGAATAAATAAATATACACAAGGAAACTAGAGATTCAATGTAGAGATGTTAAATACTTACTGGAAAATATATTGGAGAATGTAGGTGATTAGGACGGTGATAATAAAGATATAAAGAGAAGAGTTGTTATATTCATGCCACACGAACTTGACCTTGGTGCCTCTTTGTTGTGAATCGTGATCCGATGAGGATGATGAATGGTGGCAGATGTTGTTAGTGCTCTCGTGTCTCTTATTTTTCTTGAATGCTAAAGAAGTTCAAGTTCTCCAAGTCCTTGGAAGAATGAGATCCTGAATGAAAATGACCAACCCTAGAAAAAGGTTTCCAAATTGTATATATGGTGACTAACGATGGTCAAGGTGACTGGTATCACATTGAGGGTTAACCGACATCGGGTAAGGTGGGATATCCTAGGTTTACCAAAAATAACAGATCTTGGCTATTTTTGGCATGCTCTGCTTGTTAGTCCAAGTCTCAAGTGATGGTTAGCGCTTAGATAAATGTAAGTATTGTTTAAGAAAGAATAGGAATTTAATATTTAGGGTAAGATTAAGTCCTAGTTGGTTAAGATAAGTAGATACTAAGTCTTAGTTAATTAATAGGGTAAGAATAAGTCCATGGTGAGGTAAAAATTAACCTAATTAAAGTAATTTAATTAATAAATAATGTGAGGATTTGAATTAATTCAATTGTAAGTAATTAAATAAACATGAATGTGGGATAAATGTGTGAGGGTTACGTGAACACACTATGTTAACTGATTGAAAGGGGACTAAAGGGAATGTGACCCAAATTTGGTGTCTACATTTTCCACTTTTGTCACATATCTTGTAATGGTAAGCAATGCTTTGACAAAAACAGAAGTGGTTTCCGTAAGTATTTGTGAGAGTGGGGTTGCCCAAGTAGGGTTGAATGTGAGGTTGGCCCAAGTATAAGTGAAGGTGATCCCCCTCAAACCATGAGCTGATGAGGTGTTATATGGAGTCAGTGAGTGCATTGATAAATGGGTAAGTGATGAAAGTGAGGGTATGTGGGTTTTAGGTAAGGCACAAGTATCAAGTGGAAGAGATTGCAAACTCTACAGTGTCTAAGGTTGATAGGTTTATCCAAACAAGGTTGAAGTGATTTAGGTATCTAGGGTACAAGATATGGTCTGGAAATATAACTTAGGTTAGTGCAACAACGTTTAGGTATGATTCGGTACACGAAATGTTTGGTTGGGATAAACATCACAAAAATAGGCAAGGTAAGGTCATTAGGCTAAATAACATGGGTAATAGAATCACAAGGTATAACGAGTACACAAATTCCAATGTCACAAAAGGTGGTTCAAGTCAAGGTATATAGGTCATGGCATGGGTAAGGCTGAGGTATAGGTAAATAACATGTCCCTAAACATAGTTAAGGACATGTACAGGTAATTTAGGCTTTTGGGTAGGGTGTAATAGGTGTTGGTAAGGTCAAAAGGTATTGGGTCATTAATGTTTTTAGGAAAAATGGGTATTAGGTGGGTCAAAAGGTAAGGGGAGGTGACCGATGCTAGTTAGTGTATAACCGATGTCGGTTGACTAGGGCATGACATGACCAACATCGGTCATGTCGATTTGGGTATAAAAAGAAAAATACATGTTTTACAGATTCATTTTGACTTTTCCATTTGTAGAAAATGACAGAGGAGCAAGTGAGGAGTGAAAAAGTGATAGTATAAGGCATTGAGTTGAGTTGATGAGCCACATAGTGGGTGATTGGCATTTGATAGATGGGTCCAAGAGATCCATTCAAGTGTTTTCATTGGTTGGGAGGAGAATCGTTTATTTGATCATAATAGAGGCATGAGAAGGTGCAGGAGGTCCACCAATATAGAGACCAGAGATGCCATCGCATAGACACCGTCAAGATGAGGTAGGAGGAATTCTCGTACTTTTTATTTGATTAAATTATGGTTTAAAATGAAGAAATTTGGGTGGGAATATGTATTTTGAAATGGGGGTGAAAAAATGGGTGAAATCGAGGTGGGGAACAGAAAATTTAGGTTAAATAGGGTGGTAAATGAATGTAAGGTGAATTTGGTTGGGGTGGGTGAGGGTTTTAGGTAGGATTGAAGTTGATTTGAGGTGAAATGGGCCATGGGGGATGGATTTTTAGTTTTGATTTACATGATGTGGACCGACATTGGTTGGCCTTTACTAGTAAAGTATCAAATTTGGAGTGACCAACACCAGTTAAATGGAACCAATGATGGTAAAGGAAAATTGGTGATGGTCTAGGTGACCATTCTTTGGTAAAGGTTAGGAATGATAGGGGTAAGAAATATTAGGAAGGAAATGAAAATAGGAAAAAAGGGATAGTTGAAGTACGTATGGAGAGGGATAAGGGTAACATGTGTTTGTAGCAACATGAGATAGGTAAGTATGTGAAATGAACTAATCATGGCGGGTAAGGATGACAAGGGCTAATAGGTTTGTAGGTGAGAAAGGGAAAGAGGGTTTTATATGATAGATGTTATTGGGTATGGTTTGGGGGTAATAGGTAATTAGAGGTAGTTAGGTCTTAACAATGTTGTGTTTTGGTGGATGCAGGATAGAGAACAGTTGAGGATGCAGGAAAAGTACCACCTCTTTTGGTATAGATACGGTCTAACGTGACCACAGAGGAATGGGGAATATGACCGAGGTCAAAATTATTGGGGTCGAAACTATAGGTGCATTGTTCGAGATCACAGTATGATGGTCGCTCTCATTGATAGATGGGATTCTATGACCAATACCTTCCACTTACCAATGGGTGAGATGACCGTCACCCTAGAGGACATGTATCTTGGATCCTATGGCTTCCTATTGTTGGGGAGCTAGTTTATTCTATTACTTCTGAGGCATCGGTGGAGCTGATAGTGGTTTTTTTGGTGAGGCGATGGGTGAGCTGAGGTATCACAACGCAAGTCTCACTTATGGAGACATGTATGTAGCCTACCCATAGGAGACGAGGTTGGTTATATTGATGATGGAGGAAATAGGTTTCTTTGAACTATCAGATTATGAGGGTGGGAGATTCCCATGAGCACTAATGGGAGTGCTCCAGGATATGATGGAGGAGTGGGTCCGCTTCGCTTGGGCACCAATGTTCCTAGTTCAACTATATAGGGAGCTATGGGCTTATGGGAGATTGTGGCAAGTTAGTATGTGCTTGACTTTTTACTACAATATTGGGAATATGAGCACATCATATGTGTGGACAGCAGTTGGTTTTCCTTGACATCATTGGATTGGGGTATCTTGGTTTGAGTTGGATATAGACGTTGGGTACAAGATGGTGGGCGGTGAGGGTGTTAGGGCCACATATGATGTTATATACTATAGGCGGTTATTGGAGGGGCTTTCAGGAGTTGACATTGTTTGGAGGCCTTATGTTGGATTCCATCTTATAGAGGCATGTAGAAGGGTCTAGAGGAGATACAATTTCTAAGGTGGATACATTGGTGACATTCCAGTGAGCACGAGATGATACCCATGGAAAGGGTTAGATAGGAGTTTGGGCTGCCACAGGATGTACTCCCACCTTTCCATAGTACCACCGAGATGACATGGAGAGACCTATGTCCCCACCACATCCGATTGTGCCGACGAGGGAAAAAGAGGAGTAGGCGGTGGATAGGTGGATTGATTATGCTAGAATCACTGATGGATATAGGTAGTGGTGGGCAGCACAACGATGTGTGGCACCACCGAGGCTAGGGTAGCTAAATCTTGTTGCGGTCATGGTTCGGAGAGATGCATTACAAGGCAATTGGCCACCCTATAGATATAGATCACATGATCACATGCACAAGTGGCCACCTTATAGGCTCGGGTGATGAACCTACAGCCTAGTTCACATGGGTACAGTACCCACACGGGAAGTGATGGTGATGGAGTACAAGTGGTCACCTTATAGGCGTAGGTGGCAGTTTGTAGGGCCAACCAGCCACTTTGCATATGCACAAGTAGTGGCCTTATAGGCTCAACTGCGCAGAACAAGTACCTCGAAAGGCCCAGGAAAGAGTCCCATACTATAGGTAGAAGTGGAGAGATAGGGTCCCACAAAGTACATGGAGGACATGGATCACAAGTATAGGGATTGAACCCAAAGTATTAGCAGGAAAGGGCTCGTAGGTTGAATTGAGACCTATGTCACTACCTTAGATGTTGATTATGACAAGGTTAAGGGATGCTCGAAAGAGGACAATTACTATTAGGACCACTTTACAATTTCTGATATAGATATCCCTTCATATGCTGAGTACATATCCCAGCAGGTAGGGAGTGAGAGGACTATATCCCACACTCATAGATCAAAGAGCACAAGGGGCCGATGAGCCCGAGAGGACAGGGTCAAGGAAAGGTTACTAGTTCAAGGAGGCCAGAACTAGGTGAGGGTTAGGGGGAGATTATACCAAGACCCATAAAGGGTGGAGAGATTTTGGCAAGGAGGCATATAGTTCAGGAGGAGGAGACAGGTGAGATTGACTCGGAGGATATCAGGTGGGGTGATGTGTAGTCACTTGAGATGATTAATGTTTTTATTTTTGATATATATAACAACCTATGTGCTGAAGATAGTGAGGCTATATCTGAGATTTTTGTGATTTTGATTTTTATACCAGCCTACATGCCAAAGATAGTGAGGTTATATCTGAGTGACTTGAGATACTTTTATTTATTTGTATCTATGTATATGTGTATTGATACACAGACTCTCCCATTTATATAGATGATGATATTTATTATATAGATGATGTACCTATGTTTTAATTTACATTATTATTGTGTATTTATATAAATGAGGGGAATTAGGAATGATTGAGTTGAGGTCATGTAGGCATGATGGAGTCAAGGTGAGTTAGGCATGGTGGAGTCTAGGTGAGTTAGGCATGGTGGAGTCTAGGTGAGTTAGGCATGGTTGAGTTTAGGTCGTGTAGGCATGATGGAGTCAACGAAAGTTAGGCATGGTGGAGTCTAGGTGGTTAGACATGGTGGATTCTAGGTGATTCGGGCATAGTTTGGTCGTGCATGTTTTTGGGTTTGATTTAATTTCCAAGTTATTGGTTGTATGGAAAATAAATGATTATGTATGTGTATGTTATGGTGTAAATTTCCAAATATTTAATGTCATGGAAATATAAAATGGTTGAGGTATAATATCATGATGTGAGAAAATGGTAGGGTATGTATGTATGTATGTATATGTGTATGTTTGTTTAATTTCCAAGTGTTGTGTAAAATGGAAACTGAGGTAGCATGTGAATAGAAAAAGGGGGAAAAATTGTTAGGGTAAAGATTGGCCAATCTAATCTCCAAGGGACCTATGCCCTTGGAGTGCTTCCTACATAGCCACGATGAAAAGGGGCCTCAAGCCAATGTAGTTCTCCCAAAATCTAGGGAATAATATGATGAGGTAAAGGGATGTTTTGGTAGGTTTTAGGCAAGCTTAAGTCTAGGTTAGTTAGGCATGGTTGATTTTAGGTCATTTTAGGTATGGTTGAGTTTAGGTCACTTTAGGCATGGTTGAGTTTAGGTCACTTTAGGCATGGTTGAGTTTAGGTCACTTTAGGCATGGTTGATTGTAGATCAAAAGAGGAATGGGTGATTGTGGGTCATAGGTATGGGTGATTTTGGTGAAAAAGGAATCCTTAAAATGTAGGTGTTAATGGTCTAGTCATGTATAGGAGAATCAACAAGTAATGAAGAATGTGTATGGTAAGAGGTGGAAAAAAGAGCCACCTAATTGATAAGAATCCTAATGATTCTATCATACCAAAGATTGGCTTATGAACGTAAGACCCTAAAGGCATTGCATAATTGACTATTCTAAGGGTGAAGAAAGTCACATGATCATGAAATGTCACGTTTGTGGCAAGTCCCTTGAGAAGGTAGAAGATTAGGGTGAAAAAGGAAATGAGGTGAAAGAGGTTGGTTTAGTGTAACCTGGTGTGAGACAACATGACTATTTGGCAAGAGACTCAACCATAAAATAGGAAATTCCATGAAGAAAAAGTTATATTTTAGTTTTTTGGTTTTGTTTTTATAGAGTGCAGGCGATGCGGGAAGTCTATGTGGGATGAATAGAATATCTCCTTGAGGTCTTTGTGAAGCTGATTGATGTGGGAAGCTTCAAAATATTTTATTTTATTTTTGCAAGAATAGTCTTCTTTTTTTATGATAGACTATGTATAGTATGGCTAGCTTTGTATAGTTGTCCTTCTAGGGAGAAGTCTACTTATAACAACGAGATAGAAATATTAGATGCCCTTTTTGAGGGAGTCATCTTTTTGCTATAATTTTGACTCAAGGATTTGAATCCAATTTTACTTTTGAAATTGTTTTGCTTTTGGACTTTTAGGTCATGGACAAGACTATAGAGATTTATAGGATTTTGTGTTAAAGACCAAACCATAGCACACAGAGGTTAACTATGAAAGAGAGGGTTTAAGTGATGAATGACCATGGGATTCCATCTTGAAAAATATGAAAAGTACCCATGTGAATCATGCCATGAGTATATATGTGGTACTTGTATTGAAGATAAGGCTGAAAATGTGACAGGTAATCACATGATTCTTGTTTAATCGTTGATTCTTAAAATAGGTAAAATGGAAGGTGAATGGTGCTTAAGGGACAAGTGTTTTAACTAGAAACAATGTGATATAGGACTTGTTTAAACAATACAATGGTAAAAATGCAAGGCATTGAGGGGCTCAGGTTTAGGTTTACCTTTGAGTGAAGACAAATGATAAGCACATGATCCATAGGTATGAGTAACAATATAGAGTCTAAGCCAATTAGGAGAAAATTTTCCCTATTTACTTTTCTCCTCTTTTGTGACATAATGATTTTCCTTTAGGACGAGATCACCAACCTAGAATGTTTTTGATGGAAAATTTAATTATAGGAATTGTTGATACGATTTGTGTAGATTTGGAGGTGATCAAGAGAATTAAGACGATGTTCGTATAATAACTCGAGTTTTTCCAAACAATCTTGCAAAAATTCATCATCATTGAGAATATATTTAAGTGAGATATGAAGAGATGGAATCTATACTTCAATAGGTAGAAAAACCTCTGTACATAGACCAGAGAGAAAGGTGTGGCAGAAGTTGAAGTACGAATACTAGTGTGATAAGCCCATAAGGCAAAAGGAATGTGTGTATGCCAATCCTTTCTAGTATCATCAACAAATTTCATAAGAATTTCATTTAAGTTATTTTTGTTGATTCTTCTTGGCCATTTATTTGAGGGTAGTAAGGTGAAGAAAAATTGAGTTGAATGTTGAAGGCATCACAAACTTTCGTAGGTATTTGTTTTTGAACTATTTTCCGTTATTAGTGATGAGATGGTGAGGAACACCAAAGCAACAAATGATGTGATGGTTGATGAATTCACATATTTTCTTGGATTTTATAGAAATAAGAGGTATGACTTCTACCCATTTAGTGTAGTATTTAGTAGCGGTAATAATCCATTGATGATGTTGGGAAGAATGAGGATTTATCTCTCTGACAAGATCTAAACCCCATTGAGAGAAAGACCAAATATCTCGTGCAACTTGTAAGGCATGACTAGGTGTGTGATGAAGATTAGCATGTTGTTGGCACTTCACAAAATGTTTGACATAATCACAACAATCACAGTTTAAGGTTGGACAATAATATCCTAGGTGAAGAATGTGTTTAGTGACAAGCTAAACCATTGAAGTGACCTCCACAAATTCCATTGTGAACTTCCTTGATGGTGTAGGGAATTTCAAAACTTATAAGGCATCGTAAGAGGATACCATCAAAGCCACATTTATAAAGAAGACCACCCATGATGACATAGTGAGAGACACTTTTGAGAAAGGCTCATTATCCATTATGAGTAAGATTTGGAGGTAGAATTGAAAGGGAAAGGTAGTCCGCAAATTATTTATACCAAAGGTCACGTGGGTCAATTTAAATGGTTCCAACAAGGTTGACGTTTCAAAATAGATAATAATGTGATTGAAACCTTTATACTGTGACAAATATTTTCAAGTCGAGAGGAGAAGCAGGGGATCGAAAAGCAAGAAAAGCCATAGTATCCACAAATTTGTTAGTGGAACGGTGTGGTTTGAATTTCAAAGCAATCAAAGGTAGTCAAAATGATGTCCACATGATGCTTATACTTTTGGAGTATTTCATTACAACACTGGTATATACCATTCACTTGGTTTATAACCATTTAGGAATTTCCAATGATATTAATTGATTTAACGTCTAAGCCGATGGTGGCTTGAAGGCATAATATGAGTGCTTTATATTTGACCATATTATTAATATAATAAAAATCTAGTTTGAAGGATAATGGTATAGGATCACCATAAAGAGGAATGAGTATAATCCCTATACCACCCCCAAGCTAACATTTAGAACCGTAGAAGAATAAGGTCATCTGGTAAATGGTGTCGTCCAAATAGAGGGTAGCGATGGATTCATCCAGGAAATAAAAGTTAGAGGATTGATTTCTGAAGAGGGCTGCATCTGCTAGTTAGTTAGTGATGGTTTTTCCTTTGATAAAATTTTGATGGATGAATTTGAGTTCTAGGTCTATAAGAAGCATGAGGCAACATGCAACACATTGATGTTGCTAGGGCTTAGCATACATGTAATGCAAGGGGCCAGTATTGGTGACAAAAAAAGGTTTTGTGGTTGAGTAGGTAATGTAAAAGTTTAGTGGTGGCAAAAACTAAGGATAAACAAAGTTTTTCAGCGTGATTGTACCTAGTTTTGTAGTCTAAAAGTGTATGTCTTGAATAATAAACCACTTGTTTTCTATGTTTCTCATCATGATGAGCGAGCATGACACCCAAGGAATGATCAGTGGTAGAAATTTAAAGGTAAAATGCTTTATCATCTTTAGGTGGAATGAGGACATGTGGTTGGAGAAGGTATTGTTTTAAGGCATCAAATGTTTTATGGCATTCATCATCCCATTTGAAGGAGACATCCTTTTTGAAGAGATGATGAAATGGGTGGCAGTTGTCGAAAAGATGTGAAATAAAGTGATGAATAGATTACAACTTACCTTGCAAACTACTAAGTTGATGAAGGTTAGTAGGTGGAGCCATTTTTAGAATAGCCCTGATTTTATTGGGGTCAACTTCTATGCCACACAAAGAAATGATAAAACCAAGGAGCTTGCTAGAAATAATAGTGAAGACACACTTCTTGGGTTGAAGGAGAACACAATATTTGATGAGATGGTCAAAGATGACCTTAAGGACGGTAAGGTGTTTGGCCCAATGTTTGGATTTGGTAAGAAGATCATCAACGCAATCTTCCAATATGCAATGCATAATGTCATGAAATATATAATACATAGCCCGCTGATATGTACCAGTAGTATTTTTAAGGCCAAAAGGCATGACATAATAGCAGAAGGTCCCCAAGGAGTGATGAAGGTGGTTTTGTGTTGATCTTCCGGGAAAGTAATATTTGGTTATAACCCAAGAAACCATCCATGAGTGATAACATCTCATGATGATCAGCGGTAAGATCAACGAGTTAGTTAATACTAGGTAGAGGAAAGTTATCTTTAGGGAAAGCTAAATTAAGGTCATGGAAATCCATGCAAATGCGGATCCCCTATTGCTTTTGTGACAAGAATGATGTTAGAGATCCATTAGGGATAATCAATAGGTAGGATGAAGGAAACAAAAAGAATGCATTGGATTTCTTCTTTGACAAGAAGGGCAATGCAAGGATGCATTTTCCGCACCTTTGTTTTACAAGTTTGGCTTCAGGAATAGTTATGATATTGTGGACCAAAATGTATGGGTCGATACTTTGGGCATATCAGTGTAGGATCAAGTAAAAGTGTTTCTATGATCTCGTAGGAATGAGGTAAAAGATTCTTGCTCAACAAAGATCTAAAGATTGGCCTATCTTTAAAATGTGTGGGTCATCTTGAGTGTGGATATTATTTTTGATGGTCGATTCATTTAACGTGGTTTGTGTCTCGAAGGAAACAAATGATGAATACAAGAATCTTTTGTGCTAAGGTAGGTGAGAATAGACTCATCATCCCGACATTGAATGACATTAATAGAATGTGCATCATCATCAATCATGTTAGGATCTTTGGAAGGGAAGAGAAGAGGGAGCCTCACCATTTCATTGATAAGTTAGATGGGCTAGTCAGTAAAGGCTATAAAGAAAGTGGGAATAGAGGAGTTAGGTGTGGGCAAGGTAGCAGAAAATTTGGTGGAAGGGGACGTGAGTGTAGGAGAGGTGGCAGCGGTGGAGGATACCTTAAGCGGTATAAGGACATCATTAGGTCTATACAACATGTTATAGTTTTTGAATGGTGAAGGATCAGTTGGAATGGTATAGTTATGTCCTTCATGTTCAAATTTTACACAATGATGTAAAGTTGAAGGAACACAACCCATGATGTGAAACCAAGTTCAAGCAAAGCAACATGTTATCTTTGGAATTCCCCCTCTAAGACGTAGAATAATTTTGGAATGGTACGGGGGCCCACACGAATGTGGAGAATGATGGTGCCAAGGGTCAAAGTTATGGCATCATTGAATGAACATAACATAACTAGGTTATTATGCATGTAATTGGTGGGGATGCACATTTGGTTGTACGCATGGGAAGATATAATGTTGATGCTAGCACCGTCATCGATCATAACGTGTTGAACACATATTATCAATGTAGACGAGAGATGAATAAGGTGGGATCAGGATCATCTGATTGGAGAGGTACAATCTCGTCATTAGAGAAAATGAGAGTGGCTACTTGATGAGTGGTAGTGGGTGTAGAGGAAGGTGATGAAGTGGTGAGAGATGCCACATGGTGAGGAGTGATCATGGATGCCACAAGAGTTGGGTCATTAGGTAAAACCTCAATAGATTGTACAATGAGGGCATGTCACTTTGAGACTCGAGAGGTTTGGAAAGGGTCATACAATGACATTTTGAGAGGATATTGGTGTAATTGTTTGACAATTATATGATGGGTGACCGCATCGAAATAGGGTATATGGGTCCCTGAATGGTAATTCTTGGTACAAGTGCAAATGGTATATTGGGCACATGATTGGCAGATGAGATAGTTGATTCCTCCTTTCCTTTGTCTTTCTAGGAATGAGTGACAATGTTAACCATATTAATATGGGGTGAAGTAGAAGTGAGTCATGATAAGTGTAGCGACAAGAAAGAAAATAGAATGAAAATGGCATATAATCGTGTTGTAAAAAGAAAGTAGCGTATTGGAATTTAGATGGAGGTTTTGCTAACTCTATTATGTAGATCATTTTAATCTCAAATTTTGTAGGAGGATAAATGGTTTGTGGATGTGGAAATGACGGTCACTAGATAGGTAAGGGATGAGGGTGTGTGGTGATAGGTGAAGGGGGAATAGGGTCCTCAGATAAA
This sequence comes from Taxus wallichiana var. yunnanensis, assembly GCA_018340775.1. Classification (NCBI taxonomy): domain Eukaryota; kingdom Viridiplantae; phylum Streptophyta; class Pinopsida; order Cupressales; family Taxaceae; genus Taxus; species Taxus wallichiana. Next base: position 930,559,527 of record CM031234.1, read on the forward strand.
ATATCATCATCATTAAAGTTTTCTTCAGGAGGACATAATTGAAATAGAATGGTCTTTAGAGCCTTACAATTTTCTACATCGTGCCCTAACACACGATGATAGGCACAAATTTTTGTATCATCAAACCGTGTTGGTTTAGGTTTGAGTGGGTTGTAAGGTCTAAGCGGTGTAAATTTTATGACAACGACCTCTAAAAGGTTTGATAAGATGTTGGTGTAATAATCTTCCAATGGATCACAGTGGTAGGTAAGTGTGGGTCGAGATGGAGGTGTGAGTTATTTTTGTGGGAGAGGTGTCATGGGAGGTGGAATAGGTTTGATCACTGGTTTGGTAGGTTGTACTATTTGAGGTTTGGGTTGCACCTTCTTGGGTAAATGCGTAGCATATGAGCTAGTGATAGAAGGTGTTGTAGGTTTGACTACCTCTTTGGAGGGTAGTTGGTTTTTCAACTTTGGTTGCACCTTCCTGGGTAAAGGTGAAGATGGCATGCATGATGTAGAAGGGAAGGGATAGATGGAAGTAAGAAAAAGCCAAGGTGATAACAAAGGTGTGGTGAAGGTTTTTGGAAGAGGAGAGGTGGAGGGTATTGGTTGAAGAGTGGGGAATACCATAGGTAGGGATGAGGCTACTGGAAGTGGTGTGGGTATAGGTGGTAAATAGGTTGCAGGTGACAAAAAAGGTGTACATTATGTAGGTAAGTTAGGTGTAATAGATGCTTGTGATGAGGGGATGGGGTGTTGTGTTTTTAGTTTACCTTGGGTAGGAGGTTGCTTGGTCAAGGTGGATGGGTGAGGTCCTAGGATAGATGGAAGTAGTGAAGGTGACAAAGGGGTAGTAGGTAAAATAGGTGTATCCAGCATTAGAAGGTTGGGTATTCCTTTTAGGTGGAGGTATGGTTTTTGCGTGGGCTTGTGAAGATGTGGCTAAATCCAATTTGATAGGAGGATGGACTAGACTTTATGTCAGCATGACTCCCAATGTGGTGATGGTTCTGGATGTGGGGGAAGGTTCTTAGGCATAGGAACAAGTTTGATTATTGGTAAGGGTTTAGGTGTAGGCGAGGGTGATGAAGAAGAGGCTGTTATAATAGGATTGGGCATGGTTGGTTTGGTTGTATGAAATACCTTTGGATAAATCATAGAGGTATCAATAGATGACATTTACATTTGGGTTGAAAAAGGTAGCCGAAGGCATCCCCAAAGTATGGAATTATCAACATAATCCAAGTAGTCGATAGGTGTGAAAATGACATTTTTATAGGAGGAGATGATGTTGACTTGGTGGTAATCACTATAAAAATGTTTTTGAGATAGGGAGCTAGTTGGCTTAGACTTGGGTAATACAACCGAGATAAAATCAACAGGGTCCTAGAAGGCTAATGGGGAATGGTCACCAACATGTAGTGGTACTTCTAAAGGATCCCCTATGGGTAGGGAGATGATGGGTAGGATGAGGTAGGTTCCTCTTTTGGTGGAGAGGAAGGTGAGCATGAATCTCCCATGGGTAGGAGAGTTAACACCACAAGTTGTTCATTAGGTTGTAAGGTGAGTGGTGAAATGACATCAAAAGATATTGTGGAATCCTCCATGGGTGAAGGGGGAGATGAAGGGGACTCCTTTGTGGGTGAAGGAGTAGATGAAATAGGTTCCTCCATGGGTAAAGGTGCTCATGCAAGAATCTCCTTGATAGAGGGGATAGGAGGAAATTGAGGAAGGGATGGTACAACTTCAAAAAAACATGAACTTCATGGACATTACTATCATTAGTCACAGGTTCTCTAGTTTGGTTAGATGACGGGGTGTGATTAGGAAATGGATTCTTGAAGATATGTAAGTTCTGATTATCCAGGTGTATTTGGGTTGTCCAAGATGAGATCTCCATTGTCTAACATTTCCTAGACAATATTTTTTAAGGTTATACAATTACCATCGCTATGACCTTTAACACAATGGTAGTTGCAGTAATCATGTTCCTTGTACCATGCAGGTATAAGATGAGTGGGGTCAAAACCAATATGTGGTTTGATGGGTGGAAGATCAATTGCTTGATTTTATAATTTTTTCTAAAACTGATTAATAGGGCTCTCCTATGGGAGTGTACTTTCATTTTTCTTGCCTGAACTGGAAAGCTTGAACATGAGAAAGGTTGGAAGAAGGTTTTGATTGATTGGATGGGCCAAATTTTAAAACTACTACATTGGCAGATCCTTTAGCTTTGGAATAATTGTTTTGGGGTTTGGAAGAGGAAGAGGCATCATTTGACTTGAATGCAACATTTTTGTTACGCAATTGAATTTTCTTCTCTTCTATGGCATGAATTTCAAGTTTTATAGCCATGGTGAACACTTCATCAAATGTACGGAAGGTTTAGACTTGGAGAGTTGGTGAGATGTGCTGGCACAAGCCTTGGTGAACAAATATATAAGCTCAATTTGAGGGAGTTGCAATGTGATCTGATTGATGAGGCTTTGCCAACGAGTGAAGAAATCTATGATAGATTCGTGTTCACATTTTTGTGTTGAGTACAAGTTGGTCATGGTGACCTTCTTGATGATATTGATTGAAAAATGGTCCAAGAAGGCTTGAGCTACTTTGTTAAATGAGTAAATGGAATGTTGAGGTAAACCACTATACCAATCCAACACAGGTCTTGTTAAGGACATTGGGAATGTCTACAAGAGTAGAGTGTCATCATGAGTGATTAAATAACACCCATGTTTGAAAGACCGTAAGTGTTTTTGTAGGTCCTCTTTGTTGTTGAATCGATTGAATTTGGGAATTTCCCAATGCATAGGGTATGGAAAAATGGGAATAGATAGATGAATGGGATCATTACAGATTTCGTCATATGTCAAAGAGTTGTGAGAGCTAGAAACTGATGCTTCCAATGTTTGCATCTTTTCCATCATCATTTTAATAAGGTCATTGGTAGGTTGTGATGACTGGGCACCCCTTGTAGTATAAGGGGGTAGATGGTGAATGTATGATGAGGACAACATCCTAGTATATGGTGGTTTTGAGTATGAGAACTGCGAGGGGGAATAGATGCAGTGGAAAATATCCCGAATAGGTGATAGATGAGATAGGTGGTTGTTGGTGATATGTGTAAGTAGGTGGGGTGGATGTAGTGATTCTTATAGTGATTGGAGGTAAAGACTACGGGATGGAGAGGATGATGTTTTGGAATGGAGTATGAGTTTTTGACACCATGGGTGGTGTGATGCAATAGGTATATACGAGGTGGTGGGTGCAGATGGGGCTATGCTCAAGGTGGATGATGAAGGAATGGTTGACACATGGGAGAAACTGAAGTTAAAATTATGATCGATTCCATAGGTACCATAGATATTGATGATGTGGGGTTAAGTTGGGATACTATGGGTAGTAAATTAGAAGAAGGTAAGGCCGAGCTAGTACTAGCCGATGTAGAATTAGGTGTGAGGGTAGGAGGAATGGACACAAGCATGTCATATACTAGTTGTCCTGATGAATCTTGAGTGGATGAATGGGTGATATAATATTGTAAGGTAACGGGGTTTTGGTCAAGGATTCTTGCAAACTCCTCTTCACTATATTGATGATAATGGGTTGAGTAGGATCCATAGGTGACAGGATGGAAGGTGGTGATGGACTAAGTGGGAGAGACTAAGGCTTGTGTGGAATACAAGGGTGTTGGATTGACTATGAGTCAAAACCATGTGAGTTAGCATAGGATTGGAAATATGCTCTCTATAAATGACACAAAAAATAGAAGGAATGGAGAAAAATAGTTTGGAAAGTGAAAACTGATGTTGTTTTAATTAAAAATTTAAAACACAGGAACCGATGACGGTTGGGTTAATCGATGATGGTGATAGAGGGTGACTGATGATGGTTAGGATGATCGATACCGTTACTATGGAAAATCAAAAGTTTTACAAATGAGGCAATAACTGATGAAAATGAAGTAAAACCTAGATTTGACAGTGATTTCAAAGATCCATAGGTATGATGATGTATCTGAGAAAACCCAAAAAGAATAGAAATATGATGAGTGTTTTTTGGTGAAATAACCCAAAAATAAGGAAAATGACAATGGTTAGGTAAACCGATGACATTCAGATGTAAACCGGCAACAGCTTGTTGGATTGATGCCGAGACACTATAAAATTTGAAAAGATAAGAAAAATGGGATTTAGTGACTTAGATTAGATAAAATACCAACCCAGAAACTTGAGTATGGTAATGATGAACCCTGACACACTCAAAATAGTTGGAATACACCAACTATAATTGTGGAGTGTGAAAGGAGGAAAGAGAAATGAATGATATGGCCACACAACTCAAAACATAATTCAAGAAAAAAATATGAAAACAAAAATCCTATGGGTGAATTTTGTGTTTTAGCTTATACTATTTTAGACTGACTTGTGAATAGAACAAATTTTTGGTTCGATAGAAGGTGTCTTATAAAATCCAAGATCTAAGGATGGTTTTCAGGTAAATTTTTGGTGGGGTCGGTCCTTTCTCTGAGATAATGACTAGACAGAGAAACCAACAAGGTGTCCACTGTCAATCCTCTAATTGTGTGATCATTGACAACTTCTTTCAGGTAGGATGATGTTTAAGAAGATGTGTAAATTATTTAAGTGGTTTGGTATAGAGAGTGTGAAAAGTGAACTACGATTGGATTAGTCAACCATCAGTTGGGCATGAATTCTAGCGTATAGGTTTCCCTTAATTAATGTGAGCTACAATGCAAAAAACCAGAATGAAATGCAAATGTTTTAAGCCCAAATCCATAATTATGTTCGATGTAGAAAATGGAGAACAGGAAGAGGAATGCTCTTTCACTAATGCAATGCAATAGAAAGAAAGACGTGTTATTTTTAAAGCACCAAAAGCACGATTTCTTTTAGATAATAGAAAGAAGGAGAAGATTCCAAAGAAGAAAATTAATGTGAATACTTTTCAAAGGGAAATAAACACATAATTTTTACCTAGGAATGAAAAAATGCAATAAAACCCCTGATGGGTCCCACCAGGCATGCCAAAATGTTTCACCAAATTCTTAGTAGATTAATGAAATAGATAAGGGTAGAAGGCAAAGGAGGAATACCTATTGTAATATCGGTTAAAGGTCAAATGCATGCGTAGATGACTTTTGGATCAAAACAGTGTGAGAGCTCCCTTTTGGCTAGGAGGAACTACCTGTAGATATAAAACAATACCACCAAATATAGTTAAACAAAACAATGAGTAGACTACCTAGCAAAAGATATATCTAGGAAGCGTGATACTTCCGAGAACGGGATGACAATCTAATTTTATATAAAAATATTAATGATAGTTAAATCATACATGAAGTAAAGATATTATTGGAATTGAAACTATTTAGGTATCTCATACAAAAAAATAAGAAAGGTCATGCAAAATGTTGTTTAAGGTCAAAATGGGAGGGTTGATTGGCTGGTGTTGAGTTACAGGTTTGGTATAGGCCCTGATTAAGGTCTAGTAAGGATTAGAAATGGTTCTAGGCTATTGGGAAGTGGGTATATGCTCGCTGGTATGAGCTATAGTTCAAGACACAGTAACTAGTGTTGGCTGAATGGAAGATACCAAGTTAGGAAGAGTGACCGACATCGTTGGCTAACCAAAGGTGTCGGTAGAGGTAATCAAAAAATTGTTCTTAGAATTAGTTTTACTGAGTAATCCCTATTATTGCACGCGAGAGGTTGGAAGGGTGAGGGTGGGATCATAAAATGGTTCAAGACTACAAGATGATTCGAGAGAGGGTGAAAATGGGTTAAAAGTATGGTGTAGACACCAAAATTGGGTCACACTCCCTTGGTCCCTCGTCAAATAACCAACTCACACATAATCACCTAACCATGGCCCCTTACACCCAACATTAATATTAGTTTAATTAAATTAATTAAATTAGTACCCACCCTCATAATATACATTACTTAATTATTCTAATCAAGCTAATCTCCACCTCACCTAGCCACCTCACCTTAGACCTACACTTGGCATGTTTCCATAACTAACTAAGACTTAGTTTAACCCTTAAAATAAATTCCTACTATCCCTCCAACCACATTCCCACTCATATAAATTTGACATTCATTATACATCCAGAAGAAAGGAATGAACCCGAGCTAAAAGAGGCGAGATATGCCAATTTTAGTAAACCTAGGGAATCCCACGTTAACCAACACCGATCACCCTTAACCGACGCCGGTCAACCTAAAACCACCATCGGTTACCATTTATTCTCTTTGGTAACCTTATTTCAAAGGTTGGGAGATTTTGAGACCAATAAGACAAAAAGAGAGCTACATGCAAGTAGAACCAAAGTCTTTTCACGGACCAGACATCCATAGCCAGCACTAGGACAAATCTAGGAGCATTTGCACTCACGGGAGCATTCCAGAAACAATACTGTGGCACCAAACACCATTATTCCAATCAACTTCCATCACCATTCAACCATCAAGCCTACATCAAACAGTAAGTATACCTTCTACCAGCCTAGTCCATTTCAATATAATAGTCTTTTGTCACTTTTATTATCAGGTCATACCTTGCATGTCCATTTCCCATCTCTTACCTGCTTGTAGACTCATCCATTCTTCTACCCACACCACCAACAACCCCATTCTCACCTGTTACCCACCTCTGAGCATACCTGAGACCTTTACCTACCTCCCCCTCTACCCTTCCATCTCTATTTAGCCCCAACTCAATCCACACAACTAGATCATATTAAGTTCCTTTCACCCTAGCCTTACCGACGTTGGTTATCCAAGACCGTTGTCGGTCTCCCTAAACCATCGTTTCGTCGGTTATACCCGACCGCTATTGTCTCTCGTGTTTCATACCCTTTGCCAATAACAAAACCACATAACCTACTACCAAGTGACCTAAACAACCAATAATCGACCTTGACCAGCTCCAAGAACTCGACACTTACATACCCTTAAGATATGACTATAGCCTAGCCTCGTTATGTTAAATTTGCTTATTGTCATGAATGAGATACCTAAATCATATCAACTACAATAGGAATTTGCTTATTTCTCACATTAATTTATTTTAAATAGTGGATTGATAGCCATCTAGGGAGTATCACACTTCCCGAATATGACACACGCTAGGCAGTCCACTATCTTATATTGTTTAATTATTATTTTGTGGTCTTGTTTTCTATTTCAGGTAGTTCCTCCTAGCCAAAAGGAAGCTCTAACAATCAGCATTGGATTGAAAATTCAGAATGCGAGCAACAACCATCAACCGACCAACATAAACATGTATTCCTCCTCATCCCTTACCCTTATCTGTTTTGTATCAATAAAGTAAAGAAATTAGTGAAACATTTTTGCATGCCCGGTGGGACCCATCAAGGGTTCTATTGCATTTTCTTCATTCCTAGGAGAAAGTTGTGTGTTTATTTCCCTTAAAAGGATTACACATTAATATTATCCTCTTTCTAATTTCTCTAAAATAAACATTTATATTGGTCTAACTACAAATGGAATCATTCTTCTTTCTTTCTTTTTGCATTTAGTGAAAGAGTATACCCTCTCTTATTCATCATTTTGCTTCATCAAACTTATTTTTTTCGATTTGGGCTGAAAATTGGTTTATTACATTCTTATTTTTTACATTTAGCTCAAATTAAAATGAGGTCAACCTATATGTTGGAAGTCATGCCTAGCTGATGGTTAACACAAAGAATCATAGAAATCACATTCTCTATCTCTCTCGTGTCTTACCAAATTACACAAAATTAAAATATACCCATCTTTCTTAAACAACATATTACCCGGGAACACTGTTAGTGATCACACAATTTGATTGGCAAGTACTCCCCATCTCATTACTTCTTTCGATTCATTATCTCGAGAGGACAGCCCCCCCGCCATAACATACCGAACCTCTCCTTTTAGATATCCTTCTTCGTAGGAATCCTTACTCACAAAAAAATCTGCTTTAAATTCATGAGTCAGTCTTCTAAATAGCATAAGCTCAACACATTAAAATCACTTGTTGGATATGTGTTTTTTATCATTTGATTGACACCCATTTTGAGGTGTGAGGATATGTCTATCCATTTTCTATTCTTTTGACTTGCACAATCCACAATCACAGTTGGAGTATTTTGACTTCTTCTGAGTGTGTCAAGACTTCATTGCATCATCCCCATACCTCTAGGTTAATTAATTGTTTGATTTAAATTCACAACAATCCATTTTTCTACATCTTTCTAATTTTCATAGTAACCGACATCGAGTACCCCTGACCGGCATCGATTTTCTGTTCTTTTGGGTTAAATTGCTTAAAGAACCCTTATTTCATTTTCTTCATCTGTCGAGTTCCCGTGAGTCTCTCGTACTCTCTAGGCTTTGATAAACAGACATCATACAACTTTTTCATCTAATTGTCATCATTTTTGCTAACTTTGGTCAAAAATGTTCTTTTCTCACAGTAACCAACCTCAGTTACCCCTGAACTGACATCAGTCATCCTTAACCGACGTCAGTTACTCTATAGTGAATATCAACTGATACATTACCTAAAACAACCTATAGAAACTTATATTCTTCATTCTCACTACTCCGTATGTCATCTCGCAGGATACAACATCACATGATATACATTAATTCACATGGTGTTGACTCACAATCAAGATAACACTTTATATTTCACACAAGTTGTCAACCACTCCCAACTAGTACTTCACCACCCTCTCGTCCCGTCATCCGTGGATCTAACCCTACCTACCACCATTTCCATAGGTGATGAGTAATTTTCCGACTCCTTGATCGAATCACGTAGCCTTACAGTTCTACCTTTCCCACTCTTCCACCTAGGACTCCTCAATTCAGTTGATATATGACATGCCCGTATCCATCTCTCTTGCCCTTATTCTCACTTCTACATCAGCCCCTAATAATGCGGTGTTACCTTCACCTGCTTCACCCCAATGGTTTCATAGCTAGGACCCATACTGGCTATGACCGTTATGTTATCTGTAGTATCGGCCACAACCGTAGTATTTGTTGTCCCCTCATCGACCACCTGCCATAACCCTATCTGCACCCATTGTCTCACAAATATGCATTGTAACATAACCACCCATGGTGTCGGTGACCCCTAATCCATTCCAAAATCTTGTCCTCTCCATCCCACAAACACTACCCCAATCACTACTAGAGTCACTACGACCATCCCACCTACATACACATACTATCAACAACCCCTATCTCATTTGTCACCCATTTTGGATATGTGCCCTCTATGTCGGTTCCCTATTCTCAACCTCCCTATTTGGCATCACCATACAATGGAATGTTTCCCACATCATAGGTTCAATACCAGCCCCCTTATGCCATAAGAGGTGCCCTTCCATCATAACCTACCAATGATCTCATCAAATTGATGATGGAAAGGATGCAGACACTAGAAGCATCAGTTTTAGGCTCGCATAATTCTCTCACCTATAATGAAATCTATAATGAGCCCATTCATCCATCCATCCCTATTCGCCCATACCTTGTACATTAGGAAATGCCAAAATTCAACTGTTTCAATAGTAAATAAGGCCCACAACAACACTTGCGGTCTTTCAAACATGGGTGTTACACGATTGCCCATGATGATGCTTTACTCCCTGCACCTTCATGATGTCCCCGATATGACTCGTATTGGACTAGTACATTGGGTTGCCAAGACACTCCATCTACTCATTTAATCAAGTAGCCCAAGCCTTCCTAGACCACTTCTCAATCAAAATTGTTAAGGTCACCATGGTGATCTTTATTCCACACTTAAAAAATATGATGATGAGTCTATCATTGAATTTTTCGCTCACCGACGTAGCCTAATTAACCAACTCACCTTTTAATTACCTCAAACTTAACTCATAGAGTTATTTACTCGGGCTTGCACTAGACACATCTCAACAACCCTAAATGTGTAGACCTTTCACACTTTTGATGAGGCATTTGCCATGGCATGGAAATTGGAAACTTGTGTTATCAAAGAGAAGAAAATTCAACTTTGTAATAAGAACATCACATTCAAATCAAATGATGCTTCTTCATCTTTGAAATCCCAAAAAACCTATTCAAAACCCAAAGGTTCTGCCAATGCCATAGTCCTCAAGGATGGCCCCCCTCATCAATCAAATGAAGCCAAACCTCCTTCTAATAATTCTCCCATCCAAGCTTTCCAGTTCAGATGAAAACATCGACAGTACACTTCAATAGGAGAACCCTATTCTTATGTTTTGGAAAAGCTTATCAAGGCCAGTGCCATTACCCTTCCACCTATAAAACCACACACTAGTTTTGACCCTGAGCACCCCATGCCCACATGGTATAAAGAACATGACTTTTGCAACTATCATCATGTCAAAGGTCATAGCGACAATAACTACATCACCTTCAAGAATATCATCCAAGAAATGTTAGACAACGAAGATCTAGTCTTGGATAGCCCGAATGCACCCGCTAACCAAAACCTACATATCTTCAAGAAGTCATTCCCTAATCATGCCCCATCTTCCAACCAAGCTAGTGACACTTCAAATAATGATAACAATTTCTACGAGGTCCACACTATTTTCGATGACATACCAATTGCTTCCCAATTGCCTCATGTTCCTTCCATAGATGAAATCTTAGCTCGAGTTCCCCTACCTGCACAAGAACCTATTTCATCTACTCCTCCACCCACAGAGGAACACCCTTCATTCTCTCTTTCACCTATAGAAGAGCCTATAATTATCACACCACCTTTGACCCCTCAAATTTTTGAGCAGTTTTCACTGTCACCTCTCCTACTCATAGGATATGCACGTCCCCCGCCTACACCATCACAAGGAGAGTCCACCTCGTCTAGCCCATCCTATCCTCTACCTATAGAGGATCCTATTGAAATACCATTTCCTTTTGATGACCATTCACCATTAGACCTTTAAAAACCCACCGATCTTCTTTCGATCTCTTACCAACAGATTCAGATTCGAGGCTAGCCATTCCCCGTATCTCAAACACATTTTATTGGGATTGCTACTCGATCCATGTTGGCCCCAATTATAACAGTACCATTTTCATGCTTGGCCGATCACCTGGACTATGTTAATAGAGCCTTACTTTAGGGATGCCTTCTACTACCCATTTCAACCCAAATGTAGCTGTCACTCACCGACACCTCCACTATCTATCCAAAAATTTTTCGAGCTACCAAACCAAACACAACCATGACTATTACAACACCTTCAATGTCACCACCCATGGCCCAACTCACACCTTTTCTTGTAACCCAAAATGCATCTACACCTAAATTCCTACCCATACCCATATCATCTCCCTTACCTAAACCTATCACTACTTTAGGGATCATACCGAAAGCTAGCCTTACTCACCCACCCATCAAATTAGATTTAGCCACATCTTCCAAAACTAACACTAAACTTACCTCGTCTGCTAAAAATAAGAACCAACCTCCTAGGCCTCATACACTAACCTTTCCTACCATGCCATTATCACCTTCACCCCTTCCATCCATCCTAGGACCTCACCCCTCGACCCTAGCCAAGCAACCTCCATCCACCGGTAAACCAAGAACACAACAGCCCATCTCCGCATCACGGACCTATAATATACCCAAGCGACCCACACAAATTTCGCCATCACTCGTACCCTTCTTACCACCCATACCTCCACTACCATCAATAACTTCTTCACTACCCATGACACTTTCTTCTCTTTCACTCACACCCTCTACCTAACCTCTACCACCCATCTCCGCAACACCTCGGTTACCCCATGGGTAACCTGTCCTCTTCCACCAGCTACTTTTCCTCCAAATATCATACACCCATGTAACCTTTTCCCAAAAAGGGTAACCTAAAGCTAAAAATTCACTACCCTCTAATAAGGTAGTTAAACCAACCAAACCTTCCATCGCCACCTCTTCTACCATGCCCATACCCAAGAAGATACAACCAAAACCTAATACCACACCACACACCAAGGTAGTAGACCAACCCACTCCCCTTCTAATAAATTATTTTCCTCCATAATCAACCGTACCTACACCCAAACCCACATTCACCTCCCATTGTGACATATTAGTAGGGTCCTACGCTAAAATCTTAACCAATCTCCTCGAAAATTTTGTCATCACATTACCACCTCTTAGACCTTATGACCCACTCAAACCCAAACCAAAAGGGTTTGATGAAACTAAAATCTGCACCTACCATCATGTGCTAGGACACAATGTAGAGAACTATAAGGATTTAAAAACTGCTCTTGTCTAATTGTGTCCTCCCAAGAAAATTTTGACGACAAATATATTCTTGATGAGAACCCCATTTCACCTTTACCAATTTCCATAGATCTACTCCCATTACCTACTCAACGACAAAAATCTCCATCCCCACAACTCTTTGATCCACCCTTGAGATTTGAGATTAACATGGTTTGTATATGAGAGTTGGCCAAACCACCACCCAAATTCCAATGCGCCTACTCATTTCACAAGGATCGTATCCCCCACTAGGTTTTATCCTCATGCCACTATACCTTCCATGACACACCCTCTTCATCCACCTCCCCTCAAATTAACATGGTTCATGTTACCACCCATGCCCAGAAAGACAAAGGAAAGGAAAACACAACTGGCCCATCCACCAACCCTGTACCCAACATACCATTCGCACCCACACCCAAAGTCACCATTCAAGTTCCTACATATCCTATTTCCGATGGGGTCACACATCACACAATGCTAAAACAAATACACCAATCCCCCTCAAAATGTCTTTATATTACCTTGTCCAAACCTCGTAATCACATCGTCAAGCCCTCATGGAGGTCCTTCAATCTATTGAAGTCTTACCAAATGACCCCACACCCGTAGCCTCCATCATTACCCCTCACCATGTTGCCTCTCTCACTAGGTCACCGCCTTCCTCTACGCCTACGCATACTCACCAAGTAGTTGCTCTCAACGTTTTACATGAAGAGATCGATCCTTTCTAGACTGGCGACCCCAATCCCACTCTTTTCATCTCTGTCTTTATCAATAATAGATGCATACAACGCATTATGATCAATGGTGGTGCTAGCATTAACACCATCTCCTCCCATGCATGTGACAACATGTGAATACCTACCAATTACATGCATGGTAACATAATTATGTTGCACTCCTTGAATGATGCCATGACCTCTACCCTAGGCACCATCATTCTCCACATCTGCGTAGGTCCCCGCACTGTCCTGGAACTTTTCTATGTCCTAGAAAGGGATTTTTAGTATAACTTATTACTTGGCCAACCTTGGATTTGCATTATGGGTTGTGTCCCTTTTACTTTACACTTCCTCAAATTTGAACACGAGGGACATAATTACACCATCCCTACCAACCTGTCTCCTTTCAAGACTCGTAACATGCTACACCAGCCCAATGATGTACTGTACTACCAAGGCTTCTACCACTATCCCCACTTCACCATCATCTACAAGCCCTGTCAAGAAAAAGCGCCACTACCTCTTCTACATCTAACCTTACTATTCCCACTGCAGCCTACAACCTCTACTTCTAAATCACCTATTTCCCTATCATCTAGCAAGCCATCCATCCCCAGTTACCCACATATAGACTACCGATCCCTTAAAAGGTGTTTTTCAATGCCTCACTCGGTGGGAGTACCACCTATACAATATTGACACCTTCCTCACCCCGCTGAAGTATGGGAACCTACGCCAACACCCTAGTTATGACATCCACATCGGCGATGTTTTTCCTTATGGCTCTCCCTACCTTTGTACTAATGTAACATATGGGGGACTTAATATGGCCACCGATAAAACTGAACCTCCATCTCAAATGCAACCATTTTCATCCGACCTACACTCCTCACTAATCGCCGCTTCACTCATACTTTCCTCTACCGGTGCATGTGGAAAGGATTTGTCTTTGGATTTTACGAATAGGTCCACCATACAATCATTTCCTATACGTCTCGTAAACACAATGACCATAGTGGCATTGGTTTTGACACTCTACCCTCCAAGAAGGTTCACATCGACCTCATCTAGGACGGGAAATCTTCCCCATCTCATTCACCCACATTACCATCTTCACCCACAGAGTCCATAGATCCTAAATCTATTCCTCCCAAATTTTTTTTTCATAAACACCATTTCCCTGGGACCTCTAACCTATCAACGTGATGGTGAGGCTCCCTCTTCTCTCCCATTCCTATATCCTGACATGATCGATGATGATACACCTTCTATTAATGTCGTTCAATGTCAAGATGATGAATCCATCCTCACTTACCTTAGTGCGGAAGATTCTTATATTCATTAGTCATTACCTTCTGAGACGCAAACCATGTTGAATGAATCGACCATTGAAATCAACATTAACACTCAGGATAACCTACACATTCTAAAGATCGGTCAATCCTTAGATGCTACTAAATAGGAAGCCTTCACCTCTTTCCTTCGAGACCATAGAAATGTGTTTTCCTGGTCCTATGCCGATATTCCCGATATTGACCCAAAAATTGTGGTCCACAATATCATAACCATTCTTAATGCCAAACCCATCAAACAAAAGTTGTGGAAAATGCATCCTTGAATTGCTCTTCTGGTCAAATAAGAACCTTAGTGCCTTCTATTAGTTTCCTTCATCTTACCCATTGACTATACCCATTGGATTTCTAACATCATTCTTGTCATAAAGATGATAGGGGACTCCACATTTGCATGACTTCGTGACCTAAACTCGGCTTGTCCCAAAGATGATTTCCCCACGGGAATCAACCAACTAGTTGATCTCATTGTTGGCCATGAAATGTTATCACTCATGGATGGTTTCTTGGGCTACAATAAAATAATACTAGCTCTAGAAGATCAACATAAGACTTCTTTCATCACCCCTTGGGGGAATTTCTGTTATCGAGTCATGCCTTTTGGATTCAAAATGCCGGTGCTACATATTAGCGAGCCATGACTTACATTTTCCATGACATCATGCATCGTATACTAGAAGAATATGTAGATGATCTTCTGGCCAAATATAAACATCAAACCGAACATTCATCTACCCATAAAGTCATCTTTGACCGTCTTATCAAGTATTGTGTGCATCTTTAACCAAAAAAGTGCGTCTTTGTGGTACTTTATAGAAAACTCCTAGGTTTCATTATTTCTTTGCGTGGCATAGAAGTTGATCTTGCTAAAGTCAAGGCTATTCTGGAAATGCCTCCACCCACTAGTCTCTGTCAACTTTGAAGCCTACAAGGAAAATTGTAATCCATTCATCATTTTATCTCATAGCTTTTTGACCAGCTGTCAACCATTCCATCATCTTCTCAAGAAAGATGTGTCCTTCAAATGGGATGAAGAATGTCATAAATCCTTTGAAGACTTAAAACAATAACTCCTTTAATAACCAAAGGTGCCCATTCCTCCTAAGGATGATCACCCCTTTTACTTATATATTTCTACCACTAACCATTATTTAGGTGTCATGCTTGCTCATCGCGACGAGAAACACAAAGAGAAAGTGGTTTATTACATAAGTCGCACCCTTCTTGACTATGAAACTAGATATACCCACGCTGAAAAAATCTGCTTAGCCTTAGTTTTCATCACCACCAAACTCCGCCATTACCTACTCAATCACAAAACCTTCGTCATTACTAATACTGACCCATTACACTATATGTATGCCAAACCCTATCAAAATCAACATGTCGCACGGTGGTTTATGATTATTTCTAACCTTAACCTTGAATTAATTCATCGAATTCCATTAAGGTCTAGGATATATCATTGACCAAGAATTTGACGCACCTATTTCTAGGAATCAACCATCTAACTTTGATTTCCCAAATGAGTCTATAGCTACCCTTTTCCCTGGATGAAACTGCTTACCAAATGGCACTCTTCTTCGATGGCTCCAAGTGTCAGTGTGGGGGTTGGGATGGTGTTATCCTCATTCCTCTTGATGGTGAACCTATGCCTTTGTCTTTCAAACATGATTTTTATTGTACAAACAATATTTTACGAATACAAAGCACTCGCATTGGATCTCCAGGGTGCCTATGCCTTAGATGTTAAAACAATCAATATCTTTGGTTATTCTTAGTTAGTCATAAACCAAGTCAATGGTATATACCAATGTTGTAATGAGATACTTAAAAATTATAAGCATCACGTAGACATAATTTTGAACACCTTTGACCATTACTTCTTTTAAACCACCCCACATTCTACCAATAAATTTGTGGATACCATGGATTCCTTGGCTTCGAGATACCTACTTTTCCCACTAACTCTAAAATATTTGTCACAAAGACAAAGGCTAAAATCACCCTCTTATTTACCTCGTGAGGTCTACTCCGTAGGAACAATTTCCCCTGACCCACATGACCTTTGGTATAAGATATATGTAGACTATATTTAACTTTCTATTTTACCCACTGATCTCACTCGTAATGGACAACGTTCCTTTCTTAAAAGTGTCTCCCGTTATGTCCTCATGGGTGGTCTTCTTTATAAGCATACATTCAAATACATTCTTTTACGATGCCATACAACTTATGAAATTCCCTACACCATTAAGGAAGTCCACGATGGAATTTGTGGAGGTCACTTTAGTGGTTTAGCTATCACAAAACACATTCTTCACCTAGGCTATTATTGGCCAACCTAAACCATGACTGTTGTGAGTATGTCAAATGTTGCATGAAATTCCAGCAACATGCTAATCTCCATCACACACCTAGTCATGCCTTATAGGTTGCACAAGACCTTTGGCCTTTCTCTCAATGGGGTTTGGATCTTGTCGGTGAGATCAACCCCCGTTCTTCACAATACCACCAATAAATCATAAACGTTATCGAATATTACACTAAATGGGTAGAGGCCATTCCCTCATTTCTAAAAAAGATGAGAAAATATGTGAATTCATCAACCATCACATCATTTTTCATTTTGTTGATCCTCACCACCTCATCATTGATAATGGAAAAAAATTCATAAACAAAACCCTACACAAAATACGAGGACACTTTTGGCATCCACTTAGTTTCTCATCACCTTATTACCCACAAACCAATGGTCAAGCCAAATAAACCAATAAAACCTAGAACACAATTCTTATAGAGGTAGTCAATGATACTAGGAAGGATTGGCATATGCACATTCTTTTCACCTTGTGGGATTATTGCACTAGTATTTGCACTTCGAATGCTGCCACCCCCTTTTCTCTGGTCTATGGTACCAAGGTTGTCTTACCTCTCATAGTCTAGATTCCATCTCTCCACATCTCACTCCAAGACATTCTCAATGACAATGAATTTCTCTAAGATCGTTTGGTGCAACTTGAGTTATTAGATGAATGTCATCTCCATGCTCTTGAACATCTCCAAATCTACCAAAAACGTCTCAAACGGGCCTATGAAAAACATGTTCATGAACAAAATTTTCAGGTCAGTGACCTCGTCCTAAATGAAAATCAACATGTAACCAAAGAGGAGAAAATTAAATGGGGAAAATTTTCTCCTAATTGGCTTAGACCATATATCATTACCCATGCCTATAGATCAGGTGCTTATCATTTATATTCACTCGAAGGTAAACCCGAACTTGAGCCCCTTAATGCCTTACATCTTTGACCATTTTATTGTTGATATCAAGTCCTATATCACTTTATATCAGTTGATCACTCGTCCCTTGAGCGTTGTTCACCTTCATATTACCCATTTTGTGGATCAATGACTCAACACAAATCATGTGATTACCTATCACCTTTCAAAGCCTTATCTTCAATATGAGTACAATGGCTCCACTCATAGCATGATTCTTATGGATACTTTTCGCCTTCTCCAAGATGGAATACCAAGGTTGTTAATCACTCAAAACCACCCCTTTCCTAATTAACTCCTATGTACTATGGTTTTTTCATCCAAACAAGAGCCTACCCTTCCTCTATAGTCTTGTCCATGACTTAAATGTCCAAAAACAAAAAGGGATGCAACTCCTTGAGTCAAAATTCTAGTAAAGATGACTCCCTCAAAAGGGACATCTCTTCACTTTAATTCTATCAACATAGATAGATTGCTCCCTTGAAGGACAACTACATAAATTCATTACAAAAATATTATGAATATTGAAGCTTCCCGCATTGATTAGCTCCATGAAGAACTCAAGGAGATAAATATACTCATCCCATATAGACTTCCCACATTGATCAGTCTATTAAAAACAAATGTAGAAAAAGATGAAATTTTCGTCATGAAATTGCCTATTTTTGATCCCAGGTTTCTTGTTTTCAAAAACACACTGTCATATATACTAAGTTATGCTAAACCGCCCACTCTCACCTCCTTTCCATTTTAGCCTAATTTCCTCTTTACTCAAGGGATTTTCCGCAACTACGACATTTCGTGACTATGTGAATTTCTTCACCCTTAGAATGGTCCATTATGAAACACCTTTAGGGGCTTAGGTTCATAAGCCCCTCTTAGGTATAGATTGACTGATTAGGGTTGTTATTAATTAAGTGGCTATTTTACCACCTCTTACCATTCACCTTCCTCATTACTTATTGATTATCCTATACAGGATCAGATCATCGACACCTACGACCTAAACTTAACCATGCTTATAACCTAAACTCAACCATGCCTATGACCTAAACTCAACCATGCTTATGACATCCATTCACCCATGTCTAAACACCTATCAATCCATTCCTCTACTTCATCATAATCTTCCCTAGCTTACGGGAGAACTACATCAGCCTAAGGTCCCTTTTCATTGGGACTACGTAGGTAGCACTCTAAGGGCATGGGGCCCTTGGAGGTTAGCTTAGCCAATATTTACCTAACCAATTCCCCCCTTTCCATTTTCTATTAACATTCTACCCTAGTTAGTTTCCATTTTATACCAATAACTAAAAATTAAACCAAACAAGTATCAACGCATACACATGTTATTACATCATCAAATTATCAATTTATCATTTTCACATTTCGTTATGGAAAAAAATTGGAAATTAAAACTATACCAAGTATATACATCAAAATTTGTCCCTCGTGTTACTAAAAAGTGGGACATTAAACCAACCTAACTCCACCACGCCTAAACCAACATAACTCCACCATGCCTAAATCAACCAAATTCAACCATGCCTAAACCAACCTGACTTAATCATTCCTAAACCAACCCGATATGCAACATAATTAAATCAACCCGACTCAATCATGCCTAAAACAACCTAACTCTATCATGCCTAATCCACCTAGCTTCCATCACACACACACACACACACACACACACACACACACACACACACACACACACACACACACACACACACACACACACACACAATAATAGAAACTAAAATCAATAACCCCATCCATGCTATAAATACCATCAGCTATAAATTGGAAAGTTTGTGTATACATACATGTGTGTAAGGATATAAATAAATACTAGTATCTCAAACAACCTCTCATATAAAACCTCACCATCTTCAGCATGGAGGCTGGTAAATGATCAAAAATAACAAAAAATCCCATCTACATCCTCACTCTCTTCAGCATGCAGGCTGGTATATATAAAAAATAAACAACTATACAAAATAGGAGGTCCATAGAGTTATCAGACATCACCCTACTAGATATCCTCCATATATTTCTCACCTATCTCCTCCTCCTCTACCCCTGTACAGCATCCAACTAGCATCTCACCACCCACCATCGGTCCTGGTCGATCTCTTGATACCTCACCCGCAACTAGCCTCCATGAACTAGTGGCCTCACCCTGACCTTGTCTCAGGGCTCAATGGACCCCTATGTTCTCCACATTGTGGGTACGTGACTTGGTCCTCTCACTCGAGGCCTGTTGTGCTCTATACTCTCCATAGGATAGGAAATCTATCCTTGTGGCTATCAAAATATCCTTTGAATACCTCACCTCACCTAAGGAATCCCTCAACCTGCCTATAGGTACTGTCTATGGTGGTGCCATCAGCCTCGACCCTTGTACCTATCTCTCGGGATCCTATCCTGCTGATACCTATAAAGAGGAACCCTATCCCTGTGCCTGTGCCTGTCCTAAGGGACACTGTCCCACCCCTTCCTATATCTAGGCCTGAAGGGCTGCAACCTACGCCTATGCAGTGGCCAACTAACCCTACAAACCTATAATTTGTTCTTATAGTGCGGCCATATATACCCCATCCCCATCTCCACGCTATGTGGGTACCTATCCCTGCGCTACATGGGCATGAAAAGTGGCCATATATGCCCGAAAAATAACAACATGTGCCTCTAAACTTGTCACCTCATCGGTTCCTAGTTTGAGGGGGTTACTCTACGATAGAAAAGTGACATGCAAGCATGAGAATCTATAAGTATCCCTTCTTCGTATCCGACCTCCCGAGGTCATGTCATGATAGCCAGTGGAAATGAAATATATGTGGGTATAGACAAACTAGTTGGGTAATCTTATATCCTCAACACACAATAATGGGATCTGTGAGTCTAAGGCAAAGAAATCTCTCCTAACCTGAATTGGTGTAATGGATCATTTAGATATAATAGCTTCTCGGAGGCTCCAGTCAATGTCGAGATCCTATTTTTTTTGGTTGTTGGATGTGTCGAAAGTGACTTGTAGGTGCTTTGTGTATATTTCCAGACAAGGTCATGAAAATGGTAGTGGATTTACAGGAAACTATGGGTGGTTTTCTGGTCTAACCCAAAAAATATTGGCTTGATTGGCTTCTATGTTTAATGCAGAAAATTATGTTATGATATCTGGCGGGAGTGGTGAGGATCGAAATACTAGAATATATGAACTCGGTGTCAATGTTTAAGCGATTAGCGAGGCTCGTTGGGTTTTGGGACCTGGGGATCACAACCATAAGTTTGTGGTTTTTGTGGACCTGTTATGGTCATGTTAAGAATCAATCTCTTCTTTTGACTATGTAATATTCATAAGCTTTTTCAGCTTCTATGTTTAATACTAGGAGTTGTGCAATCTTCTCAGAATACCTTACGAGTGTTCTGGAAACTTGTATATGTAAACTTGTGTCTATGTCAATGAGAAGGTCTCCTGCATTTGGTTGTGGAACTAATGGATCACAACCAAATATTTTTTCTCTTTCGGGTTCTTGTATGGTCATGCAGATATCCTATCAAGACAATCTATAGTTGGGTTGACTTGACCAGAATGCATATGCTTTGTCATCTTCAAAATCCAATTCTCTCAATTATTCACTAACTGCTTTTGGGTTTATTGTCATTTGAAAGATGTGAATTCTAAGACCTTGATCTATATCCGTTAATGTTGTGAAGAGATTTAGCTGAGATATTACCGGTTCAAATACGTAATCCCCAGGCTCTTTGGGTCCCGTAATTGTCATGCAAGAGATAATTAGACTTTAATCTGAAATAAGTGAACTAATTATGAAAATAAATCTACACTATGCTTATATTCTTTTTTATTGTATTTTCAAGGATGTGAATTTGAATGAAATTTAAAGAGAATCTATTCTAATATATTTAGATAATGAAAAATTAATCTAATAATAGAATTAAAACAAGCAAGTTAGCCTGATGTAGCTATTTGCTGTGCACTTGTGAATTTATCTTAAATATTAAATAACTAATTAATTTAACTAAAAGAGCTTCAATCTTACCTTAGAAGTGAGGAATAAATCAAAATTTCTTAGAAGCTATCATTCCCCAAAACCTCCCTAGTAATACTAAAAGAAAAATTAACTTAAATAAAATGATTTGCTATTCTATTTGATATATTATAACTATAACTTCGACAATTCAAACACTGGAGTTTACGAACAATGACAAATCTAGTTGTATCGTGACTTGTCCCCTTAGTGTGATATCTTCGTTCCTTCGTGTTCTCGTGAATCTAGAAAAGTGGGAATGTGACGGTGGTAGCGAGGATATGATGTTCAAATAGTGGAAACTTGGACGTAAACCAAACAAAATGCAATTAGGAGAGGGACAAGTACAATAGAACATAGCTTTACTATTCAATTCTGGCGGGATTTATTCTTTGGGATACAATGCAAGCACACTTTGAAATCTATAATACTTATGCTTCTTGTGATGAACAACAACCTATAATTCTAAGAATAATCAAGATTTAAATGGACATGATCTATAACCAAAACTATGGAGCCCCGAATCGAGAGGATGAAAGCTTTAAAAATCTAAACTTGTTGAGACTTATTGGAGAACTTAAAAAAACTAAATAATAATTCATAGAGGAGAGGGGCCATTTTCTTGTAAACAAGCTGGGTATTTATAGCACTTTGATTTACCATAGGGTAAGTTTGAATTGAACTCTTCTATTATAAACAAAGAAGAATTACTATTTATCAGGTGGCTAAAACATCAATGCAAGCAAGAGTGGTTAAGAAATGCCAGCACCACTTGATTTTGTACGTTGACAAAAGCGTCAAAAAGTTATAGAAAATGCACACATGGCCACCACCCTACACGGGGCAGCGATTAAGACCGCCACCTGTCCTAGGTGGAGGTCACGGGACCACCACCAGGCAGGGTGGTGGTCCTGAAACTAATGACAGAAATGTAAGGAAAAGGGGGGTAGGGTTTAAAATGAAGCATGCAAAGGTCAAATAAGGAATTTTAGGATGTAAATGTATACTTGTAAATCTTTCTAGATTCCAAACACCTTGCAAAGAGATCTAAATCATCATAAGGGTTTCTATAACCTCTTTCCGGTAGTACAATACCTACAATTTTGGGTACGTAGAGTTACCTCCACCCACGGTTAGGGCACGATTTTGGAGTACGTACATATTTTCCCCTTGGAGAAGAATTTTAGCCATGAAGGGAATAAAATGGTGGGTTCGAGTATGGCGGTCTTGAAATGGGAGTTATAAGCTATACGACATAGCCATGTGTCGCAATGTCGCCATCTAGATTCCGCTATCGTAAAATTAAAAGAGGACTCAAGTGCAGATAGATAAAGAAATTGAAAATAAATACTAAATTAAAATGAAATGAGGACTTACCATTTATGTGGGGATAATAACTTACCTCCATCGGTGCTCCAACTCTATAAAAACATTCAAAACAAGGTTAGAATGTTATATATATATATAAAACGAGCTCATTTTCCTATTCATTTGTGCATATTGATTTGGAAATTTTTGAGCTCTGGGACCTGTGGTAACCGTTTTTGATGAGAGTGTAGTCAAAATATTCATTGCGAGATCGTGATCATGCCTTCGAGAGCAGGACATTGACCCGTGAAGTCTCAAGTTAGTTTTTCTCAATTCGTTGTTTTTAAACATAAAATATAAAAATGTTGAAATCTTTGTTTTGGGGGGGTTATTTTTGACAAACTTAATGTTAAATGAGTCTTTAGGGGGTGCCCATAGGGTAGGATTTTATTTTAGTCAAAATGGTGTATTTTACTATTTTTAGGCACTTTTAGGGCTTTACGGGGCACACCGAATTGGCACAGTAATGTTTCCCCGCACAGAGCGGTGGTCACAAGATCGCTGCCCCTGTGATGGCAGCGGTCACGGGAATGCCACCCTTAGATGATGGAAGTCATGGAACAACCACTCTACACAGGCGGTGGTTCTGGACAGAAAGTGAAAACAAATGCCTTAGTTAAATGTTTTTACATTTTTGACATTTTTCTATTTTTGATGAGCTTATCTATTGGACTATGTTGCTAACTTGCTCTTTTTCTATGTTTTGGGTGGATGCAGAAGGAGGAGTATATTAGGTGGAGCAAAGAGAGGGAGTGTGATTATCTCCTGACAGTGTTAGACTTATTGACTCAGCAGAGCAAGACACTCTGCAGAGGGACGACATTTTGAGGATTTCACAGGTTCCTCATGTTGCTCTTGCTAGTCACATATTGTGTGACTTGTTCTCATACTGGGATGTGGACCGAGAATACTTTCTGATTTCCAGGTGTTAGGGGTGAGTGGACTATCACCCTGGAGGATGTCTATCACATACTGGAGGTTCCGATTCTTAGGAGGCGGTTGTCTCTTAAGACAACAGGATCTAGGTCTTAGGTGGTTCAATGGGCTACTTATATGGGAGATGTTGTTGTATCCTTTGGCTTGAAGAAGGGGAGTGAAGGTCTGATCTATTGTTGCTTCTCCCATCCCTATCATCCGTAAGGCCATTATGGGTATCTTGGCCTCATGGTTGATTGGGGATAAGGGAGGAGATACTCTCTTATACTACTGGGCTCCTATTATTACATAGATTGAGGCCCATGGCTATACTTATGCTTGGGGAGCTGACATTCTTGGGACTATATACCATGACTTATACAAGGTGGTCAGGTTACAGGGGCAGTCCTTGAGTCATCCCACTCTAGTTATGAGTTGGGTGTATGATCACATCATCCCTTATGGAAGGGGTGTACTAGCAGAGGATCCGGGGCTATTAGAGCAGTGAGGTGGATGGGGATGACAAGTACTCAGGATGCCATACCAGCCAATGGCTTCATTGACTACTACAAATATGGAGGCCACTCCTTATCAAGCCATGGTGGAGTATGGGGAGAGGAGACACATACATTGATTTCCTACTCTACTACAGGTCAGTTAGTAGATAAGATAGAGAGGGTGGAGGTCCACCCATTTGGACCGAGTCCCTCGGTATTTTGGCCTCCCCTACGCTAATACGATTCCTCCGGTGGGGCTGCCGCAGTGCTACGAGGACTATTCGTGAGGCCCGGGGAGGCCCTAGAGGATATCGGGGTTGGACCACGAGTTACTCCTAGAGTTCCTATCATGGTTAGGTGGGTGGTTCGGGCCCGAGGGGTAGCCAGTGCTCCTCGAGCACCTTTACTTCAAATCAGAGCCACTCCTACTTTTAGTGGGGGGAGGATGAGCCTATTGATGTGGAATCAGACTCTGAGGAGTTTACAGGAGGGGAGACAGAGGAGGAGATGATGGGAGGTGAGACGGGTGGGTTGGCCAAGGAAGATGATAGCGATTCTAAGTGGCATGATACTAAGGACATCTTGAGGGCCGATAAGGAGGAGGCGAGTGTAGAGAAGGTGACCTTGATTTTAGAGGAGTTTCCTTCTCAAGATGTTGGGGAGATGATGAGTCCATAACGAGGATGTCATTTCCAGATTTGGGGGAGGTTCGCATGATTGATAATAGTGTCGATGTAGCAGTGCAGATCCTAGACACCCTACCTAGATGCCTGGGGATCTGAGTGAGTTGCTGCTCCTTTCTCAACCTTGTTAGCTAGAGATATTTGGATTATATTTCTTTTTTTTCATTTGTTTTTGACTTGTTTTTGGTGATTTTCTAACTTGTTATTTCCTTTTTATTTGCAGTGACTACTCAAGGATGGTGGGATTTGATTTGCCAGGTGTGTGCCGAAAACCTGTTGTTTCCTTTGGGAAGACCTGTGCTCAACTTACCGAGGACGCCGAGAGCCTTTAGTAGTTGGTCGACACACTGATGTGTTTGCCCCTATCTAGAAGGTGGCAAAGTTAGTGACCTCCCTTCGTCATCGAGTTAGCTAGATACAAGACCGCTTGAGCACTTGATAAGGTGGAGCTATTATCCTAGGGAGACCATAGCCAGTGGCCATGATCATGAGCCCTTAGTTCATTTAGAGCATCGTCGTAGCAAGAGCCCTAGATGTGATCATGCACCCTCCAAGGGATCCCATAAGGATTGAGAGGCCATTTGGTCTCAGTGATTTTGTCAGATGTTTATATGAGTGTTTTTGTATTTTTCGGGCTCATTGAGCCATTTTGACCATGCCTAGTGCATGATGGCATTGTATGTAAAACATGATTCTTATATATATATATATATATATATATATTCTATAAAAATCTAGTGTACACATGGAAACAAACTGCAAAACTCTAGATACAAAGAAGATCTAGATCCGATATATATATATATATATATATATATATATCGGATCTAGATCTTCTTTGTATCTAGAGTTTTTTTGTTTATTCCATGTGTACACTAGATTTTTATAGAATATTTGTTTTTATATGCTTTTCAGAATGTATGTAATGGATGACAAGTGATAATAAGTGTTGAACAAAATGTTTCTCTTTTATTTGTTTTTGTAATGTTGATATGTGATGATGCAAACATATTGTAGTACTGAACTTTTGGCTTCTTTGGGCAATGTTTGTTGCTTCTTCTTGTTTTGGAAAAACGTGATGAATATGTAGTGATAATGAGATGAACTTGCCCCATTCCTAACTCCACGCAACTAGTAAGATGCGAGGGCTCAACACCAAGAGTTGGGAAGGGCGCAAATTGTATGAGTTTGACTGAATGGAAATGATGAGAGAAAGACAAGGTATTGACAAAAATCAAATTTAGACCTGCGTACTTACTCTTACTCGAAACTACTACATAGTTTAGAATGTAACTTACTTTCCAATTTATCTAGACTTAGATCCATAGATGGCAATTTGGTTGACAAAATCTGGTTTTGAGGATTTAATCTCTTTGTAATTTGGATACTTAATTTCACTTAATACACTTTTCTTTACATTTTTAAAATACTAAGATTCATTAATTTGCGTAAATGGACCCCCTACGCCCTGTCCCATGCTACTAGTAAGAAGCATGGGCTTGTCACCAAAGGTAGGAAATAGGCGAGTAAGGGCACTTCTTTCCTTTCACAACCTCGCACCACTAGTAAGAGATGTGGGCTCATCACCAAAGGTTAGTGGGGCAAATAAGTGTGTAAAATAAAATATTCTATTTTGTTTTTTTAATTTAATTTGGTTTCGACATTTCGATTTGTGATTTTGGAGTATCCTTGTTTCAAAGAGATGTAAGAGGGATAGATGTGACACCAAAAAGATTCTAAAATAGACCATAGGTAAGAACAACTTAACCTAGTAGAGAAGAATGAGTATGAACAAGTATACGAGGCCTTGGTATGGTTTTTGCCAAGATTTTGTCTTTTGGATTGATGAGATGATTTCAAAACCATTTTGATGATATTATGAAAATTGAAGAGATATGATTTGAATGCTTTTGCAAATATTTTCAGAAGCTTGTAATAAATTTCTTAAGAATAAGTTCCTTGACCACAAAATTTACGAAATGAGTGAACAAAATGAAACAACTAAGTGACTAATGCAATGTAGGTAGATATAATATACAAATGGTGATGTTGATGACCTATGCGTAAAACCGTTTAAGATGCAAGGAATTGACAATTTCATTGAATTCCTCACATTCTAGTGTACAAAAGAGATACACACCATTTTTGTAGTCTTTATGACTCGGTGTGGACCCAACCATTTGGGCCATAATTTTCTTCCTTCATCGATTTTCTTATCAATCTGGCTATCTAGTCTTAGAACTAGATCTCCCTCGTATATTTCTCGTTCATAGACCTTTTTGTTATATTTCCGGCACATCCGGTCAGCATAGGCTATTTTCCATTGTTCGGTGTTTAGCTTGGCCTCATTAAGGATTTCTAGTTGAGAGAGGCGTGCCTCTCTATAGGATTCTTCTCCCAAGATCCCTTGTAATGAGATGTAGAGACTGGGTATTTCTACCTCAAGCGGGAGGATTGATTCTACCCCGAATACCAATGAGAAAGGGGTTGTTCTTATTGGTGTTCGAAAGGCCCATAAGGTTGGGTATAATTTTAAATGCCAGTCCGTTTGTTCTCCTTAATCTGTTTTTGAGGAGAATGGATTTTAATGTTTTGTTTGTTGCTTTAGCTTTGTCCATTGGCTTGGGGTAATAAAGAGAGGTCGTACGATGGTTTATCTTGAATTTGCTACATAACTCACAAACCTCATCATTCTTAAAGGATGTGCCATTATCTGAGATAATGACTTGCGGGACATTGTACCTGTAAATGATTTGATTTAAAATGAACTTAGTGATTACAGAACTTGGTACGGTGGTGAGAGGCATGGCCTCTACCCATTTAGTAAAATATTTTGTGGCCGTGATTATAAAGTTATGGCCATCTATTGATGAGGGAGATAATTTCCCTATCAAATCTAGGCCCCAGGGCCATGGGGTTGCGATTGGTTACAGAGCTTGTGCTGACATGTGAATCTCATGGGAGAATTCTTGGCATTTATGAAACTTGTACACAAATTCTACTACGTCATGTTCCAGAGTGGGCCAGAAATAGCCCATCCAATGTATTTTGTGAGCAATGGTGTGGCCACCAAAGTGGCCTCCACATATCCCACTATGGGATTCATAAATAATATTTTTGGATTCTTCTATGTCAACACATCTTATAAGCATTCCATCAAAGGCTTTATGATATAGCACATGTTCTAAAATAATGTATTTAGCAAAGGTGATAAAGCATAACTACCTTCTATGTTATGATGTGGCACCTTTCATGCAGGTATGTGTGGTATATGATGAAATTGACGATGTTAGTGTACTAAGGAAATATGGAGATGGGGGCCTAGTTTCGACAACATATATGCACTCATCGAGAAATTATAGGTCTACTTAGATCACCTCCATCTAATGGATTGTCACCTAACTAGTTTGCAATGATTTGTCCCTTAACAGAATTTTGGTTTACAAATGTTAATTCAAACTCACCCATTAAGGTTATTAAATGTCCAACCTTTTTAGATAAAGACCCTTGCATGAGGAATGCCCGTAAGTGATCTGTCTTTACAATGACCCTGGTTTCTTGATTCAACATGTAATGTCTTAAACATTTCATTAAGACTGCATGCAAGGCATTCTCTTTCTACCCTGTGTGTAAGGTGTTTCATAATTAAGCAACATCGGGCTAATGAAATAAATTACACGTTCTCATTTATCATTATCTTCCTAAGCCAACATGTAGGCTAGTGAGAAATTAGTAGCTTTGTGAATACAAGATCAAAGGATGATCGCTAGGAGGAATTAGTGTGGGAGGAGACAAAAAGAAGTGTTTAACTACTTCAAAGGCCTTGTTACATTATTCCCTCCTATCAATGCTATAACCTTCTTTAATAAATTTTTGATTAGATGAAAAAAACTTAAGTCCATTTGAATTACACCAATTTTCCCAAGAAATGATCGATACTGACTCATCGATGGTGGAATCATTTCAATAACAACCCATATTTTGGCTAGATCGACATCAATCCCTCATGACAATATAATGTAGCCCAGAAGCTTACCTTCTATCATGCCAAATATGCATTTCTATGGATTCAATGTGATTCCATATTCGATCAATCGTGAGAGAATGATACAGAGTACTTAGGGCTCATCAAAACACTTCTTGGCCTTGGCCAACAAGTCATCTATGCAGGATTCCAAAATCTTATGAATAAGGTTGTGGAATATGTATGTCGTTTCCTATTGGTATGTAGCGTCAGCGTTCTTAAGACCGAATGACATGACAACATAACAATAAGTTCCCCAAGGAGTTATAAATGTAGTCTTGGCTTACTCTTGTTAAGATATTTTGATTTGATTATATCCCGAGAACCCATCCATGAGAGACAAAAGCTCAAATCCAATTGTTGCATCGACAATGAGCGTTGATGGATGGTAATGGGAAGTCATCTTTAGGAAAGCTTTATTAATGTCTCGGAAGTCTATGTAAATTTGTATCTTCCCATTCTTTTTTAGAACCGGGACAATATTAGATACCCATTGTGAATAGTTGACTGTTTGATGAATCCCACTTTGGAGAAGCTTCATTACTTCTTCTTTCACCATGAGAGCCACTTTTGGTTTCATTGGTCTTGAATTTTGTTTAATTGTCTTTGCATCGGTTTGGTGATAACATTGTGTACCACAATATGTGGTGTAATTCTGTCATTTCTTTGTAATTAAATGTGAAATCCTTTTGATGTTCCTTGAGGATCTGGGTGTGTATTTCTATCTCCTCTCGATTTAACAAGGATCCCAACTTCAAGATCTTCGATTCTTCCTCTATTCCAATATTTATGTCAATCGTTCCTTCGATTAAGGAAGCCTTTCCTTCTTAAAATTCAAGTAGGGCTAGAGGTAGTTCCAAACCTTCACCATTCTCTACCTCGTAGATATAGAGATTATTTTGCGGGGAGATTCTATCATGGGATTTCCAAAATAGGAAGAGGAATGTGGGATTAGGAAAAAATCTACCATGTGATGAGTGAGATGTAATAAGTGGTACCACGAAACTTGGAGTGAAACGGGAAGATGAGATTGTTATTGAATCAGCGAGAAGGTTTTATACTCATGGGATTGCTTCTATTGATATGAAGTCACATACCTTGGTTAGATCTAACACCGCTATTTTATAGAGTTGTAAGTATTCAACTCTAGTTTCATATACCTCGAGATACTTAGTTTGCAACTATTTTTGATTCTCCTAGTACCCTAATGTTATCAATGTGCATTCTCTTAGCTATGATGAGGCAAATGAGGAGGGCTTCGTATTCAGCCCCGTTGTTTGTACATTCAAATTTTAACTTAAAGGAAAATGGTAGGATCTTTCCCTTAGGAGAAGTAAAGATCACACCTACCCCAACTCCAAAATGACATTTATCTCCATCGAAGTGGAGATTCCAATCTTTTCTCAAAAAAATGGATGTTAGGACATTCTTCGTGCTTGCTTCTTTTTCCTCGATTACTTCTACCATATAAACTCCATTTGCTAGAAGGGAGCCAATTCCTAAGGTACATCCTATACCCATGGAATCAAATGGTAGGATAATAGGTGGATCTTTCTCTAGTAATTCAAAAAAAAATTCAGTAGTTCCTAATGATACCATCCCTATGAAGTTAGTCTCATTTTTGAGTGCTCGAATGCTTTCAAATAGATTCATAATTTCTAATTCTTGTGAGGTATCAACTTTTCTTCTAGTTTTGAATCGACTGGTTTGTTAAGTTGATTCGTTGGGAGTTCAAACTCGAGTGATTGCACTGGTCTCTTCTTCAAATATGCTAGGTGTATATCGAATGGTTTTAGGTCACCTTGTGCCACAAATATTTTTCCCAGGTGTAAAAATCTTATTTCTGGAATAATGTGGAAGGGATTGCCTTCATACAATGTATCCATGGTTGATCAAGAATCATATTATAGTTGGTTTCCCGATCTATAATATAAAATTCGGTGAGGACTATCTTGGGTCCTAAGGTGACTGGTAACACTATAGTCCCAATTGAATTGAATTTGAGGCTAACATAACCCCTTAGCGTATTTCGTGTTGAGGAACAATTTTTTTCTCCATATCCTAGTTTTTGAAGAAAAGTGAAGGGGACTATGTTAAGCTGCTGGCCCATCATCAATAATTTCACGTTTAACATAATTATTATAAACCCATAGTTGAAAATGCAAGGTTGGGTTGCCTCTACATGCAATCTCAACATCCATTGGCATTTTCTTATATCAAATATAAACTCAAGTATCCCTATCTGGCTGCCTTGGAGGATAGATGTCAAAGTCTACATGGTTTACTTGTGTTTCAGGAGGAGGACCAAGATATAATGCTTCTAAGTTAGCATCCCTGTGGGTGGGAGATTTATTCAACAAATCCAAGAAGGAAATGTGAGAGAAGGTTTTTGTTAGGTCATTAATTAGATCGTAAGCACCTATGGGTTTTACCAGTGTTTGTTGAATGTTATCCGGTTCTAATGGGTAGGTTAGAAATGGTTGAGAAGAATAATCTTGTGTTCTTGTTATGGTTTCTACATGTAGCTCGGTATCTAACTCTACCAGACCAACTATCTTGGTTTGTGGTTGAGTTTCTAATTGGGGTGCGATCGGTGGATTTAATGAAGTTGAGGCTTCATGATCGTTATTTCTTGTCATAACACCCTTGTTCATCCCATTTGGATCTAACATGTTATTGTTAGAGTTATTTGGGAGAGGATCATTAAAAATCTTGAGGGGTGCATTTTTAGGGGAAACCGATCTGTATAATTGTTTGGCGTGGGTAATGCAGAATTTGCTAAAAACATATCTATAAAGAGTTATCTTTGATCTTTCGGAAAATGTTGCATGAATTTATTATAGTCATGGAAATTCCTAGTATCATTTCCTTGAATCTTGTGGAAACTACAATACAAGTTGGGATTATAGTTTTGAGGTTGTTGGTTTGAAACTTGTTGTGGTCCAAAAATCGATTAGGTTGTTGTTTGTAGAGTTAAAATTTTGAGGCCGTTGCCTTTAGTTTTTATTCGATATTCATTTGGGTTTTGGATTGGAACTTGTGATTAGATTTTCCATTGTTGTTGTTGTTGTTGTTGTTGTCGTCGTGATGGACATTAAAATACACCGCATTGATTTCTAGAGTAAAGTTATTATTTCATTGATTGTTAATGGGTGGTGAGATGTTCACAACATTTTCCCTTTTAACCTGGTCTATGAATCCATCTGTTGTAACCCCATGGTTTTTGTTAAGGATCTTGGGTCCTTGATTGGTATTCCTGACATTAGGATAAGTCGTAGTGTTTTGATTGGGAGCGATTAATTTCCCATTTGTTCCATATGTCTTACGACTATTGTTTATTACCGCTTGATCAATTCGGAGGGAATTCTCAAGTACTTCATCATAATTCCTTAGTGGGAACTTCTGTACTTCTTCCTTTATCTCTCTATTGAGAGAATGAAGGAATAAGTTACATAGTTCCATCGATCCATGTTAGGAGCACTTGTTGATGATTAGAGGATTGTACGCCATCTTTGAATAAAATGAGCAAGCACATTCATCGTGCTCTTGTTTAATATGTAAGAACTCCTGATTCATATTCTTATCAATTTGTTCATGTCAAAAGCTTTGATAAATTCTAACATAAGCTATTTGAACGAGTGTATCGAGGCTTCATGGATTATATAATACCAATCAAGGGTGAGACCCTCTAAATTCTTAGGGAATATCTAAGCAAAACCACATCCCAAGGGATAAATTCTCTAATGGCCGTGGCATAGGCCTTGATTTGTGCATTTGGATCCCCCTCCTTGGTATTTAGGCAAATCGGGAAGAGGTCTTGGAAGCATGATGCTTCGTATGGTGAAATATAGAGGTTCTTTCAAATATTTTAAGTTTGTTCCTACTACATAGGTTTCGACCATCGATGGTGCTGCGTGAGGGGATGGAGGTGGAGAACAGGTTGCTTTGATATGGCATAGCATATGTATTTGCAGGAGTGTAAGGAAGCCCTTGTGGTTGAGAAAACATCCCAGGAGAAGAGAACATCTCCATGTGGTGATTTTGAATAAATGTTTAGATAGGGAGGAGCATTCTTTATGATATGGGTTGTTTGGTACTAAAGCTGGGGGTATCATACTTTCATTTGGACCAGTGTTTGAAAATGTGGTTCTAGCTAGTGCTTGTTGTGGGTACTTATATGATTTTTGAGGAGGCATGCCTAACGTGTCTATTCCTATAAGGAGGTAAATTTGACTAGGATAATGAGGAGGTTTGGGAGTTCCCACTTACCCCGAATATGAAGTTTGATTTTCTTGAGCAACCTCTAGTCCTCGACCCTCTTGACCAAAGTTGAGATAATCTCAATTGGTGATGGTCTAGTGTTTCACCTTGATGATTGTTTTGGTACTATTTGAGGCTGTAGAGGGGTGCGGTATCCTACTATGAATTGTTCATTACTCTACCCAAGTTCACCAAGAGTATTTTCTATTCTTTGGAGGAATGGAGGTATCTTTCAAGGGGGTATCAATTGTGTTTGCAAACTTCCTATAGTTGGATACATGTTTTGGAAGTATTTCTCATTTCTAGCGTGGCATGCTAAGTACTCCTCATCCAAGAATGGGAGTGGATCTGATTGCCTATTGATTTAAGGTCCGAACAAAAGCGAGGAGATGAAATGGATTCTCTAGTACATGTCATATTGTTAGATCTTAAGGGATCGGTTGTTGTGTTTGTGTGAGTTCGAGATCCTCAATTTGGAATGAAGAAATAGAGCTAGTTATTTGAGGAGGAGTTTTTGATGACAAGTAGTTTCTTGAATAGTTGTCAGCCCATGTGGAAAGTGAGGGTGATGGTTGTCTATTTGTTTGACCATAATATGCTTCGAGACCTGAGAGAGGTCTACCATATGTGTCGTATCTCGACATATTCTGGGGTATATAAATACCCGCAAAATAATGGGAAGGAGCGAAGATGGATGAAAGAAATGAAAATTAAAAGGGAGTAGTTATTGTGTTCATGTTGGGTTCACCAATTTTGTACGAAAGAAAAGTGACATGCGAGCATGAGAATCTACAAGTAGCCCTTCTTTATACCCAACCTCTCGAGGTCGTGCCGAGACAACCGGTGGAAATGAAATATATGTGGGTATAGACAAACTAGTTGGGAAATCTTATATCCTTAACACTTAATAATAGGATCTACAAGTCTAAGGAAAAGAAAGATCTCCTAACCTGAATTGGTGTAATGGAACATTCAGATATAATAGCTGCTCGGAGGTTCCAATCAATGTCAATCTCTACCAAGATCCTATCTATTGGATGTTGGATGCATGGAAAGTGACTTGTAGGTGCTTCGTGTATATTTCCAGACAAGGTCATGAAAATGGTAGTGGATTTATAGGAAACTATGGGCAGTTTTTGGTCTAACCTAGAAAATATTAGCTTGATTGGCTTCTATGTTCAATGCAGAAATTTGTGTTATGATATCCAACGGGAGTAGTGAAGATCTAAATACGGCGTACATAAACTAGTGTCAATGTTTAATCGATTAGTAGACCCATTGGGTTGTGGGACCTGGGGATCATAACCATGAGTTCATGTTTGTTGTGGACCTATTATGGTCATGTGAAGAATCAATCTCTTCTTCCAACTATCAAATAGTCATAAGCTTTTTTAGATTTTATGTTTAATACTAGGAGTTGTACAATCTTCTCAGAATACCTTATAGGTGTTCTGGCAACTTGTATACGTAAACCTGTGTCTATGTCAATGAGAAGGTCTCTTGTGTTTGGTTGTGGAACTAATGGATCACAACCAAATATTTGCTCTCTTTCAGGTTCTTGTATGGTCATGCAAATATCCTATCAAGATAATCTATAGTTGGGTTGACTTGACCAGAATGTGTATGCTTTATCATCTTCAATATTCAATTCTCTCCATTTTTCAGTAACTACTTGTGTTTTTATTGTCATTTGAAAGAGCGTGAATTCTAATACCTTGATCTATATCCATTAATGTTGTGAATATATTCGAATGAGATATTCTTGGTTTGAATACGTAATCCCCTGGGCTCTCGGGTCTCATAATTTTCATGCAAGAGATAATAATACTTTAACCGAAATAAGTAAACTAATTATGAAAATAAATATACACTATGCTTTTTTTTTTTTTTTTAATATTTTCAAGGATGTGAATTTGAATGAAATTTAAAGAAAATTTATTTTAATATATTAGGATAAGGAACAATTAATCTAATAACATAATTAAAACAAGCAAGTTAGCTTTGATGTAGCTATTTTCCGTGCACTTGTGAATTTATCTTAAATATTAAATAACTAACTAATTTAAGCGAAAGAGCTTCAATCTTACCTCAGAAGTGAGGAATAAATCATGACTTCTCGAAGCTATCATTCCCCGTAGCTTCCGTAGTAATACGAAAGAAAGCTTAACGAAATAAAATGATTTTCTATTCTATTTGATATATTGTAACTACAACTTCGACAATTCAAACCTGGAGTTTACAAAATAACATAAAATCTAGTTGTATCGTGACTTGTTCCCTCAGTGTGATCTCTTCGTTCCTTCATGTTCTTGTGAATCTAGAAAATTGGGAATGTGACAATGACAACAGGAGATGATGTTCAAACAAAGTGGCGGCTTAGAGGTAATGTCGAACATAATGCAAGTAGGAGAGGGATAGTAAAAGAGAATAGAGCTTGACTATTCAATTCCTAGTGGGATTGTTACAGGGATATAATGCAAGCACTCTAAAATCTATAAGACTTATGCTTCCTATGAAAAAAAAACAACTTTGTAATTCTAAGTAGAGTTAAGATTTAAATGGACATGATCTATAACTTGAGAACTATGGAGCCTTAAATCGAGAGGTGAAAGCTTTACAAAATCTAAACTTGTTGAGAATTATTGGAGAACTTTCAAAACACATTGAATAATAATTCATAGAGGGAGAGGGGCCATTTTCTTGTAAACAATTTGCAGGTATTTATATCCCTTTGATTTACCAGAGGGTAAGTTTGAATTGAACTCTTATATTATAAATAAAGAAGAATTACTATTTACCAAGTGGCTAAAATAGAAATGCAAGCAAGAGTGGTTGAGAAATACCAACGCCACTTGATTTTTATGTTAACGAAAGTGTCGAGAAAGTTTTGGAAAACGTGCACAGATCGCCACCCTATGTAGGGTGGTGGTTATAGGAGCGTTGCCTTGTCCCTGGTGACACTCGGGGGACCACCGCCTAGGCGGGGTGGCGGTCCTAAAACTAATGACATAAATGCAAGGAAAAGGGGGGTAGGGTTTAGAATGAAGCATGCAAAGGTTGGATAAGGAATTTTAGGATGCAAATGTATACTTGGTGAGCTTTCTAGATTCTGAACACCTTGCGAAGAGATCTGAATCATCATTGGGGTTTTCCGTAACCTCTTTAAGTACAAGTACCTACAATTTTGGTACATACAATTACCTCCACCCACACTTAGGGCAGCATTACCTTCACCCACACATGGTGTAACATTCCTATTTTAAGACTTTAGAAACAAGGGGAATTTTTTTTTTCACAATGTTTTCTGTTCTAAATAAAACATAATTTAGAACGCACATTCCATGCCAATCAATCTCATAAAAGATAACCATATGCAGATGTAAATGACTCACTGAATTACCGATCTCTCATGTATGTCTTCAAGTATTGAATAATTTTATGTATACTACGTATACTTGGTTTTCTTACCCTATTTTTGGTACTGAGTGACCTGTTTAAAGAACCTATATGAATATTTATTACCAATATTCATCTGAAATAACGTTCCTTAAACTAGGTGACATAGGACAACATAACCAATAACTTACGATACTTTGGCCAAATATTTCCAACATATTGTTCATGTTACTATTCCTAGAAAACATATTTGTCAAATTGGAATACATCCTTCACCTCACTCTTTTGTTATCTACAATGGTCTTTACTAACTTCTATCAGTCCACTTGCCTAATCTCTGACCCTAACCCAGGTTAGCAACATAATTTGTTATAGGGAGACACTCACGATGACTTAGGGTATATGGGCATACTCAACCAACCTAAGTCGATCAAAAGTGCCTAGGTACCATGAGTCATAGAAAGCTACTTCCTATTCCAATTCATACTTCTAGCTTTACCTAGAGAGAAACTAAGTTCAAGTCTAGATGTGTGTAGATCTAGATGAACTAATGTGGAAGGGTGTTGCAACATTTCAACTGCAACAATGTATCCTTGAGAAGACCTTAGTCTTCTCGAAGGTACATTTCTATAGTTGACGTGTGCATACCTCTCTAGGGAGGTCGTTAACACGTAATTAATTTTGGATTAAGATTGATTACAAAAACCTTACAAAACCCTAAATCTAACACTTCTTAAGTTCTTCATCCATTTTTGATTGATTAATATTAAAGAACTTCATTAACTCACTATTTATTTTTATGTTCATTAACTTGGACTTGACAAGCAGTTATCTAAAAACAGGAAAGCCAACATCATAAGGTTAACTTTAATGTAGCTCAATTGTTTAAGGAAGGTGTAGAAAATACACAGGTTCAACTAGACTAGACTTCGTATAAAATGAAGTCTAAATTATTAACGATCAAAAACACCTTTCTTTTGTTTTACATTCTTTTGAGAGAGGAAGAGTCTTCCTCTACATGATTAAGTGTTAGGGTTTATCATACCCTTTTTTAATCTTTCCTGCTTTCTATAGTTTAATTGTATGTTTGTTACACATACATTTATTATACTATATTTGTTTAGATAAATAACATCGTCCTGTCTGACTTAGCAAGTTGCACCTTAGTAAGAGAGATTGAACTATTTCTCTTCATCCAACTTATCAAATGACAAAAGAAATAATAATACAAAGAGATATGCAAAATATCAATAAGATAGTATTCCAAATTCCTTCATAAAATGTACAAGAGAAATTTCACAAAAATTTGAAGTAAATATCCAACCTTTTCAAGTCATCATGATAAAATACACAATTTACAAGACTATGCATCTCGGATAAACCGCATGTCAATCGAATTAAGATCATAAAGAATATAACTTTTTTTTCAATACAACTCAAGAATGAATCAGAGTTCTCTATAAAAGAGCCATACTTTAAATCAACCAATACATCATACAAGTTATTTCCTTCCTTTATCACTACGAAGTCCATATGTAAAATTTCTAGCACGGGTTAGTTCATTGAACTGAGCATGATAAGCACTAAGCATTAAAACAAAGTGCCTTCAACCAATTGTTCCATTAAAGCAACCCGATTTTACGAAACAATGGGTGAAGTCATACAAATAAATCATAAGAAATAACATTCATAAAAGGAGCACAATAATAAATCTGAATTCACTTTATAGGAAGAGATCATAATATAATCAGCTAATCCACTACATTATATCAGATAAGTATTGACCCAAACAATTACTTATTTATATCAAATAAAATATCTTGTCATTAAATTATTTCAGAATTATTCTGAATTTGAAACACAAAATTAACTTCACTATATAAACAAAAAGATTTTCTTTCAGAATCAAATACCTTATTGTCATCTTTACCAAGTTTCTAGAAGACATGTATAGTCATATTCATTTCAGCATTGTAACATTTTTAAGATGAATCATCCAACAACTTAAATAAATAATAGATTCACAATTTAGATGTGGTAGCCTAATTCTCGATCAAATAAATATAACCTAGGTTCTTAGATTAGGCCTCTTATTAACAAAAGAGAAAAATATTTCCTAAAGCAAAATGTTTCATTTCAATTAAGCGAAACAATTATTAATTTCCTTAAATAAAATTTAAGTAGAAAAGTAATTAGTAACGATTACTAATAAATTACTTAATAAAATTAATACAATTGATTCATTTAAACCAAAGACAATTTTTATATAAAGAAAGGAGAACGAGCTGAAAATTAAAATATTTACAATTTCCTTTATCATTCGGTTAAACCAAATTCTCATACGCATCTTAAAAAAAAAAAAGAGTCAACATCCTACCCAGAAAATAATTATTAACTTATTTGCAACCTTAATGAATCTTTATATATTATTGAATATTTCAGTCATTGATCCGAAACCATTTGTTCCATAAAAATAAAGTAAGACTATAAACAGATCACCCCTTACTCATGACCAAACAAAGAAGGAAGAAATCACCCTTTGAGTGCACAAAGAACAGTCCATCTGAAAAAAATTTCATAACAATGCATGACTCAGCCATTGAAAAACAATCAGTCAAGAAATGGTTAAGTTTTCCTTTCTACATGACAAGCTCAGTTGAACATTATCATGAATTGACAAGACATTCGATTCCACACAAATAAACATAGATCAATAAGGGTTATAAAATAGAACAGTTTGGCTGGTTCCATATACAAAAATGACAATCCAAAATTTGATTATACATTCAATGATTCCCATGAACGCATTACCACAGTCAGCTCATAACATGTTACGTTAACAAATTACAAATAAGTTTCTAGTTCTGGCAAGTAAGTTTTCATCACCTCACCCAAGCCAAAAAAGGACAAAAAATTGAACTTAAGAAATTTTAACAAGAAGACAATTACCATAACGACTTGGAGAGGGCCGAATACTAGAGTATTTCAAAGATCAAATAGAACTTCAACCAAAGACAACCATCTCATCTTCTAGATTTCAATAAACCAGTAATCGCCTTACAGATTTTTGGAGAAGAGAATTCCAGTAGCAAACAACCAAAGTATAAGATAACTTTCATTCTTATCTCCTCACGAGCTCAACTATAACAATAATTCCAAATAACAAAAATTACCCAACTCCCATCGAATTATGATTCGAAGAAGTGGATATTTAAACAATATAAAATAAGTAAAAGATATTTCTTCAAAGATCTTATACAAGTA
Organism: Taxus wallichiana var. yunnanensis; assembly: GCA_018340775.1. NCBI lineage: Eukaryota > Viridiplantae > Streptophyta > Pinopsida > Cupressales > Taxaceae > Taxus > Taxus wallichiana. Next base: position 930,599,647 of record CM031234.1, read on the forward strand.
GAAGTACAAAACACAAACAATTCCATAAACCTCAAACACCCATTAACCATTTTTTTCATGAGTTCAATTTCTCACTGAAGGGCATAGTATACAAATACATTCCTGAAAAATAAGTATTAAAACTTCACAAAACAAGATACATTTTAGAAGGGTATTCTTCTACCTTTTAAAAACAATCCAAGACAATCAGTTTGAATAACATAGGTTTACCTAGTTCAGCTGGAAACAAGATATCTATTCCACATTTTCATGCCAGTTTGTGTTCTTGTAATGCATTAAATATATACCCATATAGACCGCAAAAAGAGTATTAAAATTTTTCAAAACTCAAAGATGTATCAGAGAAAATTATACATTTACATTCTACTTTCAAAAGAGACTTCTAGTTCGAAGTTCAAAATAGAAATAAATTACCCAACTCTTTTTCGAGCAAGAAATCCAGAATACATATTTCAATCAAAACTTGAAGGCCTCAATAGTTCTAAATGCATTACATCATTTAACTCACTCAGAGAGAACACCTAAGAATAACATTATCATGCAAGGGTTTCATAACCAAAAAGCACATAAATTATTTCAACAAGAAAGAAAATAACCAGAACAAAAACAGAAACCCATTTAACTCATGAGAGGAGATTTGTTTTAATGAAATTTTTTGGGAAAAGCAAGATATCTTAATGGATAGAGCCTATCATGCCTGATAGTGTTTCTGCCGATTTGAATAAGACTTCTAGCCGAGCCTCTAACACTTCTTCTTTTCCAATCAAGATCAACAACCAAAAATATCTTTCCTCAATGCCTCATATACTTCCCTTGAATTGAAAATAGATCAAGGAACTCAAAAATAGCTTCAAACTGAAAATAGAACTACTGGTTTGGAGAACCAGATAGATCCATATAGAGTAAAAATCACAAAGCATGAATGAACAAAAAACCCCGATAAATCCACCGCATGGTTTCCAAGGCGGTTTGCTCACCAAAAATGAGGTTCATAAATGCCATTAATTCCCAAAATCTTGCCTATCTCTCCATGCCATCACCATCCAAAATTGGTGAATCCTAATTCAAATTCTACATGCATTACTAAACTTTAGTGATGACTCCACGTAGACTTCCACCAAATTTCATGCTTCTACCTAAACTGGAAAAACGTTGTCTTATTAATTTCCAAAAATCAAATCACATTAATAGCTTAGGAACCGTTTCCAAACTTCCCACTTTCCATATGACCCTTAGGTCCCCTTTCCACATTTCATTAGTTTAGGGTATATTCCATTAGCTTAGGATATGACCATAGGATAGTTTTAAAAGTATTTACCTTAGGTTTAGAAACATTTCAATATGTAAATTTCCATCTTAGGTTAGGTCACAATTCATAACCATATAGTATTAGGTATTAGGTTAGAAATAAACCTAGCATCACCTTAGGTTATTTCCCCACATCCCAACTTAGTACATGCAACTTAGGTTAGGATTCCATCCCAAATAAAGTAGACATAGATAGAAAAATAGGTACCTTTTCCTTAGTTAGAATCCCGTTAGGATAGATCTCATAGGTCTAGGACTTAGATTTTTCCTCAATAGTCCTAAAGCAGGTCTCGTTCCACTTAACATTGTTAAGCATCCTGAAGAGATCATTCAAAAATATCCGAGAACATAACATACAACAGAATGTAGGCATGATCTTTCAAGAAGATAAAAGAATTTGTAAACATACAAGAGTTCAGTCCATTATGTCCTCCAACCTTTGAATGTCAGTTTACCATTCAAATCAGGTAAGAAGATTTAAAACATACCTTGGATCAATGGAATTGATCTAAGGATTTTAATAAAAAGAGATAAGTTTGCAAACTTCATTTCTAGATTACAACTTATCTATCAGAAGCAAAAATGGATTCTTTGCAAGCAATATCATTTCATCCTAATGAATCCAAGAGCAGAAATGACTCATCCATGGAAAGCATGATTTCAAAAAATCAAAGGAAAAATCCTTATCCAGAAAATCATATGTCAACACTTGCAATGCAAAAGAGGAAAGATAACAGTTTGTCAAATAGGTTACACATGGGGCAACCACATCTTATTTTTCTCAGCGTCGCTTACCAATATAAGCTACGTAACAAAAAGGGGAAAAATGTAGACACAAAAATTTGGTCACACTGCCCTTGGTTCCTCATCAAATAGCCAGCTCAAACATACTCACCTAACCATGGCCCCTTTCACCCCACATTCATATTAATTTAATTAACTTAATTAAATTAATACCCACCCTCACAATATACATTACTTAATTATTCTAATTAAGCTAATTTCCACCTCACCTTAGACCTACTCTTGGCATGTTTCCATAACTAAATAATACTTAGTTTATCCCTAAAATTAAATGCCTACTATCCCTCTAACCACCTTCCCACTCTTAAAAACGTGATGTCCGTTATACATCCGGGAAGAAAGGAATGAACTTGAGATAAAAGAGGTGAGATCTGTCGATTTTAGTAAACCTAGGGAATCCCACCTTAACCGACACTGAGCAACCTAGAACCACCATCGGTTACCATTTATTCTCTTTGGTAAACTTGTTTCAAAGGTTGGGAGATTTTGAGAGCAAGAAGATAAAAAGAGAGCTGGATGTAAGGTAACTGCAGTCTTTTCATGCACCTAGACATCCATAGCTAGAACCAAGACAAATCTAGGAGCATTTGCACTCATGAGAGCATTCAGGAAACACTAATATGGCACAAAAACCATTCTTTCAATCAAATCCCATCACCATTCAACCATAAATCCCTGCATCAAACAGTAAGTATACCTTCTACCAAATTTATTCCATTTCAATATAATAGTCTTTTGTCACTTTTATTATCGGTTTCATACCTTGCATGTCCATTTCCCATTTCTTATCTTCTTGTAGACTCAGTAATTCTTCTACCCACACCACCAACAACCCCCATTATCACTTGTTACCCACCTCGTGAGCATACTTGAGACCTTTATCTACCTCCCCTCTACCCTTCCATCTCTGTTTAGCCCCAACTCAATTCCCACAACTAGATCTTATTAAGTTCCTTTCACCCCGACCTTACCGACACATTGGTTATCCAAGTCCGTCATCGATCTCCCCTAAACCATTATCAGTTATACCCAACTCGACATTGGTATCTATGTTTCATACCCTTTTCTAATAATGTAACCACATAACCTACTACCAAGTGACCTAAACAACCAAGAACCTGACCTTGACTAGTTTCGTAACTTCCGACACCTACCTACCCTTTAGATCTAATTATATCCTAGCCTATTATGTTAGATTTTCTTATTGTGATTGAATGAGATACCTAAATCATATCAACTACAGTAGGAATTTTCTTATTTCTTGCATTAATTTTTTTAAATAGTGGATTGACAACCATCTAGGAGTATCACACTTCCTAGATCTAGCACACGATAGGTAGTCCATTGTGTTATATTATTTAACTATTCTTTTGTGGTCTTGTTTTCTATTTTAGGTAGTTCCTCTTAGCCAAAATGTGTAACATATTTGGCAAACTAATAGCTTTCTCCTCCTTACACTTCAAGTTTTGATATGTGATTTATCCTAAGAAGTTGTATTCTTTTGACTATTGGGAATCATGCTTGCAAAGGGATAAATTATTGTTGTTCATGGATTCATTTTGATATGTTGTTATTGCTTAGAAATGAAATTATCCTTACTTAGTCTCTGTAAAAGTGGTGAACCGGAATTAATGTTTGCATACTTATGTTTAATAACAACAAACCTTAGTTCAATTCCATTGATCCAAGGTATGCTTCAGTTTTTTACCCGTTCATTTTGTTAAGTTGGCATTCTGAAATGGAAGGTATTAAGGGAAATGAGTCTTTGTATGTTTACAATTTTTGGACCCTTCTTTTGAGGTCCTTGTTTTACATTTTCTGTGAAATATGAAATTGGATCCTCTAGTTAATTTCTTATGACGTTGGTTAGCGTAAGAAGGAAAAAGACTTACTTCAGGACTATTAAGGTAAAGCCTTAATCCTAGATCTTTAAGATCTGTCCTAATTGGATTCTAACCTAAGGTAAACTAGACCTACCTTAGATCTATGTCTACACTAATCCTGTTGCATCCTAATCTAAGTTGTATGTTTTACAAGTGTGGGATTTGGAAATAACCTAAGGTAATGAGAGGTCTATCTCTAACCTATTACCTAATACTAAACTACTATGGGGTATGGATTATCCTATGATGACAAACTTACCTAAGGCAATGTTTAATGACCTAAGGTAAATAAATTTTAACTAGCCTAAGGTCGGATCCTAAACTAATGTAAGGTGAAAGGGGACCTAAGGGGTCACATGGAAAATGGGAGGTGATGGAAATGGTTTCAGAGACATTACATAGATTTGATTTTTGAATTTACGGGACATGGTACTGCCAGTTATGGCAGAGGCATGAAGTTAGATGAAATGTCCAGTTGGCATCATCACTAAAGTTAGAGATGCATGCTTTAGTTAAGTTTGAGTTTGCCAATTCTAGATGGCGGTGGCGTGGAGATATAGGTGGGAGAATTGAATGCCAGTGTATTAATGAGCATTGGTTCTGGTGAGAAAACCACCTTGGAAACCATGCAAGTAGAATTTTTGGAGGTTGTTTGGTCATTCGATCATGTCAATTTTTTCTCTGCATGGGGATATCTGGTTCTTCAAACCAATAGTTCATTTTTAATCTGTTTCTATTTTTGGCTCCTTTAGACTATTTTCGATCCAATGGAGGTATAAGAGGCATATGAGAAAGAAGTTTTGGGTTGTTGAATTCATTTGGAGAAGAAGGAATTGTGGAGGCTCAGACTAGAAATCTTCTTCAAATCAATAGAAGCACTATCAGGCATGATAAACTCTACCCATTAAGTTATGATTTTCTCTAAACGTCTTCATTAAAAAAAAATTCTCTTGTGATCAATGGGTTTTTTATTTATGATGAATATCTTGCTTCTTTGCTTGAAATATCTCTATATTATTCTAATAATGAGTCTCTGTTAGATGATATGGAATGTGGGTCATTTCTGTTTAATTTTAATAGTGAATCATACCTTTATTTTGGTTGAGTCTTGAATAATGTCGAACATATTTGAATCCTTCCTGTATGCTCATAAGGGTTTTGGAAATATGTTGTTGTTATAATATTTCAAACTAGGTTTTGTCTGTGATGGTTGATAGAAGGTAAGAAAAGTATCCTTCTCTATCACATCCTTGATTGGTTGAAGTATTGTTACTTCTGTTGGAATTGTATTTATATGGATGCTTGGGTTCAATGTTGTGTGAACTCGAACTCGTATGGAAACAATAATGAATGAGTAACTTCTTCTTGAAATTTACTGTAGAAACTTTCATTTCTTTGAACCTTGTATTTTGATGGAAGCTGAGTTGATAATGGGTGTTTGGATTTTCTGTAATTGTGGATTCAAACTCATGTGGAAACAAGAATGAATGATTTATTTATCCTCTTACCCTTTCAGTTAAAACTTTGTTGTTTGGATCTAGTTCCTTATATGGAAACTATGTGGTAATGGTTACTTGGACATTAAGATTTTGGGAGTTATCTTGTTTGAACATAACAATGAATGAATTATCCCTTTTCTGAATTTTATATGTTTTGGGTTTTCTTTATAACTCTGGAAGACTGAACTAAAAGTTGGATAGATGAGGTTTTGTTATATTTAAGGAATTTAGAGGAAGTTGGTTTGGTCTGAGTTGATATTTGGATTTATTTACGTAGCTCTATTGAGCTTGCTAGATGTCGATCTTGATGTCCTTCTTCACTCTAAAGTAGATAATGATTGTTTAGACTTACTCGTAAACATCATAAGCTAACTTGCTCGTATGAGTTGTTGAAACTTTACTGTTGTGGTTTCATGAAGATTTATTGAATGTATATTCAGATTTTTGGTTGACATACATGACCTGGAACTAACCACTTGGTTCAGTATGAAGGGTTTTCTAGATTCGTCAGTTTCTAGGATCTTTGAGTATGTTGAAGGAATAAATGTTTTTCGACATAGTATATTTGTTGAGTCTATCTATAGGGATGGGGTGAATGGATTTTGGTTTATCTATCACCTCTTAAGCTGAATTGTGCACCTGTAGCTAAGTCATGTTGTTCTTTGTGTTGCATCTTCTTTGAAATCAAATTCAGATGGATATTTCTCTGTCCATTCAAAATATGTTTTCTCTCACCTCTGTGAGGATGTGAATGTGAGTCTTTCTTACCGATTGTTGCACTATCGTCTTAAAGGAATGAATAGAATATGGTTCCTTGACTAAAACTTTAATGATTTGGAATGACTATTGAAGGCTGTTATTTTCCTGTAAGATGTTTAGCAATTCTTGTTATTTCATCTCCTTCTTGATAAGGATAATGTACTATTGATACTGTAATTGTGTCATGATGGGGAGCCTTATTTTGAGAACTGATTTGTATACTACAGTCATATATTGGTTTAGTATCTTCTAGTGCATGATTTCTATTTTTAAAAGAGTTAAAGGATGTTGTGATTGGGTCTATACCAGTCCTTTTATGACCTTCTTTACTTGGGATAGAATGTTGGAATCCTCATCTAAACATGATTGATTGACTCCTTGCTCTTCTATTCTCTGAGGTAAATTTTTCATCGTTGTCTCCTTTGGAAACTGTAAGAGATTATGTGTTGCATTCTCTTTTCTGAGTTGTGAATTGATATTCGGTTTAAATGAATTGGAAGGGAAGTTATAATTTTTTATCCCAGTTTGTCCTTCCCTCTTCTGTATAAATCTTGTTTATAGATTTAATAGGTTCAGTTGCATTACTTTCATGAATGCATTTGAGTAGTCGTTGATACTTCTTACTTATTCACTTGACTTGTATTAAAGGAATCAATATTTGTAATAGTTGATTAATGTGAAATGCTATTTATTGAGTGAATACTTTCCTAATTCTAATGTGTGGCCTAACTTGAGAACTTAGGCTATATCTTGGACTTTAAATTAGGATGTAGCATCTGAAATAGGAATTTCTTATTTTATGTTGTAGATGATTCATCCTAAATCCTTTCATGAAGCTGGAATTAGCTTGGTTGTAGATGCCTTTTTATGAAATTTTGTAATATTGAGTTTGATAGTACTTGTTTCTTAAAGTAACTCTATTTTTGGAAAATATTGGGGTTAGTTTCTTTATTTCTATGCAGATTGAATTATATAGGAAATAATTAGTAAGTACCTTTATTAAAAGGAGATAAGTAATTTGGTTAAAACATTACTTATATGATATAATGTTCAGGGTGCAGATTATATCATGATATTTTCTAAATGTTAATTCAGGTTGATTAATTTTTCTTCTTTTATGGTTGTTATTTCTTAAGATTTATTTATCTACTTGGCCTTACTGTTTCATAAAAGCAAATTTGGTTTTGTGAAATAGTTATTTGAAGGAACATTGTTTTAATGATTAGTTCTTATCATGCTTAGTTCAATGAACTGACCCATGCTAGCAATTTTTGTAGATGGACTTCGTAAGTGATAAAGGAAGGAAATAAATTATATGATGAATTGGTTGCTTAAAGTCTGGATCTTTTATAGAGAAATCAGATTCATTATTGAAATGTATTGAAAGATGAAAAGTTGTATTCTTTAATGATCTTGATGTTGTTTGACATGAGATGTCTGAAATGCATGGTCTGTAAAATATGTATTTTACCATGATGAATTGAAAAAGATTGAGAGTTACTTATACTTGTTATGTCATTTTCCTTGTGTATTATATGAAGGAAATTTGTAATCTTATTTGCATTGTTTTCATTCTTATCTGAATGGATCCTTATTTTTGTTGTAACTAAATGGGTTGGATGGATGGGAATTAGTTACAATATCCCTTATTTGAATGCAACTTATTAAGTTGGCATGCATCAATGTTATTTTATCTAATCATGCATGGTTTATTGAAAAGATGATAATAGAAGTATAACTTAACTACCATGACTCATGTAATGGAAAAGGGTATAACAAACCCTATCACTTAACTAGAAAAAGGAAGGTTCACTCCCTCTAGAGCAATACCTTGATAGGTTTCAAAACAAATGTTTGGTATATGAGATTGTTAATCAATTAGACTTCATCTCTATGAAGTCTACTATAATGGAACCTATTTTGGATCTTAAACAGGCTATGAATGGTTGAGTTATATTAAGTAAATCTTATGATGGATGTTGTTTATGTTTTTGATTAACTGCACGTTAAGAAAAATTTAATGAACATAAAAGTAATCATAAGTTTATGAAGTTCTGTATTACATTAACAACTCAATTAAGGATGAAAACTTAAGGGTTGTTGGAAGTAGGGTTTAGCAGGTTGTAATTTGAATCTTAATTAAGAAATAAATAGGTGTAAATGACCTCTTCTTGAGGTGTGTACATCAAGATGGGTAGTTCTGTCAGATGTTGGCACACAAACTGCAGGATTGTACCTTCATGAAGACTAGGGTCTTCACAGGGGATACAGTGTTGCAGTTGACATGTTGCAACACCCCTTAACATTGTTCATCTAGATCTACTCAAATATGGACTTGAACTTAGTTTCTCTCTAGGTCATATTAGGGATATGATTTAACATAGGAAGTGACTCACAATGACTTAGGGTAACTAGGCACATCCAATTGAATTAGGTCGATTGAGTATGTCTATATACCCTAGATCATCGTGAGTGGTTCCCTATACCAAATTATGTCACTAACCTGGGTTAGGGTCAAACCTTGAACAAGTGAACTAATGAAGTCAGTGAAGACCATTCTAGATAATAGATGAGTGGGGTGAAGGATGTATTCCATTAGAAGAATATGCCATCTAGGAATAGTAATATGAACAAGTATGTTGGAAATATTTGGCCAAAGTATCGCAAGTTACTAGTTGCGTTGTCCTATGTCACCTAGTTTAAGAAATGGGATTTAGATGAATATTGGTAACAAATATTCAGATAGGTTTCTTATACAGAACACTCAATACCCAGAATAGGGTAATAGAACCAAGTATACTTAGTATACACTTAGTATTCAATACCTTAAGTTAACATGAGAGATTGGTTAGAAACCGAGTCATGAAATGAGAGATCGGTAGTTCACTTTGAGTCATTTACAACCGCATATGGTTTCTATTATAAGATTTATTTGCATGGAATGTGTGTTCTAAATTATGATTATTTAGAATAGAGAACATTATGTATATAAAAAAATTCCCTTGTTTCTAAAGTCTTAAAATGGGAATGTTACAAAAGGAAGCTCTCACAATCGACATTGGATCGAGAAGTTAGAACACGTGCAACAACCATTAACCGACCAACATAAACATGTATTCCTCCTCATCCATTACCCTTATCGTTTCATCTCAATAAAGTAAAGAAAATGGTGAAACATCTAGATATGATCACGTGATGGGTTGTTAGAAGGAAGTATATGAGTGTGGAGATAAATAGACTACAAAGATGAATAAATAAATCTACACAAGGAAACTAGAGATTCAGTGTAGAGATGTTAAATACTTACTGGAAAATAGATTGGAGAACATAGGTGATGAAGACGGTGATAGTAGAGATCCAGAGAGAAGAGCCATTGTATTCATGTCGCGGAAGTTCGGACCTCTATGCCTCTCTGTTGTGAATCTATGATTGTGAAGAGGATGATGAATGGTGACCAATGTTGGTAGTGCTCTCGTGTGTCTTCTTTTTCCTGAGTGCTAAAGAAATTCGAGTGCTCCAAGTCTCTGGAAGAATGATATCCTAAATGAATATGAAAAAACCTAGAAAAAGGTTTCCAAATTGTATATATGGTGACTCATGATGGTCAAGGTGATTGGTTTTAGTTGAGGGTTAACTGACGTCGGTTAAGGCGGGATATCCTCGGTTTACCAAAAATAATAGATCTTAGCTATTTTTGACATGTTCTATTTGTTAGTTTGGGTCTCAAGTGATGGTTAGTGCTTAGATAAGAGGAATTTTTTTGGAGAAATAATAGGAATTTAATGTTTAGGGTTAGACTAAGTCCCAATTGGTTAAGATAAGTAGATACTAATTCTTAGTTAATTAATAGGGCAAGAATAAGTCCATGGTGAGGTGTCTAGGTGATGTGGCTGGGTGATGTGTAAATTAACCTAATTAAAGTAATTAAATTAATAAATAATGTGAGGATGGGCATTAATTCAATTGTAAGTAATTAAATTAACATGAATGTGGGGTAAAGGGGTCATGGTTAGGTGAACACATTATGTTAATTGATTGAAAGGGGACTAAGGGAGTGTGACCCAAATTTAGTTTCTACAACAATAGCCATATGATTATATTTCCTTATTAAATTCATACCTTTGAACCACACAGATTCCACATAATAAAAATTCCTTCGGATGCTACATGCTAATCGACAACCATAGCTTCCGCTTTACTCCAAAATCCATCTTTGACCATCAAAACTTTCTCCTCATTCATTTCAATTTTTTGGAGAGAGAATATCCACATTGTGTTTCAATCTCATATACGTAATCACTTTGATTTTTTTGGGGTTATTTAATCCCTTACACTCCACATGAAATAAAATTCATTTGGACTCTTGTTTTTGGTTCTTCTAAAACTTCTCATATCTAGCTTGGACTAGGTTCCATCATCAATTTCCTTTTGGCTATTATTTTTCCTAGATACTTGTCAATTTGGTCTTCTTGATCCCACTTTCTACTCTTGACAAGAAGTAGGGTTTCTACACGTTGATTTGGGTGCATAGTCCATTGACTAGGCTTTGCATGTTTTCCAAATCATTGAATTTAAGATCCTTCCTTAGGAAGATGCTTAGTTTTAGTGCTTTGATCTGCCCCTTCTTTTTTTTGATCTAGCATTTTGTATGAGAGATTTGATTCTATTGGCCTCCAAGTCACCCCCTATTTCAATGCCACCCAACACCATGGTTTCTCTATTACCACATATGCCTTAAATATTGTAGGAGATCAGTCAATATCTTCCCTTGAGTCATTTTCCTTCGTGGGGATCTTTTCCATCATACAATTTCTATTGTCCTTAATTTACACATCTTGCATAAAAGGTTATAGGTTCTTAGTTTCCATTGAATCTTCACCATGTATATGGGCCTTAGTTGATTGGAAATGGGGTTTTGAGAGGGCCTTCTATCTATTTTTTTGTGATATTACTTCGATAAACCCCTATACATCTATCATTAGGGAGATGTTAGTTTGAATTACATCCTATTTTTTGTTGCTATTAGGACAAACAATGAGTTTCCCCACATTAGTATTTTCTGAGATAAATAACCCTTTGTTAGGAATAAGGATATAATAGTCTTTGAGATCAGTGTTGGAGAATCAATCCCTTTTCCTTTATCCATCTTCTTTCCAGATTAAGGAAATTCTTTACAGGCCATTGAAAATTTCACTTTACACTACTATTTAGAATTCCTCCAACCTTTACACTTATCACAATTTAGCGGGAAACTTTCAAACTCAATTTTTTGTGTTCAGTTTCCCAATTTTGATCTCAGGGTAATGGTTTGAGGCATAGACATTCCCATGAGTAAATAAATACCAAACATTCATAGACCGGTCTGGTTTTTTTAGGGTTACATTCAAAGGAGATAAAGTTACCAAAAATGCCAACTATCCCCTTAATGACATCTGGGTCCCACATTTCCAAAGGTAAACTAGGTAGACAAACCAAAAATTGGGAACTAGTTAATGTTTTCCTTCTCAAGGTTGAATAAGGGGGAAAATTCCTTGGGAATAATCCCATTCAACCAAGAAACGATATGAATTATCTCGAGAACCCTTTGATGGTATTCAGAGTTGTTAAAGTTAAAAAAATCCATTCGATAAAGCAGTCACCTCTAGATCCCTTTTCAGCTTCCATTTTTGTAGCGACCAAGCCCTTATTGATTCAATATTTGGATGACCTCCAATAATATTTCGATAAATGTGTTCTCCATATTTCCTATAGTTTTATCCATAATGCAATAAGGAATCTCGAGGTACATACCTAATGCATCCTTCTTGGACTCGAGGATAACCCAAGTTCCTTGTTCGTTCCCGGGTCTTCAAGATTCTCACCCATATGAAGGGATCCTTGGGGGCCCTAGCTATTCTAAACTTCGCAGTAGGGGGCCCTTGCCATCTACGGATCTGTCTCCCATCTGTAGCAAGATGAATTTGTCTCCTATTAACTTATTTTGCTTTCTCATTTGAATCTCCATCTCCAACTCTCTTTACATATCTCTCCGTCATCTCTAGCTTAATTTCATTTGCTTTCTTATTACTTATTGCTCTTATCACTATTCGACATTACTAGTTACAACACCATGTCTGCTAATTGCTTATGTTATTACTTATCTATTTCATTATATGTGGCATGATTGTCTTGTTTGTCTTATGACACATTACTTATCTTATATGCAACCTAAGTTCCTTGATTTTCTTGTGACATTATGGGTGTCCCATGTTTGTAACTTTATGCCTTGGTGTGACTCTTTTCTACATGCCACTACTTTTTTTTCTCACTTGATTCTGTTTTATCTCTATAATAGATCTATTACATCTACGTTGTTTCTACTACTATTGTTCTTATTTTTATCACTACTATTGCTTCTATTATTACTACCATTTTTTATCTCTTTGTGCACTTTGTGGTTTCCACCACGTGAAAACCCTTTGCAGATGCAAATTCTCAAAGGTGGCCACCACTTCAACATTCCACATTCTCCTATATATTCTCAAACATATAGTCCACAGGCATAAATTTATTTATTTTATCTATGCCCTCAAATTGTTTTTCTCATGCACCTCAAAAGAGTATGCATTCATCAAGATATATCCTACACTTACAAGAAAGAATTACAGGTTTTAGAAACATGTTTTTATAAGGAACAAGTCCTCATAGATAACTCCAAATATTAGAATTTAGTAGAAAATACGTAAGTGGAAGATCATACGTAAAGGTCACGACCATATTGATGTTCCTAACCATACCATACATTTCTATTGTGGGGTTAGATACATTATTATTTTCTACACTTTCATATTCATGGATACAAGTTTTGGTATAATCTTAAACTCGGTTAAAAATGTAGATCAATTTATAGGGGATGAATATTTCACTCCTTCACTTCATTAATCATCCCTAGTTGTAAACATACAAGGATTTTGAAGTCACGATTCTCCTTCCCCATTTTCATTTCAGCATACTACACACTCATAATCAACATTATGACACACAAGAAGAGCATGTGGGCACTCATTATCTTATTTATCTTGTGCCTATATATACAAAATTGGGACTATATGCTTCGTAATGGTGTGGCTCATGGGGTTATGAAAAATATAAAAGTAACTAAGTTCTTTGTAGGACATATTTCCTCTCCTCATTTAAAAGGGGAAGATATATAAGTTACTAGAAAAATTGATACATAGTATTATTCCTTCACGGGTTGAATTAATACTCCTCTCTTCTTCCCTATCCATATTGGATTTGATGTTAGGTTGCATGCACCTAAGACTCGTAATTTATCCATTGACATAATTGTAGATTGATCAATCCCAATCCTTCCACAAACTTCAATAACAACAATCCAAATTTCAAATTGTAAGCAAGGAAATGGGAAGATTTTCTCTATGGAAGATAAACAAGTTTATTATTTCCATGTTTTACATCTCTTGATTTTACTTTATGTAAGTTAAAAAGCTATATTTACATTCGAGTCAAAGTTTAATTTATACTAAGGACATTGAATACACTTTATGTTGCAAGTTTCATCATAGAGCATGCCAACATCAACACATTTGGACAACAAAAACTTGGAGTGAAGACAAAGTGCATCTACACACTGTATCTTTTCCTTAAAACATGTACTTTCCATTTCATACATAAAGGGGGATATTTATAAACTCAAATTTGGTAATTTACCCTTTGACAATGCTAATTGTTATTGTGCTTTTGGCTAAGAAAAACACCCACATCCTATCCCCACTTGGTACATATTGTTATCTCTTTCCTAACTTGATTATTCCCAAACACTCATGTGTTGATAATTTTTTAGTACAAATCCATGAAATAAATGTTAACTCTCTAGTAAAGATAATGCAACTTGTAGATTTAATCTACTTATTCCCTTTCTAAAACTATATATGTAGACATGAAAATTTAATATCGCTACCTTCATTTCCCATGTTCACTTCTTTCTCATCTATTATCCTACCTATTTTAATTTATTATTAATCCCCATCAATTATCCCCTAATCCTCATCTCATTATCTAATTAATCCTAATTACTCTCTATTTCTCTCCCCTAGGTTGTTTATCACCCCTAAACTCCTTGGTTGTTTATTCCTAGGTCTTTCCTATCTTTTATTTAATCCATTTTATCTCCCACCTACCCATGTCACTTCCCTAGGAAACCTAACCTACCTAAATACTTTAAAGCACTTATCTCAATCCATAAAACACCCCATCTCTAGAAAAAATCATCCTTCCACCGCCTAAATGAATGGTTCCCCGTAGTTTGGGAAAGCCACCCGGTCGTCGTTGACCCTATAAGACCACATTTACCTCTCCTCCTAAAGGGAGGCATAATTAGAATTCTATTACTAGTTTGTGACCCTATCTTCAAGCCTGAGCTTCTTTATAGCTGTTATAGTCTTATTGGAGTCCGTTTGAGCTTATTTTCATTACTCATGGGGACTTTGGGAAGTTCATATTGATCTTATATTGGTCCATTCTATCATTTATTATGAGTGCTATTATTTTTAGTCATTAACATCTTGCATGTCCAGATGCCATCAAATTTTCAGATCCAACTTCTTCTTTCATCCTTTTTTTGTAGGTTATCCATCTAACCCATCCACCTTTGGCCTTTTTAGGACTATCTAGGTTAGTGTCACTTTTGTCAAGTCACCATTGACCCGACTTTGTGTTTTCGTCCATTCTACCTTCATCATCCACATCAGCCTATCCTTCTATCTATATCAACTTATTCAATAGTTAGGTCTTCCATTCAAAGGTGTCTCTATCAATATAGTTTTGTTCTATCAATCTTGATTGCTTCCAATTGAGACAAGTTGCCTTCAAACCCTATCTTGACAGTTATATAATCCATCCAAATTCCAATTTTCTTACATCCTGTTTGTTTCCCTATCTCAGACCTTCCTCTATAGGTTATTGTTAGTGTTTACAGGTCTCTTTCATCATCCCATTGGCATTCAAATCTCTCAAAATGTAAATTTTGGGTTGTTGTTCTTATCCATCTGCTCAAGTCACTATCGACCTACCATTTGTATCCTAGGTCACTGTTGACCTTGGCAGGTAAAATTTTCTTTGTGTTGATTTAGATCAGATCTACACTTTCCATCCATTTCTACAATTTCCAAATTCTATTTAGTTTCAGTGTATACATGTTCTTAAGTACTTTATCCTTGAATTTATCCTCTTTTATCAAATATGGGGGTTGATATCCGCATAAGGAATTAATGATTATTGGAACCGAATTCATCGGGAACCCCCATATACCATCTAATCCATTTTCCTCTTAGTTATCTTTGTTGTGCAGGTTCATCAAATTTACAACGAGGAAATCTACTTTGCGCCCATCCATTTATCACCATCTTCTTCCAAGGTACCTTAAACCCTTGCATCTTTGAGTTGTTTGATTTTATTTAGTATCTAGTTCACTAATCTAAATAGGAAAGAGAAAATTTGGTCAACATTTTGAAACACCTGGTGGGACCACCCTTTTAGGTGAGTCTATTATATTCGGTACATTTTCCATATTTCTTATATTTTCCACTAACATTGCAGGTAAAGGATTTTCGTTTGCTTGTTCGTGTTGGTCTTTTGGATTGCTTGGATTTTTATCTTCATTTTCTTCATGTTGAAGATCAAATAAAAAGAAAAGTAAAAACTAGGTATTCCTTTTCTTTTCTTAGTTTATCCTTTCTTGCAGCACATTTTCCCTTATGTGTTTGTTCTCATTGAACCTCCACATATGGTTTTAGGATTAAAAAGAACCTCTTGCATTATTGCTTGCAAATCTAGTGTAATTAGGGGTTTAATTGGTTAAATTTCACATTTATTCACACACATCTAAACACACTCATTAAATTTACACATCAAAACAATCCCATACCAAGTGGACCTAATTGGGATTTGATCACCCAATTGGAAAGCCATCATGGTGTTCTAATCGTGTTATAAATCCTGTACAAAATTGGGCCTCATGTACCTTTGGGTACATCGAGGACTCCCAATCCAAAACTACCTAAAACTAGTTGTAGATGGCCATCTCTTAGGTACCCTCGTATCCACCTTTTCTTTTTATCACATTTCCTAATTAATCATGTTAATAAAAACTTTTTTGCTTGATTTTTTTGTTAACAAATTTCATAAACATATCTTTTCCCATTTCATGCCTATTAATACCCCTTATCAAGAGGAAAACTGCAACAATATAATATATCTAACGATATTCCTTCCTCAAACAACCTTGAGACCTCACCTTGGGTCTCCCAACCTTGTGTTTCCATGGCCTCTCAACCTTGTGAAGACCATGTCATCCAAATCGATCCCCCTTTTGAAACCAATTCTCCTATCTCTCATCAGTCTATTTCCCCTCGACTAGTCACATTGCCATCTCCTACTCCTTTAGAAACTCTTGGGCCTCCTTCTAGCCCCATTTATGACTTCCTATTTCATAGATCTCCCACGATCTCTCAATCTTATCAATCCATTCATGTGGTGGATCCTATTCCACCCTCGTCACCTCATATGAACACTATCCCTACTTCATCCGATATTATCACTAGAATTCCTATCCAACCATCCCAATCTACTTACATTCCTACTTCTCATGTGCCTCAACAATAAAATATTTCCATCCAATCCCAATCGTCTCATCACACATTCCCCCAACCAATTAAATCTCAACCCCTTAATTATATCCCCTCTTATCAAGCATTCACTTCAACTCTAACACACCCTCAAGATTCTTTACATCCTTATCCATCCACTTATTATGTTGTACAGCCACAACCATCTACCTCTTACGTAGTGCCTTCAAACAAAATTTTTAGAACATATTATAATTATACCCCTTGGGGGAATCTTACAGTTCAATCTTCGATAAGTTTATGGTGGTTCACCTTATCACACTTCCTCCCATTTTACTTATTGATGACTCATACCCTAAACCTGCTTGGTATCATGAGGGTCACTATTGTAAATATCATCGAATCATGGGTCATGACATCAAAAAGTGTCATTATTTTAAATATCATGTTAAACAACTTATATATAAGGGGGTCTCTAAATAGAAAATTATGTCTCATCTCTTAGCCAACCCCTTGACATCTTCAAACACCCTTTCCTAATCCACCATTGAAAAATCAATTTCTACCTTCCACATATTAAAAATTTAACCCTTATGCAGTCAATATTATACATCAAACACCTCCATCCTTACCTATCTCATCTACCTCATCATATACCCATACCTTAGACATTGTGCCTATGACTTCTTCAATATCTACACCCACATCTATGTCAACCATATCCACAACTACCACACCTATCACATTAACTTATACCACTTGTTATACATCTACATCTATTCCTACCTTTACCACATCCACATCAACTTTGACTATACCTACCACTTCATCCACATCTATCATGCCCCAATCTATCATATCTAAACCCTTATATATATCTACATCAAACATGCCTATCACTACATCCCTTAAATCCCTAAATGTACCAATTATACCCACCTCCCTATATCGATCCCAACTACCTCTATATCTACCACATCAAAAAATTCACTTACTCTACATTGACATCTTCATCACATATATCTATATCCTTGTCCATGGCCACATCACCTATTACATCCAAATGTTCTACACTTAATCCTCCAAAATCTATCATTTCTACATCTATATTCACTACCACACCAATCAAATTTTCTCTATTTGTAAACATATCAATAATACCCCTTAAAAATTTATGAAACAAACACCCTTATCTAAGACAAAAAAAAGGGTATTCATGTCTCCTCTATTAAACTAACTATTTCCACATTAACCAATCCAAAACCTACACAATCCACATCTCACATAAACCTCATTAATTGAATCATACAAACACCTATCTCTCCATCAATATCTACCCCTACACCACAATATTGAGATCCTTGGTTGATATTATGTCCATCCATCCCTGCTAAGGGAAAAACTTCTCGATCAAAACCTAAGACTCTTAGTAAGCATCCCCAAAGGTATCTTATGCATCCTTGTAAGAAGTTATATCTTACCTCTCCTCAATAATCCAACATCACAAAATCCATCCTAGGAGCACCCCCATCTATTTTAGGGATAAGTCCTTCATCTAAGACATCTCCCAATGATCAATCCAAATCCAAACAATCTAATCCTCCTCCCATCTTTGGTTCATCTTCTAAGACATATAATTTACCCATCCAATATGCATCCACTCCTTCCCTAAATCCAGGTCAAAATATCTTATCAAAACCCACAAGATCTATCTTCCTCCCAACACTTCAATCATTTCCTACAAATATACCCTTCAAAATTTAATTCGAATATCTACCATCATGTTATCTCCTATTAAATATTTTGAACCTCATAAGAAACCATCATGGTTTGATCCCAATCTCATTTATACTTATCATTTTCCCTAGGTCATGACACTGAGCATTGTAAGACCCTCCAAACCATCATCTATGATCTTGTTGAGGAAAATTAATCTCTTATCTAATTGGATCTTCCTTCTCCATCCACCAAAACCAATCCAATTCCTATTTCAACATACATATCCATCGAATTTTCTAAGTCTCCTCATTCATCCACATCATCCCTTATCATCTCTCCTCTGCATATCATTCATCTTAAAGAGGGTCATACCTTGTTCATCAATACTATTTACTTTTCCAATCACCCCTTGATCCCCAACCAACTATGAAATCCAAATTCAAAGTTATCATCAAAATTCCTTCTAACGATCCCATCCAATCTCCTTCGACATCCACTAGCTCATCTACATCTAAGTTTCCCAATGTAATATAGTCTCTTTCACTGGGGAACATCTTCCCCTCGTTATTGATCCTCTCACATATTTTTCCTCATCCACACATATTATCCACATCAATTCATCCCCTATCCATCCAAAAAACTCCCTTGATGTTGGGGGAATTCACTTTAGGATTGGTGTACCATCAAGTTAATTCCTCTTCATTCTTGAAATTGTCTTCTACCTCATCTATTCATATCAAACCCATCTCATCCAATCTCATCTAGTTTATTGTCTCATCTTAGCTAGCCAATCTATCTATCATCTCATTCTCATCCTAAGTCCACCTTTGTGGCCATATTTTTGCCCCTCTTGGGGCACCATATTCTCATCCTAAGTCCACCTTTGTGGCCATATTTGTGCCCTTCTTAGGGGCACCATATTCTCATCCTAAGTCCACCTTTGTGGCCATATTTGTTCCCTTCTTGGGGGCACCATTTTCTCATCCTAAGTCCACATTTGTGGCCATATTTGTGCCCTTATTGGGGTACCATATTCTCATCTTAAGTCTACCTTTATGGAGATATTTTTCCCCTCTTGGGGGTACCATATCCTTGTCCAAAGTCCACCTTTGTGGCCATGTTGATTCCCTTCTTAGGGAACCATATTATCATCCTAAGTCCACCTTTGTGGCCATATTTTTTCCTCTCTTGGGGGAACCATATCCTCATCTAAAGTAAAAATTTATGGCCATATGTATTCCCTTCTCGAGGAACCATATTTTCATCCCGAGACCACATTTTTGGTAATCTATTTGTCTCGTGAGGGATGCATATTTTCTTCAATTCCTCAACAAGTAGTGCATAGATTTTATCTTCACTCATCTATCTCATCGTATCCCATATTTTGCAAGTTGTTATTCTATCCTATTGTGACTTTAATGTTGGTGACCTCATCCTTAAAATAAAATTAGAACGTTACTACTCTAGAAAGGAGCCAATGTGGAAAGTTTTCCCCTAATTAGATTGGACCTTACATTATCATGCATAAGTATGGGTCAGAGCCTATCACTTGGCCTCCCTTGATGGTAAACCAGAAGTGGAACCACTTAACACATTACACTTGCGACCATTCTATTGTTAGCATACCTACCAGTGAGCACTTAGTCATATCCTTATATCATTCCTCCATCATTAGCCTCTTCCATCTATCATTGTAATGGTTTGGAATTATGTGGTCTATCATCACTTTCCTAGACATGACCTTAAATATGGGCACCATGGCTCTGCCCATAGAATTTTCCTTATGGATAGGTTATCCCTTCTTGGTGAGAACTCCACAATCATTACATCCATCACCCTCTTGTTTACCTATTGGAATCGCCCTAAGGGTCAAAATTTTCCACTTGTACATTCATTATCCCCTCATAAGTGGTCTACCTAGTTATTCCCAACTCTTCCCCATGTAAAAGTCAAAATTTATGGATGCTCCTATAAAAATTCAAAGTTATCAAAAAAATATCACTCCTTCAAAGGAAATATCTTCATGAAAAAAAATCAAATCAAATAAATAGATCGATCCCTCGAAGGATGGCTATCATGTATATCATTATTTCCATTGAAATCATATATGTATAAAGTAGACCATACCCTCAAAGGATGGATACTCTCTTGTATCATGGTAGTGAGGGATTCCTACATTGATCAACCTTCTATTATATTAACATCCTAAGAAAGCTTCCCACATTGATCAAATTTCTCATAAAAAACTTCCCACATTGATCAATTTTCTCTCTTTTCCCTCCTCCTAGAGTGGGGCATATGACCTAGGGAAATCAACTTATGGAGAACCCTCTTCCCACATACAAGTTACATATAAACCCCTTTGTTATGTCAAAATTAGGTTTATAAGATCACTCATCCATATTTCCCCCTTGATATTTTGAATAACTATCATTGATTAGGTGTTAACACTTGCTTTAGTTGCATGTGCATTGCATTATTGGGATCCCTTCCTTGTTTTCCTCCAATAGTTGGTGGCATAGTTTCCTCGTGAATTCCTTGATATGAAGTAATATCATTTGTACCCTTTGGTCACCATCTATCGAGTCACATTCCTTTTCTTCTATCTAATATAAGCCTCTATCTTCCATTCCCTATCTATTATCCTAACATCAATTCTACATCATATGATCCATCATTTCATCTATGTGTGACTTATCTTATCTCATCCAAATCTCATCCAATCTAACATATTATCTTATATTATCAATCTATCTTATCTTATCCATCTAGTTTGATCAATATATATTATCTCATCTCATCCAATATATTTTCTCATCCATCATTCTATCACAACTTATCTATCTCATCTTAAGTCCACTTTTGTGGCCATCTTTGTGTTCCCTCTCGGGCATCATATCTCACATTTTCCTATCTCACCTTTTGGCCATCTTTGTGTCCTTTTTTAGGGCACCATTATTTTCATCATCATCCTCATCCTTTCGGATGCATACTATTACCGATTCCTCATTTATGAAGGATTTCACATTATTCTCGCATTTGGTTGTGCATAATTTTGATGTGTGCCTATGACCCATTGGTCCCCATAGCTTGCATCCATTTGAGTGGTTTCCCATTGGATTCCCTCCATTTCACAGTGATTTTCACTTACTCATAAGCCCGTAGGACATTGTTATTTTCTTCCTGAAAACCATGCCCTTTGTTCCCTACTAAATTGACTCCTAGAATCACCACCATAGTTTTAATTATTTTTTCAATCTTTCTTTCTTGGGTCATATTTCATTATCCCCTCATCTTATTTTCTCATCCTTTCCATCCTTCTCATCTATCTCTTTCAAACTTGTCATTGATTCCCCTTTGTGTCATCGATCCCTAGTTTGAGGGGGAACACATTATCAATCCTCTACCACCATCCATCTTAACTCTTCATCTCTCATCATTTTTGTCCTGTGGCTTACTTGTGCAAATCATGTGACAAAAGGGGGAAAATTTAGACACTAAAATTCAATATATCTACCTTTTTTTCCTGCGCTCACTTATTTCTCATCTATTATCCTATCTATTTTAAATTATTATTAATCCCCATCAATTATCCCCTAACACTCATCTCATTATCTAATCAATCCCAATCACTCCCTATTTCTCTCCCCTAGGTTTTTTATTGTTCCTAAACTCCCTATTTGTTTATTCCTAGGCCTTTCCTATCTTTTATTTAATCCATTTTACCTCCCACCTACCCATGTCACTTCCCTAGGAAACCCTAACCCACCTAAATGATTTAAAACACTTATCCTAATCCATAAAAGCCCCATCTCTTGAATAAATCATCCTTCCACCACCTAAATGGATGGTTCCCTATAGTTGGTGGTGACCCACCAGGTCATCGTCAACCCTATAAGGTCACATTTACCTCTCCTCCTAAAGGGAGGAATAATTATAATTCTCTTGTGTTTTGCAACCCTATCTTTGAGCTTGAGATTATTTGTAGTTGATGTAGTCTTTTTAGAGTCCCTTTGAGCTTATTTGCATCACTTGTAGATACTTTTCAGAGTTCATCCTAATCTTGTATTGTTCTATGCTATCATTTCTTATCATTGATATTATTTTTCTATCACTAACATTTTACAGTCCATTTTGCCATCATATTTTCATATCCAACTTCTTCTTTCACCATTATGTTTGCGGGTTTTCCATCCAACCCATCCACCTTCAACCTTGTTTAAGACTTTCTAGGTCATCATCGCTTCTATTAGGTCTTTGTCAACCCATCGCTATGTTTCGATTCTACCTTCTAAGTCCACATCAACCTCTCTTTCTATCTCTCTGTCAACTTATTCAACACTCATTTTGACTATTGTGTGTCTCTATTTTCCCAATTATGTTTTATCGAGTCTATAGTCACTAAAAAATGAGCCAAGTCACCATCGAACCCTATCCTGCTAGTCATCCAATCCATATAAAATCCCATTTTCTTCCATCTTCTTTGTTTTGTGTAATAGACCTCCCTCTGGGTTCTGTTAGTTCTTACATGTCTTTTTCATCATCTTATTGGCATTTAAATCTCTCCAAATCTGCATTTTTGGATGTTGTTCTTATCCATCTTGTCAGGTTGCCATCAACCTTCCCTTTGCAGCCTGGGTCACCATCGACCACAGACGGTACAATTTTACGTATGTTGATTCAAATCAGATTTGTAGTTTCCATCCATTTCTATAATTTCTAGATTCTTTTTAGTTTTAGTTTTTGCATGTTATTCTATCTTTCATCATTGATTTTATCCTCTTTTATGAAATATGGGGGTTGAAATTTGCATAAGGAATTTAACGCTTCTTAGAACCAAATTTTTTGGGAAACCCCCTCTTCAACCATCGATCCATTTTCCTCTTAGTTATATTTGTTGTGCAAGTTCATCAAATTTTCAGCAAGGAAATCTACTTTGCACCCATCCATTCATCATCATCTTCTTTCAAGGTACCTTAAACCCTTGCATCTTTAAGTTGTTTTATTTTTTTAGTATCCAGTTCACTAATTTGAACAAGAAAGAGAAAATTTGGTCAACAATATAGATTTATCATGATGTAAAATATAGTCCTAATCGACCTATTTGGTCTTAGACTCGGCATACATTCTATCTCTTCTTTCGATACAATACCATTTATTTGGTCTATTAAACTTCTTGGGTGAGCCTTATCATGATAATTTACATTCGGACCCTATATAAGCAAGTTAACATCACCCGATTTTACCACATGGCACATGTTGGTAAGAATACAGACAAAATAATTTGCCACACTCATTATAATACTTAAAAAGGAACTCAAGGCTCCCTAAATATTCTTAAAGATGATGCACAACACTAGTAAAAACACAAATATATGTCTAAAGCACTCAAGGTTATCAAGGAGTTTAGCTTCCCTCATTTCCAAGCACACCAAGATCCATACTTTAAAGTATTAGTAAGAGAAAAATCCTCTCAAGCATGTTGAAAGTGGTTTAATTTTCTAACTAGTTGTGTTCATATAGATGTTACATGTTAGGTAGATAACTATGTGAAGTTTGATGATACTTGAAATTAGTGTTAATGTAGGTGGTGTATGGATTGCACTTAAAATAAAATACTAACCTTATTTTAGGGAATTCTACCCATGGTTAGGTTTTGAATGTGATTCAACTAATTACAAATGGTTTTAGGATTGTGTAATAGCTCATGTTTGAAAGCAAAAATCATTTCTAGAAAGCGAAAAGTATAAAATTTACAGTTCCTCATTCCAAGTAGGTTTAATCTTGTGTAATAGGGGATAAATTATACTACAATTAACCGAGTAGTACAAGCCTCCACCAAAAGGTTTTCTAGTAATAATATCCAGAATGAAGCATCTTTAATCTCCACACTCCCATATTCGCTAGTATATGCATCTAGATATATCTTGTACATTTTTGTGAAGCTAAGAATATCTTCCTTATTTTGTTTTCAAACTTGTATCATATTGTAATAATTAATTACAAGTACCAATATGTTATTATGATATTGTATAGTTAATGTTAGAAGTTAATTAATCGAATAACTCCTATTTTTAAACATCACATTATTTTTAGTGATGTTCATGTCCATAACATAAATATATTAAGGTTAAAAGGGTGTAAATATTCAAAAAGTGATATTAATAAATTTTACCATATTTAGAATACTTCTAAAACTTGTTTATTGTTTTGAACACTTTTCATGGATGCAAAACAAGTGTCGTGAAATACACATGGAATCCGTTAGTGCATGAGAGGCAGTCTCATGCTTAAGATTTGGTCTCTAAACCTTGTAGAAAACTAATGAGAGATAAGTATTAGAGTGGACATGTGTAATTCATTAGCATCAAGCACTATATCAATTCTAATTCTCTCCTCCAAAATTTTTAGGTTGATGATGGGAAACAAGTGGAAAAGTTCGGTGTCCCTGCATCCTCTCAAAAATTTAGACTTTCGTCCCTCTCCATACCATGCCAAGATGATGACGGGTTACACATGGCTAGAGAAATATGTGGAAAATATTGGTGAGGTGTGAAATTCACTATAATGTTTATATGTTATTTTAAGGGGAAATAGAGCACGGGGACATCGGGATGAGAAAAGGACACGAGAAAGTGCTCAAGTTTTTCACTTATATATTTTTATAGGAAGATCCAATTTTTAGTGGATTATACCATCAAAAAGATAGTTCCAAAGATACGCATTGGACTTGTATTTTATAAGAATGGTTTTGGGGTTTTTGAGAAACTCGTGACAAAGTTCTCATGTGCTTGTTACTAAAAATCAGATTGAACTGTTCTCAAAAATCACTCATAGATGTTTTAAAAATTTTCTACTTTCTTGAAAGGATGTTATCAAAATAATATATGCCTCATTATCCCTTCCAAATGCAAAGGAAAGAATCAAACAAGCCATGGATAAAAATTAATGAGTTTTCAAAATGATCCTAAGGGTTAAGTCATGATTTGTGAAAAAATGTAAGCCTCATTTCCTCCCATTCTCCTGATTTAAAGGGTGTGCATGTATTTCTCTCATAGATATAATTTTTTTATTTATCAAGAATCACGTTTATGTCAAAATTTTCTTTCGTCAAGTAATATTTTTGTGTATTTCTATATTGATTTTACAAGATTGATCTTAACATGCCCCTCTCTCTTAATTCATTGGTGGATGGTTAGTTTACATTTGATGCTAACAATTGGCTCTTCCTCATCCTTTGATTGATTCTATAGGAATATTATGAACACCTTTTATTTCCATTTATATAAGGGTAATCATTATAAGTTGAAGGATAAATACTCCATCTCAGTCTTTTGGCTCATGAGAAAACTTTATTTTTAGATTTAGGATTTAGTTTCCTAGTTTCTTAGCAATTGTTAATAGTGGCCTTTTACGATTCAAAGGGTTATTATCATAGGATGTTGAAAAAGTGTTGTAGATTTGTTAAAAGGAATTTAATATTTAGATCATTAGTTGGTAATGAAGTATTAAACTATGTTATATAGACATTTGAAAGTGCCAATTTATAAAATTCTTTCTTGATCTCACTTCTATCTATTTTATACAACTCATTTCAATATCAATGTATTGTCATTTTGTGGTATATTGTTATGATAAATAATGAAGGGTTTGTATAATGTCTTCTCATTATATGTTTGAATTATTATGGGGTGTGCAATAATTATTTAAATTTTTGTCCTCTATTAATAGCTACTTTACCAATTCATTTTATTTGAATTTGAAGACTCTTTACCTAATGGGCACTAATCATTGTTAATTTGACTACTCTTTATAACTATATTTTACAGAAATATCCATTTAGCTTTACAAATCCTTTAAGGTTTCAAATTTTATAACTTATGCTTTAGGTTTATAATATTTCCTATAATCATTATGTTTGTCTTGAGAAAAATCAACCTATAAAACATGGATACATTATTTGTAATAATATGTCTTCGTGTAACCTTTTCCCAATATTAAGTAACTTTATAATTCTTCCTACTAGTGATAACAAATTGGGTGGGAAATCATAGTGGTTAGGCTACTTATCTGGGTCTATTACAATATACTTAAATACTTTGTGTTATTGGAAACATTTTTCGTTATTGTAAGGTCTCTCCCTTAGGTTTCACATATCCCAAAGAGTGAGAGGTTAACCACTTTCTCATTTTTTTCCTTTAATATGCCCCAATTGGTGAATAAGTATGCCACGATACTTAAATACAATGACTTATCCCATTATCTTCACTTATTTTCATTATGGTACAAATTTGAGGGCCAATAAATTGGCATTGTTGTGGGGAGTTTTATTCGTAGATTTATTCACTCTACTCCTCACCTTTCTTGAACCATTGTTGGGGTTATTTATTCTTCATTTTCATTCTAAGAGGAACCTAATTTGATTTCTTTAGTCTCTATTCTATCTATAATTTGTTTTCATTGTAGGTTGGTTTGATTCACATTTAGCCCACCAAATTTTCCAAAAACTTGGTTTCAATGTTGGAGACATGCCAATTTGGTCTCAATTCTCTACGTTATTTTGCATTTTATAATCCATCTGTCTATTTGCCAACAAATTGGCACCTATTTTAGTCTTATTTGTGAGATTTTATGATATTTTTGTTTTAAGTCACTATGTTATGAAATTTGACTTGAGATATCATATTATATTATTGATATTTTAAAAATACCTAAGATCGAAGTTTTTGTTTCAATTGTATATACCCTTTAGGTATTAGCGACTCCCTTAAGTTTAGAAACTAGTTTAATTTGTATATTTTTCAGCTTTTAAGTTATTTATTGTCCCTTTGCCTTATATTTACTCTTGTGATTCAAAGTTTACAAAACTATAGGGTTTATCCTTTTCCTTGAAATCAATTCCATGAAAAATGTGTCTATAACTCCCACTAGTAAAATCAACAACTAAAGGAAAATAAAATTTGGAACCCCATGGAAAGACATGGTACTTCTCATTCCTAAAAGTATAAGTATACTACTATTGTGTTCCCTTTGAATTATGGTTAAAATATATTAATTTAGATTATTGATGACAACATGATTCATATTCTAATTGCTTTGAGTCACTAAATAAAGAAATCGGTCCCATAATTCACTCTCCTTTCACTTGTGGAAGCACTAGAAAAACTCCAGTCATTGGTAAAGATAAAAGCCTTTTCTCCTCACCTTTGTTTGAAAGAAAAGGAGTGTCTTACTATCAACCTTAATTAAAATTATTTTTTCCCCTAATTTCCCATACCTATCAAATATATATATATATATATAGTTTTATTATATAATTATAACAAATATATATATATCCCATCATTCACACTACTATCCATAATACTCCATCTTTAAATCCTTCTCCTAAGTTGAATAAGTCAAACACTAATCATAACATGTATAGAATTAAGCATGACTTAAATACATTTAGACATAATAAGAGATATCCTTACCCTTTTTTGGGCATAAATAAATTCAAACAAATTGAATTATCTAAAATTAAAGACTTTTCTAATGAGGTCCCAATATACATTAAGTATAAGGATATAATGATAAAATTATTTATTTGCACCTTAGGAAATTATTGTGATTGGTTTGATGTATTTCTTGATGGTAGTATTGATTCTTGGCATGAGATGAGAAGAACATTTAAGCTTGGTGATAGAATTGATCCTAGATATTTTATTCATGAATTTGAGAGCATCAAGAAACATCCCAATGAGCATGCCCAAGATTTTAATTCTAGATTCACCAAAGTTAGGATGAGATTACAAGAGAATATCAATCCCACTGATGCAACATGTTTGATAAAACTTGTGAAGCTTTCGATGCCAAATCTAGAGTTTACCTCATAGATAAAGGTATAACTAATTTGACACATGATTACACCATGAAATTAAATATTGAGAGAAATATTAGATTTAATAAGAAGTTTTACGAGAGGGGTGATGTAAAACTTAATCCACTAAATGAGAAGATATTTCCAAGCATGTGTGTTGATGAAAAATTATATTAAATGATGGGATATTTGAAAAAAATTCTTATAGAGAAGCTCATAATGAGAAATGATTTCCTATAATTCATTATAAAAAATATATGAGTGATATGAAACAAAATAAAGTTAAAGGGATTACACATAATAGATTAAGTGATAAAGGAAAGAATCCCTTTCATAAAGAGATAAGGCACGAACACAAAACTAGTAAGAAAGAAACACTGATCCTATTGTTTCTAGATGATGAAATAAATTATATTGAAGAGTCTACATGGTGTGAAGAGTGTTTCATAACACACCCTTATTATGTTTTTGTTTTAGTGGATACTTGTTCTAATGATGTTTGTGATGATAATGTGATATGCCCTTAATCATATATATTATATTAGATGTATATAGATGACTTGTGGCTATCATAAGTTCTTATCATGATGGTTATCTTTCATATATAATATTATCATTAGTGGGCTGACCTTGGTGATGACCATAGCATAGGAATAGTATATATAGGGGTTAGTAAGTAGTATTCCATAATCATTTGAGTATTATTTTATGGTTTGGAGGTTGCCCCCTTCAAGTGGCTAAGTTATTATAATTTCATATTGTGATAATTTATCTGCAACATTGTGTTCATTGGTGTTATCTTTCTACTGATAACTTATTTATCTAACTGATTTCCTTGCAAGTGGTATCAAAGTTGTGATCTTGGAAAAAATTAGGAAAATACCTAATTTTTTGTTTTCGATATATATTGTGAACCAGAGAAAATTTGTTGGATATGTTCTTACTAAAGTTGTGAATCATTCCAAGTAAGATTCCCTGAAAATTTTAGACTTTTTTTTCTTTAGTTTGACAATTTCATTGCAAATTTATGGTTTTTAATAAATTTACTCCCTAGGATGAAAATTGTAGAATTTTTCAAAGTTATTTACATTTTCGAAAAGAGGATAAAAAATTAGTTGGAGTTTGTTCTTTAAGTTTTTTTATATTTTTTTGAATTCCTATCGAAATCCCAAACCTTAAAATTTGACCTTGATCCCTAAATCCTACTATTTTGGGGCATCATGATTGGGGCCTTCCACAAGAGGCAAAAATATTCCCATCACTCCAGGTAAAACCAAAGAAAACAATGAGATAATAGTTGAGGAGTTGGATTCAGAAGGGGTAACTACAGATTCATCAAGATTAGGGTTTACCTCAATGGACCATAAGGTAAGCCAACTTGAGTTTGACTGTGAGACCTCAAGTATAGGGTGTCTAGAAAAGAAGATGTAGAAAAGGATTGGAAAAATATTGGAGGATTTCATGAAGAAATTAAGTACACATATAATGGGTAATCATAATTCTATCAACCAAAGTGGATCTTCAGGTCAAAGTAATAGAAAAAGGAGCTAGGGTGGATCTTGAGCATGTCCAATCTTATAACATTCCCATTTTAATACTTTAAAAACAAGGGAATTTTTTTAACACAATTTTCTCTATTCTAAATAAAACATAATTTATAAATGGACATTCCATACCAATCAATCTCATAACATATAACCATATGCGGTTGTAAATGACTCGGTGAATTATCGATCTCTCATTGCATGACTCGAGTATCTAAGCAATATCTCATGCTTGTCTCTAAGTATTGTTAGTGCAAAATCAAGCACCCTAGATGTTGATCGATTTCTAGGTTGATCATACGGGCATCCAGTGTGATTGCACACAACATGGAAACCTCTCTCCA
This sequence comes from Taxus wallichiana var. yunnanensis, assembly GCA_018340775.1. Classification (NCBI taxonomy): domain Eukaryota; kingdom Viridiplantae; phylum Streptophyta; class Pinopsida; order Cupressales; family Taxaceae; genus Taxus; species Taxus wallichiana. The sequence goes on from CM031234.1 coordinate 930,629,994, forward strand.
AGTGTGGAGACTTGTAAACCGAGAGAGGAATCTCTCCAGATTAGAGGCTGGTTCCTCAAACTCCTCTGATTAGATCTAGTGTTTACACAATTGAAGAGGTTCAAATCCTAATCCTACCCTAAATTGCAAGGAGATAGGGATAAGAAAAGTAGAAAATGAAACTAACCTAATGATAGTGATGCACCAAAGGAGTGGTGAACATTTTTGCTCATACAAATAGGCACAAATCCATGAAATGCAACATGAAAAACAATACACAAGCTGATAAGATGCAATAAGAGATCTGAAAATGAAGTAAAACAATACAAACAGAGGACTGAAAACATTCATAGAGTTTGCAATGTCAATTCTATGGAAAAATCTCTTGCATTACACCATCAAAGAGGTATAAACCTGTTACAATCCTTGAAGAAGGCCTGATACTTACAAAATTCACTTGTTTTAGGTGAAAGAAAAGTTTTTGTGTAAAAAGTGTTCTCTAAGAAATGAGCCAAATCTAGCTTTTACATTGCATGGGTCGAGCCCAGGAGAGAGAAAACATACAAAATGTGGGAGCCCATTCCTCATTGACTGAAAATGCATTAAATCAGCATGGAGGACCTTACAAACCCATACCCTGTCATTTTTGACCAAATTGGAGGAGAATGCGACCCATTCTGCATTAAATTTGGTCAGTTGAAATGTCACTTCTAACCATGAACACGCGTCGAGCCATTTATTAAATTTCTCTCTCCAAATGAACCAAAATTCAAGATTGACCCCGAGAATCATGTGGAGAATTTTATAAGCTTTCCAATGATATAAAGAATGTGCAAATCCAAGCTTTAGAGGCGAAAGATATGGCAATCGAAGATTTAGGGCACAAAACAGGCAAAAATGGGTTTTGAAATTTTTTCCCGTGCTCGCCACCTGGACGACACATGTCGGGCGCTGATTGGATGAGCAATTCTCTCTCCTTCCCTTACCCGTGGGTTTTCCTTGAAAGTTTTGACCTTTTTCACCCTTTGGAGAATTTTCCATTTTTTCCCTGCGCCCCCGCCACTTGGGACACGTGGCATGCATTGATTGGTTGACAGGGGTGCGGGGAAGACCTTTGCTTTTAGCTTTTCGGCCAAAACTTTTGCCAAATTCTTCAAAGTTTCCCCGAGCTCTGTGCTTCCCTACTCCATTGGACATGCGTCCTCTTTTTATTGGCTCGGGCCAACGCTCCAACTCGCTCCCTCTAAAACTCGGCCAAAAACACTTAGCCAAAATTTTGTTTTACGCCGCGAACTCCCCATGGCCCTTAGGACACGTGTCCTATTCTGATTCACTCGGGCTGCCCCTTCAAACCTTGCCCCTTTGAAATTTTTACGTTTCCCTTTGTGACACGTGTCATGCTACGATTCGTCCACGGGCCTGCCGGCTTTTCGCGTCCCTCGTGTCCCTTTGTCCCAACTGTCGGTGCACTGCCTGGGACAAATTCCTCCGATCCGCTTGATTCAAGGCTTCCTTGTCCCTCTTTGCAGCGGATGACATGTGGCATGAGTTGATTGGCTCTCGGTTCCTTTGGCTCCTACGTCCCATGCGTCCCTATATCCCAACTATCCTGCATGTTTGGGACAAATTCTTCCGAACCGCCCGAAATGGGCTTCCTTGTCCCTCTTTGTAGCTGCCTCGCCTTTTTGCGTCCTTTGCATCCCATCAGCCCAGATGTCCTAACCTTATCTTCACAATAGTTAGTCAATTTTGCTTTTACCTTGCTGGTTCACCCTTTCGCATCCCGCGTGTCTTCATGGCCGGATGTCCCTTTGCTTTGCGGACCGCCTGGTGGCCTTTCGGCCGATTCGCGCCCCGACGTCCCAACTGTCCCAAGGGCCGCCTGGACTAGGACTTAGCCAATTTTCATGATTTTTCCTGGCCCAAGCTTGTTTTTTATAGCTTTTTCGCCCTTTCTTAAAGCTTGCTCTTTTCTTCTTGGACAGGGGAGTTAGAAAAAATCTGAGGGGACCCTAGAAACATGATTTTTTGCCTTGAATCAATCTATTTGCCTAGGACTTGAGTATTCTGATGCATGTTATCAAATTTACCCGGGGGTGAATTTTGGATAACAATTTGGTGACTTCAGCGGGGTTACCTACTTGCTAGGTAGAAGATACCAGTTGCTTGAAGCAGTCCATTGGGCATGGAGTCATCAAATATTCTGTTTAGAACCCCAACTGACTCAGAATGTGTAAGGAGGAAGATGGAATATCACCTGATGGGAGCAAGGACTGCAAAACATCTCCATGGACAACAAGTTGTGCCAAAGCACTTAGGGAAAACAAAACTAACCTATAGCAAAACAATGTGCACAAGCACTTAGAGGAATGAAAATCTAATCTAATATTTACAAGGTAGTGAATCTTTCCTCTAGAAGCAATGCTTGAGATAGATTCCATTTACTGGAATCTGCAGTTCTTCACCATCCAATGAGGCCAATTGGAAAGCATTGTTGTTCTTGCACTTCGTGACCATGTATGGGCCACTCCAAATGGCATCAAATTTTGAATGCCTTCCGGTTTTGCTCTATCCACATCCCATTTCAACACTAGATCTCAACCTGAAAAGATTTATCCTTGGCCTTCCTATCAAAGGTCTTCTTGATCAAAGCTTGATCCTTTTCCATTGCTTGGGATGCACGATTTCGATCTCTTGCAGCTCCATCAACTTTGCATACCTCACCTCCATGGGCTCAAACTCTAGCAACTCCAATTTGCTTCATGAGTTCCAATGTTGGCAACTCAAGTGACATGGGCAAGATTGCCTCTCTTCCATAGACAAACCTGAATGGAGAGTTACTGTGGACTTTTGGGAGTTATCCTATCAGCCCATAAGGTTGATTTCAGTTTGGTATGCCAAGACCTCACGATTCTCATCAAGAGTCCTCCTAATGATCCTCAACAAGTTCTTGTTTGTAGACTCGGCCTCAGCCATTACCCTGAGGGTAATAGTTTGATGAAGTGCTTAGGTAGATACCGTTCTTGACAGCCCACTCAATCACCTTAGATCTAATGAATGCCAATGCATTATTAGAGATTATTGTAGCAGTACACCAAATCTGGTTGTTAAATCCTCATAAAAGTATAAGATGCTAGACTCATTTGCCTCTTTGAGTGCTACCACTGTCCATCCGGTGAAGTAGTCCGTGGTTTGTCGAGAATCCATTTGTGCCCTTGGCTTGAATTGGGATTAATGACTCTAATGAAATCCAAACCCCATTGCATGAATGGTTGGTGTTGAGATTGGATGTAATGGAAGGGCAGCAAGTCTCTCTTTCCCTATGAAGAATGCACAATTCTTACACCTCTTGATCCATACATAGCAATCACTTTGAATATCTTAGGCCAATAATAACCAGCCTTCATGATTTTTAGATTTGTCACTCTTGGTGCAAAATGACCACCGGCTGGTCCACCATGGAACTCTTCCAACACCCTTTGAATCTGATTTGTGCTAATGCATCTCGGCGATTTCCATTCACATCTTTCTTGTACAAAACCCCATCAACAATGGCATACGGGACAGCCTCGCAATCTGAAGTGTCTCCTTTGGGCCTTGTTCATCTCCGAGGGCATAGGCATGTGCATAGGAAGTGTATAATACCTTGGGTCCAGTAAGGAGTGGGGCGGCATTGTCTTCTTCTTGATTGCCACTTGGCTCATGGCTGTCTGGTATCACAAAACAACCTCTTCTTCATTGCATATTTCTTTTTCTTCCCCAAAACTAGCTGCTCACACAATCCTTTCCTCTTACCAGCTTGGTGATTTTGATCTCAATGTCATACTCCATGACACGGGTGATCCAACATGTCCTTTTCTCATTCAAATCCTTGTTGAGGAGGAAGTCCTTAACTCCAGCATGTGAGACCAGCAACTGGACCTTGTTGTTTGAGACTAAATGCTTGAATTTCTTCAAGCTTCTGATTACTGCAAGTACATGCTTCTCAATAAAAGAGTACCTCACCTCATAGTCATCTAGGCTCCAATCAAGAAGGCAATTGGCTGCTCATCATTATCCTTGTTCTGTTGTACCAAAATGGTAGAAATAGTGTCATTACCTCCAAATGCATAGAGGATGAAATCCTTGGAGAAGTCCGGGTTGATGAGAGTTGGTGCTTGGGAGATGGCTTCTTTGATTGCTTCAAAACTCTCCTTGCCTTCTGCTGTCCACTTGAAAGCCATGCTCTTCTTTAACATTTTGGTGATGGGCTTGACAAGGGCTGTAAAATCTAGGACAAACCTCCAAACAAAATTTATCCTTCTCAAGAAACTCGAAGGGCTTTCTTGTGGCAGCAATGGTAATGCTCTTATGGCTTCAACCCTCTCTGGATCAATTGCTAATCCTTCTTTGGAGACAATATGGCCAAGGAGCTTTCCTTCATGTGCAAGAAAGATACACTTCTTAGGATTCAAAGACACTCCAAATCTCCTACACCTCATGAAGACTTGTCTCAAATGAGAGAGGTGGTCTGCTACATTTTTGGAAAAAACAGTGATGTCATCAAGGTAAATCAACACCATGTTGTTGATCAAACCTTTGAATGCCATGTTCATTGCCCTTTGGAAGGTAGCACCGGTGTTGGACAACCCAAATGGCATTTTCTTGTATGTAAAAGTTTCCCATTTGGTTATGAAGGTTGTCTTGAATTGGTCTTCTTCCTTCACCATAATCGATTGTAGCATGAGTATCCATCAAGTAGTGAAAACCTCTTGGAGCCAGCCACAACTTGCAAGATTTGCTCCATGGAAGGGAGTGGGTAATGGTCCTTGAGAGAGGCTCTATTCAAGTCTCTGAAGTCAACACACAATCTGATTTCTCCACTCTTCTTTCTGACTGGAACTAAGTTGGCAACCCGACTAGAACTAAGTTGGTAACCAAACTGGAATGCTTGATTGGGAATATGATCCTTGACTCAATCAGCTTGTCCAATTCCTTCCTCATGAGAGGCTCCATGTGTGGATTGACTGGTCTTTGTTTCTACCTAACAGGCTTAGTATTTGGATCCAATTCGATGGTATGCTGAGCTAAGTTGGGATTGAAACCTTTTAAGTCTTCATAGCTCCAAGCAAACATGTCAGGGAACTCTTGGCACAGCTGTATGAACTCATACCTTTCTTGTTCAGTTGTCATTCTTCCAATTTGCAATGGTTTGTTTTCTTCTACCAAGATGGATACTGAATCCTCTCTTTTGACCTGAATGTTTGCTTTCTCCTTTCTAAACTGATCATTGGGGTTAAAAATGGACTCCAAAGTGATAAGTCCCTTGGGTATCTTGTTAGTTCTCAGTTGTACCACTTGGTCACCATACTGCTGCTCCAATCTTTCTTGATTCTTGGCTGAGAACTCAGCTTCTTCTTGCAAGAAATGGATGATTTGCTGGTCATTCTCAAACACTTGCCAACTAACATTGTTATCTGGCACTGAAGGCCTCACAATCACATGGATGTTTGGTTGTACCTTGTCTTGTTGAATGCTTTCCACAATGTCAAAGGCTGCCCCTATTGCTGCAAGCCTGTCAGCAGCTTGATTCTCTTTCCTAGGAATGGATTTGATGCCAAAACCCTCAAAATATTCCATGAGGTTCACACCCTGTTCTTGTAGCACTTGAGAAGATCATTTTTGGCAGCATGTCTTTGTCCTTTGACCTGATTTACAATCAATTCACTATCACCAAAGACTTGCAAATTCTTTATTTCTCTCCTTATTTCCCAATGCATCCCTTGCACCAAGGCTTCATATTCGGCAGTGTTATTGGAGCATGCAAACTGAAATCTAAAAGCTGAATAGTACTTTACTCCTTGAGGTGAAACAAGCACGGCTCCACCTCCTGCACCTTGCCTACTCCTTGATCCATCAAAAAACAACTACCATACCTCATTGTCATCTTTGTGGTTCGGCTTGGTGATGCTAGGAATAGATTGATTTTCTTCGCGTATGCAATAGACCCCTAGCTCAGATTCTTATTTCTTGGTAAGGATCAAAAGAATGCACCTTGCTTGCCCATTCATCGAGAGTTAGATCCGAGATGCTTCCAACCTTGGTGTCAGCTTCATCAGTTCTTGGGTGATCTTCTTGATCAAATGCTGAGAAATTGGCATTAATATGACTTGGAGTGTAAGGATTAATATGGAAGTTTGCGATAGGTTCAGACCTGATTGTAGCCTTAGTTCCATACCTCATTCTGAACAGCATGTGTGACCAATCAAGCAGACAAATATCCCCAATCTTGGCTATGAAGTCCCTTGACAAGCATAGGGAAAAGAGTGGTGGAAGGTCTATGACTATTACATCTTGTAAAACAACAACATTTGGACATGCATGTAAGGTAAGACTCAAGTTTCTAATCACTCCAACTATTGCTACTGCTGTCCCATCCAGCTGCACTACCCCTTTGGATATTGTTTCATATTGGAGCCCTAGCTGATCAGCTACTTGTTTAGGCATTACTGAGCTACTTGCCCCAGAGTCTATCATGCAATTGTGCACTAGTTGATTTCCAATTATCAATGAAACATAGAAAGGAGGGGGCTTCAACATTTTACCTTGCTGTCCTCCATGATTTCCCTCAGGCTGGGCAGCATTTGTAAGTACCTTCTCTTGCCTTTGGATCTATTGATTTGAAGTTGGTCAGTCCTTCATGGTAGCTTGCAGCAGATCTCTTTGGCCTGGGATAGATAGGGATTCCCACATTGATATATTAACGTTTGTCTTCTTCATCTGATCAATGATACTGAATGGTGATGAAGGATCTCTTTGCTGTCCCTTGGTTTGCACATTCACTCCTTACATGTGGGCAGCAACAACTAGCATTTGAGTTGGCCTAGAGGCTGTCCTTGGCTGCCCTTGTGCATTTGAAACCAGATTTTGTTTTCTAACCACTTGTGGAGCCATGGAAGGTTGTGGATTGGTTGGGGCTAATGGCTGTTCTTCACCCAAATTCCTCCTTTTTGACCTTGTGTTGGCTGCAACACCTTGAGAAACTACCTGATTCATGCCACAAAAATCCTCTGCTTGCCAATTTACCAATGTGGTGTCATTTGGGGGTGATTGTTGTTGGAGCGTTTCTTGTTGTTATTGTTTCCTTGACTGTCCTCACCCTCCACACTAGTAGTTGTCACCATTAATGCTTGATTCAAAGCACCATTGAAGCACATGGATTGGTTGTGAGGCTCATTGCATGGAAAACACCAATCATACTCCTGAGCAATGTTGTTTTGTGTTGGCACCAATGCCTTGGAGGTAGATATGGCATTTGGATTATAGGGCTGAAATGGTCTATTGGCAGGAGGCCTTGTTTGATTCATACTTGCAGCTAGATTAGGTGGTCTTTGTGGTTGGTATGGCTGCTGTTAGGTGAGCTTGGGGTTGATGAGAAGGTCTAAAACCTTGGGCTTGTTGCCTCTTGAGAGTAACCAGCTCATTGCCTAGGTTTTGCAATTGCTTCATGACTTCTTGAAGCTCATTTGGGGCACTTGGAGATGAAGTGGAAGCTTCATTTGAAATTTGATTTCTAGGAGTGGGAGAAGGAGCCAAATTAGTTGTTTGATTGGTGTTTGGACTCTCTAAACTTGGAAACAGTGGCATGGGAGGTCTAGGGTCAAGTTTGCCAGCTTGGATCAAACAATTTTCAGCCCTAATGGCAATGCTATAAGCCATAGGGATAGTTATGCCTCCCATGGACTGAATTAACATAGAAATATCAGAATTTAGAGCTTTGAGATAGTATAGAAAAGCACCTTCTGTTGTTGGCCTGACTGCCACTGGAATTCTCTCCCAAGTATTTTGAAATCTGAAGTTGAAATCGGTCAGCTGCTCCAAAAGAGACAAGTTGTCTCCCTTTTCTCCAAATTGCTCATGAAGTGTTATACACGGCTGATTCCAATTTGTGATACAACCAGCTCCAAGGCTTCTAAACCATTACAATTGTTTACCTTTGAACGAAGATGCCAGTAACTTGACAACCACTTGCATCTCATTGATTTCATGGATTGCACAAAGGTTAGCAATATCTTTAACATGATCACCTGGAGTAGTCTAATTTTCTCCAGTGAAGTAGGGAATGTTCTTCAAGGCTGCAATAGGAATTGGATGTTGTGCATTGAGGGCAAGTGGGCTGCTGCCTATGAAGTTGACATAGGGGTTGTTTTGTGCCATTCTAATTGGTCTTAAAACCCTTGTTGACTGAATGAAAGGCCTACCAGGTGGAGGAGTTGAGAGAGTTTTGTTTGGTGGAGATGGAGACCTTTGAATCCTTCTTCCTCTTTGCCTTCTTCTTAGAGATAATTGCAGGTATTCAAACAGCACTTCTTCTTCTCCAACTCTTGACCTTGTGGTGATTCTTCTCATGAGTTTTCAGGCCTGCACTGCTGAAACTAGTTGATTCTTACCCTTGGAGTCGCCAGATATGCAAATAATAGATATTTTTAAGAAAGAAAATTATAGCAGATGCACATCAACTCTGTTGCAATAAAAATGAGACCTCTAGTCTCCCACGGGCATGCCAAAAGCTGTTAGTGCAAAATCACATCACCCCTAGATGTTGATCGATTTCTAGGTTGATCATACAGCATCCCAGTGTGATTACACAACATGGAAACCTCTCTCTAAGTGTGGGGACTTGTAAACTGAGAGAGGAATCTCTAGATTAGAGGTTGGTTCCTCAAACTCCTCTGATTAGATCTAGTGTTTACACAATTACAGAGGTTCAAATCCTAATCCTACCCTAAATTGCAAGGAGACAGGGGATAAGAAAAGTAGAAAATGAAACTAACCTAATGATGGTGATGCACCAAAGGAGTGGTGAACATTTTTGCTCATATAAATAGGCACAAATCCATGAAATGCAACATGAAAAACAATACACAAGCTGATAAGCTGCAATAAGAGATCGAAAATGAAGTAAAACAATACAAAGCAGACAGTAGAAAGCATTCACGAGTTTGCAGTGTCGGGTTCCATGGAAAACTGTTGCATTACACCGTCAAACAGGTATAAACCTATTACAATCCTTGAAGAAGGCCTGATACTTACAAAATTCACTTGTTTTAGGTGAAAGAAAAAGGTTTTTGTGCAAAAAAGTGTTCTCCTAAGAAATGAGCCAAATTTGGATTTTACATTGCATGAGGCGAGCCCAGGAGAGAGAAAATGTACAAAACATGGGAGCCCATTCCTCATTGACTACAAATGTATTAAATCAGCATGGAGGACCTTACAAACCCATACCCTGTCATTTTTGACCAAATTGGAAGAGAATGCGACCCATTCTGAATTCAATTTGGTCGCTGAAATGTCACTTCTGGCCATGAACACGTGTCAGATCCATTTCTTAAATTTCTCTCTCTAGAATAAACCAAAATTCAATATTGACCCTAGAATCATGTGGAGAATTTTATAAGCTTTCCAATGATATAAAGAACATGCAAATCTGAGCTCTGGATCGAAAGATATGGCAATCTGAAGATTTAGGGCACAAAACAGGCAAAAATGGGTTTTGAAATTTTTTCCCGCGCTCCGCCACCTGGACGACACATGTCAAGCACTGATTGGATGAGAAATTATCTCTCCTTCCCTTACCCATGGGTTTTCCTTGAAAGTTTTGACCTTTTTAACCCTTTGGAGAATTTTCCATTTTTTCCCTACGCCCGCCACTTTGGAGACCTTTGCTTTTAGCTTTTAGTTGAAACTTTTGCCAAATTCTTCAAAGTTCCCCAAGCTCCATGCTTCCCTACTCCATTGGACATGTGTCCTCTTTTTATTGGCTCGGGCCAATGCTCCAACTTGCTTCCTCTAAAACTCGGCCAAAAACACTTAGCCGAAATTTTGTTTTGTGCCGCAAACTCCCCACGGCCCTTAGGACATGTGTCCTGTTCTGATTCACTCGGGCCGCCCCTTCAAACCTTTCCCCTTTGAAATTTTGAATTTTCCCCTTGTGACACGTGTCATGCTACGATTCGTCCATGGGCATGCCGGCTTTTCGCGTCCCTCGCGTCCCTTTGTCCCAATTTGTCCTGGATCGCTCTGGGACAAATTCCTCCGATCCGCCCGATTCAGGCTTCCCCGTCCTCTCTTTACGGCCGATGACACATGGCATGAGTTGATTGGTTCTCAGCTCCTTGATTCCCCACGTCCCACGTGTCCCTATGTCCCAACTGTCCTAGACTGTCTGGGACAAATTCTTCCGAACCACCCGAAATGGGCTTCCTTGTCCCTCTTTGCGGCTGCCTCACCTTTTTGCGTCCTTCGCATCCCATTGGCCCAGATGTCCCAACCTTATCTTCACAACAGTTAGTCGATTTTACTTTTACCTTCGGTCAGTTCACCCTTTCGCGTCCCATGCATCCTCATGCCCTAGATGTCCCTTTGCTCTGCAGACCACTTGGCGGCAAGCCAGGTCGATTCGCGCCTCGACGTCCCAACTGTCCCAAGGGCCGCTTGGACTAGGACTTAGCCAATTTTCATGATTTTTCCTAGCCCAAGCTTGTTTTTATAGATTTTTCACCCTTTCTTAGAGCTTGCTATTTTCTTCTTGGACAGGGGAGTTAGAAAAAATCCGAGGGGACCCTAGAAACATGATTTTTTTCCTTGAATCAGTGCCTCAGGACTTGAGTATTCTAATGCATGTTATCAAATTTACCTGGTGGTGAATTTTGGATAACAAGTATTGAATACTTTTATGTATACTTGGTTTTTTTACCTAATCTGGGTACTAATTTACTTGTTTAAAGAACCTATCTAAAGATTTGTTACCAATATTCACTGAAATCATGTTCCTTAAACTAGGTGACATAGGACAACACAACCAGCAACTTGCGATACTTTGGTCAAATATTTCCAACATATTGTTCATGTTACTATTCCTAGACAACATATTCATCAAATTGGAATACATCCTTCACCTCACTCTTCTGTTATTGAGAATGTTCTTCCTTGACTTTTGTATGTCCACTTGCCCAAGGTTTGACCTGTTGTTGCAGAATCACCACACCCCTGGATGCAGATCAAGGTTCTAAATGATGTCTTAGGCATCCGGTGTGATTGCAAAACATGGAAACCTCTCTCCAAGTGTGGCACTTGTGAAAGCGAGAGAGGAATCTCCAGTTAGAGGCTGGTTCCTCAAACTCCTCCGATTTAGATCTATATTTGCATAACTACAAAGAGGTTCGATCCTAATCCTACTCTAAATTCGCAAGGAGACAGGGGGTAGAAATGCAAAAATTGAAACTAACTAAAGATGGTGATGCACCAAAAGGAGCGGTGAAACATTTTGTCGGGAAAATAGACACAAACCAGAGATTGCAACATAAAACATACACAGGCTGATAAGATATAATTTAGGATCTGAAATGAAGCAAATAATACAAACAAAGGACTAAAACTCATTCACAAAGCTTGCATTATCATTTCCAATATCAAAACCACTACATTACAACCTCAGAGAGGTATAAACCTACTACAATCCTTGGAGAGGTCTGATTCTTCAAACAATCACTTGCTGGAGGTGAAAGAAGAAGATTACTATGCCAAAAAGTGTTCCCCCTTTTGAAAATGAGCCAAATCTGGCTTTTACATTGCATGGGTCGAGCCTAGGAGAGAGAAAACGTACAAAAATATGGGAGCCCATTCCTCATTGACTGTAAATTTATTAAATCAGCATGGAGGACCTTAAAAAACCATACCCTGTCATTTTTGACTAAATTGGAGGAGAGTGTGACCCATTCTCGCATTAAATTTAGTATTTGAAATCTCATTTCGGCCATGAACATGCATTAGAGCCGTTTCTTAACTTTCTCTCTCTAGAATAAACCAAAATTCAAGATTGACCCCGGAATCATGTAGAGAATTTTATAATCTTTCCAATGATATAAAGAACGTGCAAATCTGAGCTCTGGATCGAAAGATATGGTGATCTGAAGATTTAGGGCACAAAACAGGCAAAAATGGGTTTTGAAATTTTTTCCCGCGCTCCGCCACCTGGACGACACGTGTCGGGTGCTGATTGGACTAGAAATTCTCTCTCCTCCATCTTTCCACGGGTTTCCCTTTGAAAATTTTGACTTTTTGTAACTTTGGAAAATTTCCATTTTTTTCCCTGCGTCCCCGCTACTTGGGACACGTGGCATGATTTGGTTGGAGGATAGGGGCGCGGGGTCATCCTTTACCTTTTAGTTTTTGGCCAAAACTTTTTCCAAATTCTCTAATTCCTCCCGAGCTCTGCAACTCCCCTTCTCCTTAGGACACGTTTCCTGTGTCTATTGGCTCGGGCCAATCCTCCAAACTTCACCTTTGGAAACTCGGCAAAACATCAAGTAAAAATCTCACCCTCTCCTCTGCCGCTCTGATCCACGAAGACACGTGTCACATTCTGATTCATTGTCGGCTTTTCTAGGTCTTTGCGTCCCTCGCGTATTTTTGTCTGGATGTCCCAAACCATCTGGGACAAATTCCTCCGAACCGCCCGATTCGGGCTTCCCTGTCCCTCTTTGAGGCCAAGACACGTGGCGTGATTTGATTGGCTCTCGGCTCCCCGCATCCCATGCGTCCCTTTGTCCCAACCTGTCCCAAAGTGTTATGCGGAACAAATTCTTCCGAACCACCGAAATGGGCTACCTTTGTTCTCAGGCGCTTCGCCTTTTCGCGTCCTCCGCATCCTTCGCGTCCTCATGGCCCAGATGTCCCAACCTTATCTGCTCAACATTTAGTCAATTTTTCACCTCCTTCGGCCAAATCGGCTTTCCGCGTCCTACGTGTCCCAATGTCCCAACTTGTCCCGGTCTTTGTGTAGACCACCCGGAGGCTTTTCGGCCGATTCGCGCCCTGACGTCCCAACTGTCCCAACTGCTGAGGACTAGGACTTAGCCATTTTTCATGATTTTTTCTGGCCCAAGCTTGTTTTTGCAACTTTTTCACCCCTTTTTAGAACTTGCTCTTTTCTTCTTGGATAGGAGAGTTAGAAAAAAGCCGAGGGGAACCCCAAAACATGATTTTTTGCCTTGAATCAATCTATTTTCCTGGGACTTGAGTATTCTGATGTATGTTATCAAAATTTACCCCTGGGGTTGAATTTTTGATAACATGACCCTAACCGTGTTAGAGACATAATTTGTTATAGGGAGACGCTCACGATGACTTAGGGTATATGGACATACTCATCGACCTAAGTCAACCGAATGTGCTAAGGTACCCTAAGTCACAAAAATCTACTTCCTATTGTAATTCATACTACTAGCTTAGCTTAGAGAGAAAATAAGTTCAAGTCTAGATGTGTGTAGATCTAGATGAACTATTTTGAAAGGGTGTTGTAGCATTTCATTTTGCAACATTGTATCCTCGTGATGACCTTAGTCTTCAAGTAGGTACAGTTTTGCGGTTGGCACCGTAACAACATCTAACATAACTACTTCATCATGATGTATATACCCCTAGGAGGTCATTGACACATAATTAATTTTGGATTAAGATTCAAATTATGACAACCTTGTTCAACCCTAAATCCAACACCCCTTAAGTTCTTCATCCATATTTGATTTAATTAATATTAAATAACTTCATTAACTCATGATTGTTTTTTGATGAGTCCATAAATTGGCCATAAATTACCATTTTTTTTCCTTCCAAGTTGCCTTTGAAAGTGGATTTAAATGTAATCTAATAACTTATAGTTTTCTTAAGATAAAATATAGGATATATATCTTGTTCATTCTTTAGAATATTTTGTTATCTATTTTGTTGACTAATACTATTGATTATTTGGGAAAAGATGAAAATTATTATGTATGTAGGCCATAAAGAAAAGATAATTCTAGAATTGAGAAAATTTAAATTGATCATAGATGGTGTATCTAAACTCAAATCTGATTTCATATTGATTCCTCTTGAAAAATTATCCAAGTTCAAAACAAGAATCATCTCAATCGAGATCGTATGGAAAATTTATAAGCTGTTTTAAGTTCACTCCAGTAACTTACAAGCTTAGTTTTGGAACTTGCAGGACTTAGTTCGGAACTCATAGGATTAGTTAGGAACTCACAGAGTTAGTTCCGGAACTTGTAGGCTTAGTTCCAAACTAAGCAGATTTTGATAGTTTTTGAGGAATTGTGAAAGATCAGAGAATCCAATGGAAAATATGAGAGAGGTTTTTGTTTATAGCAATGTGTTTAACAAAAAAACTCATTCATATTTGCTACAGGTCTTACCAATAAAGAGAGATCTAACTTTTAGTGAGCTATAATATGAGGAAAAGTGTATCAGATGAGCACTAAAAGTTCCATAAACAGGAAACAAAAATTCAAATGGAAAATATGAGAGAGGTTTTTGTTCATAGAAATTTGTTTAACAAAACCTCATTCATATTTGCAACAAGTTTTACCAATGAAGAGAGATCTAACTTTTAGTGAGCTACAATATGAGGAAACGTGTATTAGACGAGTGCTAAAAGTTCCATAAATAGAAATAGAAAAGTTAAACAGAAAATATGAGAGAGGTTTTTGTTCATACCAATGTGTTTAACAAAAACCTCATTTAGATTTGTAACATATTTTATGAATGAAGATAAATCTAACTTTTAGTGAATTGCAATTTGAGGAAAAAACGTATCAGACAAGCGTCAAAAGTTCCATAGTCAAAAAAAACAAAGTCAAATGGAAAATCCGAGAAAGGTATTTTTTCAAAATCATATTTTGAGAAAAAACCTCCTAATAATGTAGAGGAATAAAATCATTATAATTCTTGTTACCGAAAAGCAAGGAGAAGATTTGGGAGAAAATCTTCCTAAAATAAGTGAGATAAGACTTTGACTCCAATAAAATATCTCTCTCCATATTTTGTGGAGATGAAGATCTTAGTTGTTAGGATTAGAATAAAGATAAGATCAAATTGTATCTCCTAAAATAAGGAGTTGGTTGGACATATAAATTATAAATGCAATTTTCCACACTTAGATATGTAATTCTTTTTCTCCCAAGAAATAAAGATCTATTTTTTTTTCCCAATATTTTGAAGTAAAGTTATTCTACAAGTTCTTAATTAAAAGTATGAATTAATTCCTCTCCCAAGGAATGATCTGGACACTCATTCCAAGGAAGATGGATCAATGTGTTAATATTTGTTTCTTTATTTCTGCAGTTTTCCTTTTGTTGTAAACTTTTGATTTCATGTTATGTGATCCTTCTTCAGTACAATTTTTGTTGTGAACCTGCAGGTGTCTTTTTATCTTTCAGTTATTTCCAATTTAGCAATTTTAATTTATGCAAGTGTGTTTACATTTCTGCAAGTGTGCCTTTAAATTTCTGCATGTGTGATTTATTTTATGCAAGTTTGGTTTGTGTTTAAAGGATTTGTTTTCCAAGATCTTCTTCTCTTAATGCATACAGACCTTCAGACACCAACCCAGATTGACATTATTAATGGTGAGGATTGACGACCCTCATCATTTTGGCATCATTTCCAGGGGAACATGGTGTTATTAGGAGATTCAGAGTTCTCTAAAAGAATATTCTAGTGATAGTAGAATACTTTTAGCAAATTCTATGACAGGAAGTATTTGGTAAGTAGTTTCTTTAGACTTTTATTTCCTGCAAGTAGATTAAAATTTTATTTTTGCAATTAGGAATATTAGATTGTAAATATTTATCTCCCCACAAACTAACTCTGTGTATAAGAAAATGACTGTGATGTTTGATCAAGAAGGTATAATGGTATGAACAAAGAATTTAGATCTAGAAATGGTAGAATATGATATTGAATCTGGAAGTAGATCCAGTTGATGAAATATCATATGTCATTCTTGATAACCACCACCATTTCCCCTTGTATCAACTAACAACTCAGTGATCTTATTACACATAACCTTAGTAAAAAATTGGCTTATCAATTTGTAATAATTAAGTGGTAGCATTTCTAGTTAACTTCATCCATATTCAGGATTTCATTAGAGCCAAAATAAAAACTCACTCATAATAAATCCACTCATCCAAATTAGTTTTCATCCCATGATAAAATTCAATCCCTAAACCATATCCATTAGAAAAATTTGTTTTTCATGTCTTTCAATTTCTTCATTTTTGTATATGCTTGTATAACGTTAAGAAGTAATTATGGTGAATATCAAGGTAATAAATTTTTGTGTACTAACATCTAAGGACTAGATCTATAGGAATTTCTAGAGTTGTTCTTGATACCAGCATGTAGATTTTGGAGCACCAACAATATCAACCAAGGAGCATGCAGATTTTGGGGGACACACAGATACCTTCACTCTCTCTTTTAACAACTATCCATCTCCTGAGATCACTAGTTTGGGATTTGAATATTACTATGGTGATTCCAATAATGCACAATTTAAGATGGTCTTTGAAGAAATAGAAATTGTTCACACAATTTTGGAAATCTTCTTAGAGTTACCAAGTATGCAAAAAGGTTTCTATGAGATCTTAGACATTGTTTCCTATTTTACACAAGTTGTACTTTGATTAATATAGTCTAATGATGGATCAAATTTTCTCTAATCCTTCTCATGCTATATTTCAACAATATATATATAACAATATATATATATATAATCTTTGATTGGAAAACCGACTTATTGGCCAATCAAAGGCAAAAATATATATTAAAAAATCAAAAAGATTTGATTGGAAAACTAGCTTGCTGGCCAATCAAAGGTAAAAATAAAAAAGAAAAAAATAAAAAATCTTTGATTGGAAAACTAGCTTGTTGGCCAATCAAAGGAAAAATAAAATTTGATTGGAAAACCAACTTGTTGGCCAATTAAAGACAAAAAGGTAGCTCTTCTTCAAAAGTAATCAACTGTTACCTGGTGGCTTCTTTCTCGACACTATTTGACCATGTTAACAATAGGATGACAAGGAAAACTAGAGGTATGATCAAGTTATTTTGTTCTACTATTTTATTTTAAATCTTTATTATAAGTTTTTTATTACAACTAGATCCACTTTTAAAATCTCCAAGGAAGACAAGATAAAATTCATATCTCCCCTACTTATATAAAAATATGTGCACCTATTTGCAATCAAAATCTTAGAGTCTAATTTATGGGCAGCCATGAATAAACAACACACATGAACTTAAGTTTGGGAGAGAAGGAGAAGCATAAGCTATGCATTTTGATTTTAGATATGAGACACAAAGAAAAGGAGATCCATACAAGAACCATATGTACAAGAAAGGAAATAAAAAGTATCGAAGGATCTTCACACAAGAACCTGTACATGAAAGGAAATCAAAAGTAGTAGAAGGATCTTCACACAAGAAAGCTGCTATAAAAGAAAGAAAGAAAACAGAAGGATATCCACACAAGAACACATTGTACAAGAAAGAAAATCAAAAACAACAAAAGGAGATCCACATGTGAATCGTTGTACAAGAAAGAAAATAAAAAACAATAGAAGGAGATCCACACAAGAACCTGCTGCAAAAGAAAGGGAATTAAAAATAGCAGAAAAAGATCCACAAGTACCTATTGTATAAGAAAGAAAATAAAAAACAACAGAAGGAGATCCACACAAGAACCTATTGTACAAGAAAGAACAGCAAAAATAATAGAAGGAGATACATGCACGAGAACCTACTACACAAGAAAGGAAGTTAAAAATAGTAGAAAGAGATCCACAAGAACCTATCTTTGAACTATATATGGAATGCATACATGCATAAGCTCAATGCAGAGAAGACTCTAAGAAGAGGAGATAATAATATAATACATGAGGACATGCATAAGATTAAGTGTGGGGAAATGATGAGGCCATAAATTGGTCATAAATTACTATTATTTTTCCTTCCAAGTTACTTTTAAAAGTGGATTTAAATGTAATATAAGAACTTATAATTTTCTTAAGATAGAATATATGATATATATCTTGTTCATTCTTTACAAATATTTTGTTATCTATTTTGTTGACTAATCCTATTGATTATTTGGGAAAAGATGCAAAGTCTTATGTATGCAGACCATAAAGGAAAGATAATGATAGTATTGATAAAAGTGGAATTGATCATGGATGGTATATCTAAACTCAAATCTAATTTCATATTCAAATTCCTCTCAAAAAATTATGCAAGTTCAAAAAAATAATCATCTCAATCCGAGATCGTATGCAAAATTTATAGTTGTTTTACTTTCACTCTGGAACTCACATGCTTAGTTCGGAACTGCATGAGACTTAGTTCCGGAACTCGTAGGCTTAGTTCCGAAACTCACAGAGTTAGTTCCAGAACTCGCAGGATTAGTTCTAGAACTAAGCATATTTGACATTTTTTGAGGAATTGTGAAAGATCAGAGAATCCAATGGGAAATTTGAGAGATTTTTTTGTTCATAGCAATGTGTTTAACAAAAAATTCATTCACATTTGCTACAGATATTACCAATAAAGAGAGATATAACTTTTAGTGAGCTAGAGTCTGAGGAAAAGTGTATCAAACAAGCACTAAAAGTTCCATAAATAGAAACAAAAATTCAAATGGAAAATCTAAGAGAGGTTTTTGTTCATACCAATGTGTTTAACAAAAATATCATTCAAATTTATAACTGGTTTTACCAATGAAGAGAGATCTAACTTTTAGTGAACTACAGTCTGAGGAAAAGTGTATCAGACGAGTGCTAAAAGTTCCATAAACAGAAACAGAAAAGTCAAACAAAAAATATGAGAGAGGTTTTGTTCATAGAATGTGTTTAACAAAAACCTCATTCATATTTGTAACAAGTTTTACCAATGAAGATAAATCTAACTTTTAGTGAACTACAGTCAGGAAAAAGTGTATTAGACAAGCATCAAAAGTTCCACAGTCAAAAATAGAAAAGTCAAATGGAAAATCTGAGAAATTTATTTGGTCAAAATCATATTTTGAGAAAAATCCTCCTTCCAATAATGTAGAGGAATAAAATCATTATGATTCTTGTTACCGAAAAGCAAGGAGAAGATTTGGGAGCAAATCTTCCTAAAATAAGTGAGATAAGACTTTGACTCCAATAATATATCTCTCTCCATATTTTGTGGAGATGGAGATCTTAGTTGTTAGGATTAGAATAAAGATAAGATTAGATTGTATCTCCCAAAATAAGGAGTTGGTTGGATGCATAAATTATAAATGCAACCTTCCACACTCAAATATGTAATTCTTTTTCTCCCAAGAAATAAAGATCTGTTCTTTTTTTCCAATCTTTTGAAGTAAATTTATTCTACAAGTTCTTAATTAAAAGTATGAATTAAGTCCTCTTCCAAGGAATGAGCTAGCCACTCATTCCAAGGAAGATGGATCAATGTATTAATGTTTGTTTCTTTATTTTTGTAGTTTTTCTTTTGTTGTAAACTTTTGATTTCATGTTATGTGATCCTTATTCAGTACAATTTTTCTTGTGAACTTGCAGGTATCTTTTTATCTTTCATTTATTTCCAATTTAGCAATTTTAATTTATGCAAGTATGTTTACATTTCTCAAGTGTCCCTTTAAATTTCTACATGTGTGATTTATTTTATGTAAGTTTGGTTTGTGTTTAAAAAGAGTTGTTTTCCAAGATCTTCTTTTCTTAATGCATACAACCTTCAGACACCAACTTGGATTGCCATTATTAATGGAGAGGATTGATGACCCTCATCACTTTTATGTTTGGTAACTATGACATGTCGAGCAATTATCCAAAAATAGAACATCATACATCACAAGGTTAAATTAATGTAACTCAACTATTCAAATAAGGTGCAATAACCACTTAGGTTCAACTAGAGAAGACTTCATAGAAAATGAAGTCTGAGTGATTAACGATCATAAACACCATTATTTCACTTTACATTTTTTTGAGAGAGGAAGAGTCTTCCTCTCTACATGGTTATGTGTTAGGGTTTATCATACCTTTTATATCTTTCACACTTTCTATAGTTTAATTGTATATTCAATACACATCCCATTATCATTATATATTATTTAGATAAAGAATATAATCTTATGCAACTTAACAAGTTACTTTCAATTAAGAGAGATATTGAACTATTTCTCTTCATCCAACCTATCAAATGACAACATAAATAAGAATACAAACAGATATGCCAATATCAACAAGATAGTATTCCAACTACCTTCATAAATGTACAAGAGAAATTACACAACAATTTGAAGTGAACCTCCAATATTTTCAATTCATCATGATAAAATACACAATTTACAAGACTATGCATCTCAGAAAAAAACTGCATGTCAAACAATACTAAGATCATTAAAGAATACAACTTTTCCTTTTCAATACATCTCAAGAATGAATCAGAGTTCTCTTTAAAAGAGCCAGACTTTAAATCAGCCAATACATCATAAAATTTATTGCCTTCTTTTATCACTTATGAAGTCCATCTACAAAATTGCTAGCATGGGTCAGTTCATCAAATTGAGCATGATAAGCACTAAGCATTAAAACAAAGTGCATTCCACTAATTGTTCCATTAAAACAACTCTGCTTTAATGAAACAATTAATGTAATCATCCAAATAAATCATAAGTAATAATGACCATAAAAGAAGCACAAATAACAATATGAATTTATTTAAAGAAAATATCATAATATAATCAATAAACTACATCGCCTTATAACAAATAAGTATTGTCCTAAACAATTACTCATTTATATCAATTAACAGCTCCTAACATTGAATTATTTCATAATTCTTTCTAAATTTGAAATATAAATTTTTAACTTCAATAGATAAACAAAAAGAGCTACTTTCATAATCAAAGACCTTCTTGTCATCTTTACCAAGTTTCTAGAAAACATGTGAAGACAAGTTCATTTCAGCATCGTTATGTTTTTAAGATGAATCAACTATCAACTTAAACAAATAAGAGATTCACAATTCAGGTGTGACAGCCTAATTCTCGGTCAAATAAATATAACCTAAGTTCTTAGATTAGGCCTCTTATTAACAATAGAAAAGTATTTCCTAGCAACAATGTTTCATTTCAATTAACTGAAACAATTATTATTTCCTTAAATATAATTTAAGTAGAGAAGTAATTAGTAACAACTACTAATCAATTACTTAATAAAGTAATACATTTGATTCAATTATACCTATGATAGGTTTTGTATAAAGAAAGGAGAATGAGATGAAAAGTAAACGGTTTACAGATTTCTTTTATCATTAATTAAACTGAATTCTCATATGCATCTTGATAAAGGAGAGTCAACTTCCTACCCTACAGTTTCTAGAAATGACAAAGGAGAAACTTACCTCTGAAAATGGAAGAGGAAGGAGTTATGCATTGGAAAGGATTTCTATTACTCATTCAAAAGAAATAAGGTAAGAGGAAGAATCAGTACAGACCCTTCACAAACCCACTATTCTTTTAAGAAATAGAAAATAGGCTTAGAAGATACAAAACTGAATACTTAAATAATTGATTCAATCAAATAAACCTAACAAAGAGTTTCATCTTTCAAGAACAACAACTGTTAACAAAATTCTTAATCCATTCAATAAGGATACATTAAACAAGTATAAGTTAACAATTATCAATTCACTTCAACCTAATTGTTTATTCTTCATCCTTGAAGATTTCAGTCAGATCCAAAACCATACGTAAACAATTTCATAGTGGTACAATGAAATATTAACATGACTCAGCCATTGAAAACAATCAGTCAAAGAAATGGATAAGTTTTCCTTTCTACAAGTCAGGCTCAATGACACACTGCCATGAATCGACAAGACAATCGATTCCACTGAAATAACATAGATCAAGAAAACACAAAAATAGGAAAGGTTTGGTTTGTCCCGAATACCAAGATATTAGTCCAAAAGTTGATTATACATTCAATGAATCCCATGGAATTTCATAAATAGACCTTAACATGTTTCGTTAACCGGTTACCTAGAAGTTTTCCAATTCTGGCGAGTAGGTTTCCATCACCTCATCCAAGTTCAAAAGGACAGAAAATCAAACCTAAGAAATTTGAATAGACCTAAAAAGGTAATCACCTTAATGATTTGGAGAGGGTCTACCAACAATGAATTTTAAAACAACAAAACTTCAAATCAAGACAACCATCTCACCTTCCAAATTCCAATTAATCCATTAATCATTTTACAGGGTTTTCAGAAGAGAATATCAGTACCAAACATCCAAATTTTAAGTCATATTTTCTTTCCTATCTCCCTACGAACTCACTGAAATAGTAACTCAAATACCATAACTCACTCAGCACCACTAAATATAAAGTTCGAAGTAGAGGGGTTCAATCACAGAAAAAGAGCAAGTTATTCCTTCACCATTTTTATACAAATTGATGTACAAAATGTAGACAAAGCCATAAAATACCTTCACCCATTGACCTTTGTTTTTTTAAACCGAGTTCAAGATCATCATCGAAGAATAAAGTATATAAATATAGTCTCGAGCCATCGTATAAAAAAACTTATGTAACATGATACAATTTAAAAGGGTATTCCTCTACCTTTCTAAACAAGTAAAGGCATTCATTACAAGAATGCAAGTTTACCAGTACAGATACAAACAAGATGTCCATTCCTTGCTTTCACGCAAGTTTGTGTTCATATAATAAGATGAAACGTATACCAATGCAGATCACATAAGGAGTAATACCACTTTAAAACTCAAAGATGCAACAAAGAAGAGTATCCATTTACTTTTTGCCTTTTGAAGAGATTTCCAGTTTGAAACTCAAGACAAAAACTACTTACTTAAACTCTTTTTTGAGCAGACAGTCTAGTATATATATTTCCATCAAAACACTAAAGTCCTGATAGTTGCAAATGCATTTCATCATTTTAACTCATTTAGAGAGAACACCCAAAAACAACATTATCATGCAAGGGTCCCAAACCAAAAGCATAGAGATTCTTTCAACAAGAAAGCAAATAACTAGAACAAAAACAAAAAAACATTTATCTCATGAGAGAAGAATTGTTTTGATGAAACATTTAGAGAAAAGCAAGAAATATTAATGGATAGAGATTATCATGCATGATAGTGCTTATGCCAATCCGAAGAAGACTTTTAGCTGGGCTTCAACCACTTCTTCTTCTCCAAGCAAGATCAACAACCAAAAATATCTTTCCCCAATGCCTCATAACTTTCCTTGAATTGAAAATAGACTAAGGGAATAAAAAATAGCCATAAACTGAAAATAGAACTATTGGTTGAAGATCCGAGATAGCTCCATGCAGAGCAAAAATCGGAGAGCATGAATGACCAAACAACCTCCAACAAATTTGCCCGCATAGTTTCTGGCGTTTTCTCACCAAAACAAGGCTCATTAATGCCATTAAATCTCATATTCCCACCTATCTCTCTTTGCCACCGCCATCCAAAATTGGCGAGGCCCAATTCAATTTCTCGCATGCATCATTAAACCTTAGTGATAACTCCATGTGGATTCCACCAAATTTCATGCTTCTGCCTAAACTGGTAGTTTCGTTGTCATTTAATGCTAAAAATAAAATCACATTAATAGCTTAGGATCATCACCATCTTACCACTTGCCATACAACCCTTAGGTCCCCTTTCCACATTTCATTAGTTTAGGGTAGATTCCATTAGTTTAGGATATGACCATAGGATAGTTTAGAAGTATTTACCTTAGGTTTAAAAACATTTCTATAGGTAAATTTCCACCTTAGGTTAGGTCATAGCTCATAGCTATTTAGTATTAGGTATAGGTTAGAAATAAGCCTAACATCACCTTAGGTTATTCCCCCCATACTCCAATTTAGAACATGCAACCTAGGTTAGGATGCTATCCCGGATGAAATAGGCATAGATAAATGATATGTACATTTACCTTAGTTTAGAATCTGTTAGGATAGATCTCACAAACCTAGGACTTAGTTTTTTTAATTTTTCCTCCATAGTACTAAAGTAGGTCTCATACCACTTAATGATGTTGGCGTCTGAAGTGATCAATCAAGAATATCTAAGTACCTAACATACAATGGAATGCAGACACAATCTTACAAGAAAAAAAAAAGAATTTGTAAACATACAAAAGTTCAGTCCATTATGTCCTTCAACCTTTGAATGTCAGTTTACCATTCAGATCAGGTAAGAAGATTTAAAACATACCTTGGATCAATGGAATTGATCCAAGGATGTGTTAATTAAATAGAGATAAGTTTGCAACATCATTACCATATTACAACTCATCTATCAAAAGTGAAAAGGGATTCTTTGCAAGCTACTAACATTTTAGCCTAATGAAATCAAGAGCAGAAATGACTTATCCATGGCAAGCATGATTTCTGACAATCAAGGGAACACATCTTATCAATAAAATCACATGTCAACGCTTGTAATGCAAAAGAGGAAAGATAAAAATTTGTCAAAGGTGTTACATATCTAAATAAAACACTCTGCAAACCCGTAACATGTTTCCAAAAGTGGATATGTGTAAGTTTGATGGAAATAATCCACTCAATTGGATTAACTAAATGGATAATTTATTTGATCTACATCATATTCCATCAAGACAAAATGTGACCATGGCATCCTTGTATCTCAAACCTGACCAATTCATCTAGTATCGATGGTTATGTTCTCAAAGAAAAAGGAGCAGATCTTAATGTTACATAGAAAATATTCACCGAAGAGTTGCAATTACACTATAGTTCTAGTGTGTTAGAGAATTTATTTAGCTAATTAGCAAATTTAAGATAGACATGATCTATTAAGGATTACATTCATCAATTCCAAAACATTTCCTTATGGGTGGAAAATAATCCGAAGGGAATCTGAATGAACTTTTTCTTAGGGGTATTAAGGATCACATTGAGCATGACGTGTGTATGTTCAATCCTCATAAGGTTTCCAATTCTATGATTATGGAATGTTAGGAAGAGGAAAAATTGGTTTTAAGAAGGTGAATTTTTTTCACTAATATTAGAGATTGCAATGCCTTACTTCCAGCACTCCCTCCTAGTTAGATTGACACCTCAAAAAATTGAAGAAAAGAGAGTAAAAGGTTTATGTTTTAATTATGATAGTAAATATGGACCAGGACATAAATATGTTGAAAATAATTTGTTCTACATTGATGGGCCTACTGAAGATGAAGATAAGGAAGAAGATGAAGAGTCAGAGGCCATAGTCGAGCCAGAGGAGGAGTCGGGATATCTCCAACCAACGAACTCATTCCATGTAATTTCAGGAATTAGCACTCCCCAAACCCTCAAGGTGATTTGATTCTTAAAAAAAAGTGGGTCATAGTGTTGATTGACTCAGAAATTACTCAGAAATTCCTCAATCATAAGTTAGCAGTGCGACTAAACTATTTTATTTATCCAGCTCTTGAATGTCAAGTAATGATTGTTGATGGAGGTATTATTACTTGTTCCAGAAAATGCCATAACATTAAGCTCACCATGGGATATTACATACTAAATATCCCCATGTATGCCATTTCTATGGGAGGAGTAGACATTGTGTTAGGAGTTCAATGGCTTACCACCTTGGGAACCATTGAAATTAACTTCTAAGAGTTGTTCATATGGTTTCGATTTAAAGGAAGAAATTTTTAGCTAAGAGGCTTAAAAGAAAAGTCTCCACAACTAGTGAGCTATCATCAGATGCACAAAATGGTAAAAAAGGGACCGGAAGGATTTGTGTCACAACTATTTTCATTGGAGGCACATCATTCTAAGGAAATTATACCATCAGATATGTAAACAATGTTGGATGAAAAATTTGTTGTGTTTGAAAATTTTCCCAAGGGTTTACTTCAAAGAGATATCATGATCATTTTATTAGGTTAGTACTAGGAGCTAACCACCCAACATCAGACCTTATAGGTACCCATATGTGTAAAAGAGTGAGATCGATAATATTGTACAAGAGATGTTAGAAGAAGGAATCATCTGTCATAGGCAGAGTGCTTATTCTTGTTGTTGTTTATTTTTGTACCCTTGCAAAATTGAACAAGAAGATCCACATGCTAGGAATAAAAGACCAAAGAAGGGTTTGAGCATGCCGCAAGATCAAACAAAATCTGCGGGGTGAAGGAAACAAGTTTTCAGATGATGCTTTGAGTGCCTCATAGTGAAGGATGAAACTTGAAAAGCCATGAAGGCCTAAGGTTACGAACAAAGAAAATAAAAAATCCACGGGGTGAAGAATAGGAAGTACGTGGAAACCAACATGAGGCTGCACCATATCAATGTCATGGAGTAAAGCGGATAAGTTAGTAGAACCAGTAGAATGGGAGATAAATCCATAGAGGCATAAAAATCAATGGAATTGAAAAAAAAATCTTCATATTAAAGGAAAACAACATTTTTCTATAGATTACTAAAATGAACATGAATTTCAATATGATGATTTGATCTTTAAAAATCTAATATTGTTTGAAGAAATCTTAACCTTCTCTATGCAGAAAAATTGGATTTCATAAAGGAAGGTGGGAGAAGTAAAGGAAAACTCCCCAAACACACAAAAGGTCTACTCAAAATGGCTCAACCACCAAAATTAAATGTAGTATGGGCACGCTTCCTTCTTCAGAAAGATAAATGGTGTGGGGAGAAGGAATTTTCAGAGATAATCAGATTTTTTAGAAAATTAAATGAAGGTGGTTAGATGGTGGAAGGGGAATTCGAATTTCCCTCTCTTTTCTTCTTCTCTCCTTCTTCTTTTTTATATATTGTAAAGTGATGCCTTGTTTTAATGTTGGATACTTTGGGAATATGAGGGCATCATTTTATGTTGCACAAATGTTCTAAGAGTTGCATGCCTTGGGATATATCTATGTAAATGTTCTGCATATTATTACTATATCGTAGTGATGCTGTGCATGATCTTTAAGCATTAAAATATTTGGTTTTGTTGCTCATTTCAGACTCAACTATTGTTTTATTTAATTCTCTTGCCTCTCATTCATTTTTAGGTGTGTTTTATGTGTTATTTTAGAGGTCTGTGTCTATTATGCATCATGAAAGTGGAACTCTGAATGTGATTTTGATCTGTGGCTTTCATTTTGGTCCTCCTCATTATCATTCTCTCCCATTTTCACTCTTGCTTAAGTATTCATCCCCTTATTTTTGTGCTATCACCTTCTCTAGTTTAGGTTTATGTTTTATGCACATATTTCTCACCCTGGTCCCTTGGAAAGTTAGAGTAGAGTTAGATAGTTGCATTTACATTCAAAGGAGTAGTTTAGCATTAGATGTAAGTAGAGGAATTCATCCTTCTCTTGAGGTCTATCTCAATTCGAGTGCCATAACTTGGAGAAAAACCCATGTTGTCTCAAATCCTGAATTTTCTATGATTTGGGAATGGATGCATATTTTATCTCCAATAGTTTTAGAATGCTTGGTGGGAGATTCAAATTATTTTTTCTAGTTTTATCAAGTTTTGATGTGTATCTTGGTGAAGTTGTAGCCTTTGGAGGCTCTACAAAAACACAATTGGTGACTCCAATAAAAATATCTACTAGTTTTAATAGTATTGGTTATTCAAGTGTCCCTCGTTCATGAGAAGGATCTAAACATGGTCAAAAATAAGAGAAGAGTGCATATTTGCATACTTGTAGTTATCCCAGAAGAGTCGGAAGATGAAGATAGATTCAAAGATCTCCATCTCCTCCAAATCAAACTCTTTCAACACCTCCTTGGTAGGCCTTTCTTGCAGTCAACAAGAGTTCTAAAACCAATTATAATGGATCATCTACAATAGTTTCCACCTTAGAATCCATTTTTAAACTTCACAGGTAGCATTCCACTTGCTTTGAATGCTCAAAATCCTATTCTAGTAGCATCCTTAAAAATATCCCATATTTTACTAGAGAAAATCACACTACTCCATTTGACCACATTCAAGATATTGCAAATGTCTATGCTATCCATGAGATTGCTTTGAGATGGACGTGGCAGTCAAAATTTTGGCTTCATCACTTAAAGGAAAATATTTATAATGGTTCAGAAGCCTAGGGGAAGGAACAATTCAAAACTAGGATTAGTTGTGCACAACCCTTTGTGACCAGTTTGGAGAAAGAGAAGACAACTTATCTCTTTTAGAGTAGTTAAATACAATCAAGAGAGAACCTAATGAGAAAATGGCGATTTCAACTTCAGATTCTAGAGAACTTAGGACAGGATTCCAACTCTTGTGAGACCTACAGCAAAAGGTTCCTTTATTTAATTTTAAAAGATCGAACTCGATATCTTTGTTACGATATAATATATGGGAGGAACAAATCTACTAGTTGATTATGAAATTACAATCAGAGACAAAAATAGTTTAATACAAGCTAGAAATTAACTCCTAGACTACCCATTCCATTGTATTTAGAACTACCTAAAGCTTCCCAATCTTATATTTCTCCTATCCCTAAGCCAAATCTGTAACCATTTTCTTCCACCACCCAAAATATTTCCCAATAGGAGGATGAAGAAATGAAGGATTTTATTAGAAACTTGACAAACAAATTTATATCCCTAGAGAAATAACAATCCCAATCTTATAAGAATTATCAAAATCAAGGGAAACCTTCTAATCAGGGGTATCAACCATGGATAAATCAGTAGCCTAATCAAATATATGCACAAAAAAATAGAATAATAGATGGTAGAATCAAAGTGATCCTATTACATTAACAACAATCCCTCCTCCACAAGCACTTCCTCTTAGTTTAATTCAAGCTTTAGTTCCTGTGAAAAATAATATGGCATAAGAAACAGAGTGGTTTTTTCCATGTAATCTGTTGCATAACCAACTTGGTTATGAAAGGGCAATGCATCTTCAAGAATACATGGTTCAAGGATATTCCAGTCAATAGGAACTACTATTAGAAGCACCAAATCTAACCATGGAAGTAAGTCAAGAGACCAACAATGACACTAACCTAATGTTATTTGGAGCTAAATACTTTTACACGATTAACCAAGTGACAAGAAGTTCTAATATACCATCAGTTAGCATCACTAATAACATGGTACAAGAAAGGATGTTAGAATCATAATATTCACCTTTCGTGGATCACGCCAATGTCACAAGAAAGGAAATGGAAGACATGATAAAAAGAAAGCTTATTGATCCATCCAGAAAAGCCACGGATAAATAGGTTGTTACTCAACCAAGGCCACCCAATCAAATGTCACAACAACAAAGGAAAGAGGGCACCATGCCACAAATGCAAAAATCCATGGGCCTCCCATTCAACATTATAGAACAAATGAAGAAAACTAATGTTAATGTCTCAATGTGGGATACACTTTCTATTCCATCATAGTGGGATCTCCTATGTGAATCCCTCAAGAAATTACCTCTTGCGGATCAAAGAATGCAAAAGAATCATGCCATGGTCCATGTCTATCAAGAAAAGGATGATCAAGTAAGTAAAACTATCAAAACCCCACCCTTTTACATGTCGATAATTGTGGGTAAATACCTAGTTCATAATTGTATGATTGATTCAGGGGCTAGTACCTCTGTAATGCCCAAGAAAATTATTGATATCCTAGGTCTCAAATACAGTCCTATGTATTTTAACATTCCCATTTTAAGACTTTAGAAACAAGGGAATTTTTTTCTTACATAATGTTCTCTATTCTAAATAAAACATCATTTAGAACACACATTCAATGCCAATCAATCTCATAACAGATACCCATATGCAACCGTAATGACTTTGTATGCTACGATATCTCATTCGATGACTTGGTTATCAACCGATCTCTCATGTTAACTTAAAGTATAAAATACTTTGTGTTTACTATGTATACTTGGTTCTCCTACCATATTCCGGGTCTTGAGTGATCTATTTAAAGAATGTATCTAAATATTTGTTACCAATATCCATTTGACATCACGTTGCTTTAAACTAGGTGACATAGGACAACACAACTAGCAGCTTATGATACTTTGGCCAAATATTTTCAACATACTATTAATGTTACTATTCCTAGATGGCATACTCATCGTTCCAAAATACATCCTTCACCTCACTCTTCTGTTATCTATAATGGTCTTTACTGACTACCATCAATCCACTTGCCCAAGGTTTAACCCTAGCCCAAGTTAGAAACATAATTTATTAAAGGAAGACGCTCATGATGACTTATGGTATATAGGCATACTCAGTTGACCTAAGTCACCTAGATGTGCCAAGGTACCTTGAGTCTTTGAAAGCTACAACCTATCCTAAACATGTTGCTAACTTGACCTAGAGAGAAACTAATTTCAAGTCCAAATGTGTGTAAATTTAGATGAACAAATATGGAAGGGTGTTTCCACATGTCGACTACAACACTGTATCCTTGAGAAGTCCCAGGATTTCTCATGGGTACAATCCTATAATTGGCATGTGCCAACTTCCGTTAGAACTAATTCATCAAGATGTACATACCCCCTTAGTGTTCATTAATCATAATTAAATTGGATTGAGATTCAGATTACAATAACCATGCCTAACCCTAATTCCATCATTCCTTAAGTTCTTTACCAATACTTATCCTGATTAGGTATGGATAACATCATTAATCCATGTTGCATTAATGTTCATTAACATGGCATAATAAGCAAAGTTATCCAAAAATAGATATAGAAAACATCAACGTTTGATTCCTATTGTAACTTAGTTTTCAAAATCAAGTGTGACATCCACCTAGATTCAACTAATGTTTACTTTATAAACGAAGTTATAAAGATTAAGGATCATAACCACTAATCATCTTATCTTTCGTTCTTTGGGAGAGGAAGAGTCTTCCTCTACATGGTTAAATGTTAGGTTCCTCATAACCTTTTTATCATTCATTACACATATAGTTTAATTGAATGTCCCATGCATATTTCATTATTAAACTATAGTTGTGTAGTTAAAGAATGACATATTTTGCAATTTAACAAGTTCATTATAATAGGGGAGATTATACTATCTCCTTAATCCTACTCAATATCTATTAACAACAATAGTATATAAACAGATATAAAGAATACCACAAAGATATCACTATTATTTCCGACATACAAGTTCAAAAGAATTCACATTACAAATTGAAGTCCAACACAAACCCTTCAATTCATGATTTAAAATGTACATTTACAAGACAATGCAATTCAAACATTATGCATGTCAATCATAATTAAGATCTTAAAAGAACATCACTTTTCTTTTCCAATACAACTCAAGAATGATTCGAAACTCTTTACATAAGATCCAGAATTAAATAAACCAATACATCATGAAAGTTCTTGTCTTCTTTTATCACTTACGATGTCCATCTGCAAAAATTGCTAGCATGGGTCATTCGATGGCCCGAGCATGACAAGCACTAAGCATTAAAGTAAAGTGCGTTCCTCTAATTATTTCATTAAACAAATCTACTTTAATGAAATAACTAATATACACCATACAAACAATCATAAGTAATATAACATCTAGAAAAGAATTACCATAAAAGAGTATTCACTTTTAAGAAAATAACTTAATATAATCTGCAACATCAGAATTGTATCACAAGGTTTAATTGATCCTATCAATTTCTTTTTAACAATCAACTTGTCTTGTCATCCAATTGTTTCATAATTCCATAAGAATAGAAATACACATTTATCTTTTCTAAGAAGTAAAAGAAGTTAATTACAACATAGCTTATGTAAGGAAGGTTCATCTTTCCATATAAACAAAATAAGAGAATCAAAACATTATTATTCCCTATACACAAATCATCTAAAGGATAGAATCAGGTTTAGAACACTCAACACTGCCTCAGTCCAAAGATAACAATATAAGGAGTCCATAAATAAAGAGACAACATCTAAACAAGAATCCCAATTCAATCCAAGAAGATTAGGAGACAAAATAATCTAACTAAAAGTCTTACTAACTTCTATATGTTAGTAGATATAATTCAAAGGTCTGAAACCAGATTGTCCACAAATCCAAGCTATACTCAAGAAAAATAAATCTCTTATCCAATCCACAAGAAGTTCCCATCTCAGAAGAGAATCAATTAAAGAGAAGTTCAGTCAATGAATTTATACAATCAACAAAAAAGGATCTCAAACAAAAAAGGACCCAATCCATAATTCATTTCATTTATACTATGAAATGAAATCTCTTATCTAATTCAAACTTAGAAATTCTTTATCTAGTTCCCAAAAGAGAACTCAAAACTGAATGCACAATCAAAGAATGCACACTACAAACTTTCCATTACAAAACTTACAAACTGGTTTCCTATTTCCATTCACCAAGTTCAAGTTCAATTCAAATCTCAAAATGAAATTCACAAGATCAGACTTTAAATAGTCTATTGTCCCCAAGAGAACATTTTCAATTCTCTTTTAAAAACCTTGAGACTCGTTCAATGAATCCAACAAGGAACAAAAATCTACAACTGTGAGAGATAAACAAGGATCACTACATCTCGCGGACTCAAAGGACTCAATTCCCATTACAAGACATCAACACTTAATGCAAATGAGTAAGCAAGGTCACGATCCCAAAAGAACAACAATACAAGCATTTTGAACATAAATACTGTATTATTTCAATGACACTCATTATAATAGGTTTTAGATTCACATTCTATTAAAACCCATGAATCAGATGAAAGATTTAAAGAGAGTAAGAAAACTAAAAAATTCATTTAAGACAAGCTTTGTCCCAAACTTCTTCTAACTCAACTGAACAAATTCACCACAAGCCTCTTCAAGTTCCAACTAAAAGATTATGACAGGTAAGGATTTGTTCAACATTAATGATAAAAAGGAAGTAAATAATACATTCCATAAACCTCTACAACCAATACGACTATCCCATAACATAATGTAGTTCCAATCCATTTATTTCTAAGAATAAAAATAGTCAAGATTCCCACAAGACACGGGTTCGATTAAGGTAAAGAAGAAGAAGATACATTTGAATTCGTATGCCTTGTCAAATTCAAGAACACCATGTGGCCTGAAAGACATAAGTAATACAACCATTCCCTCACAAGAAGCAAAACAGAGGAGGTTTCAAAAAGAAGTTACATGGTCTACTTCGACCAAAACAGAACTCTCAAGACCCCTTCGAGTAGACATTCTTAAAAGAGAATAAAGCTTTTCAAAACAAAAAATCAACCAAACCCACTCACAATACAAGTAAACACATCAATTCCAACATAAATCTAGAACACATAATAATGGAATACATGTACAGTGTTGAATATGAGCTTCGAACATAAGTTCAGACTTTACAAGGCTCTAACACCACTTAGACAAACACAAGATCAAATATGAGCCTATAAGAAACACGAAGCCCTAAATACAAGCTCAAAACCAAAACACCAATGCTCTAATATGAGTCCAAGTATTCTCAAATCCTTAAATGAGAATAAAACTCTAGTTCAGAACGTAAGTACAAAACAAAACTCAACAACTCAATAGTAAGTTCAATATTCGTAAGAACTGAATAAGAGTACAGTGTTGAATATGAAGATTCAACCAAAAGTTCATATCTATACCAAGTTCTAGCTCAGTCCAAAACTACACGAAGTCCCATTAAAAGCTCAAAGCAAATCACGAAGCTTCAACGCAAGCTTAGAACAACCACGAAGCTCCACTATAAGCTCAATGAAACACAAGACTAAAAAAATATTCAGAACCAAACAAGCAACAAGCCAGTTCATTCAACATTAGTCTCAAATGTAAGAAACAAAGCTTTGAATACAAGCTACAGAGCTTTAAATACAAATTTTAGAGCTTTAAGTACAAGTTACAGAGCTTCAATAAAAATTCGCATGAATATCTCTAATAGCTAGTACATAGAAAGTTCCCAAAGTTTTCCATTAACAAAAAAGGATTCAAATTCTAAAACCCACATAGATTTCATGAAAACATGCAAGTAAATAACCAGGAACATCATGCAAAAATATGTCCCAAGTGAGCAGAATTGTTTTAATGAATCAATTAGAAGAAAGCAAGAAATATTAATGGGTAGAGCCTATCATGCCTGATAGTGCCTCTGCCAATTTGAAGGAGACTTCCAGATGAGTTTCTAACACCTCTTCTTCTCCAAGAAAGATCAACCAACCATAATATTTTTCTACAATGCCTCATATACTTTCCTTGAATCGAAAATAGATCAGAGAAATAAAAATGCCACAAAGTGTAGAACAAACTACTGGTTCGAAGAACCAGATAGCTCCATGCAGAGAAAAAATCATGAAGCATGCAAAACAAAACAACCCCAAACAAATCCACCAACATGCCTTCCAAGATGGTTTTCTCACCAAAAATGAGGTGAATTAATGACATTAAATTGCATATTCCCGCCTATCTCTCCTTGCCACCGCCATCCAAAGTTAGCGAGACCAAATTGAACTTCAACATGCATTTCCAAACTTAGTGATGCCTCCACGTAGGTTCCACTAAATTTCCATGTAATTACCAAGTCTGGTAGTACTCTGCCCTATTAAATCAAAATCACATCTCATTAATAGCTTAGGAACCACCACTTAGCTCCCACTTACCAATTGACCCATAGGTTCCCTTTCATACCCCATTAGTTTAGGATAGGGTGGTTCCCCACTTACCAATCGACCCATAGGTTCCCTTTCATACCCCATTAGTTTAGGATAGATACAATTTGCTTAGGTTAGATCTTAGGTTAATTTAAAAGTATAACCTTAGGATATAACCTTCAAACAATAGATTGCCACCTAGGTTAGGACATAGATTAACCAAATAGTGTAGGCAATAGGTTAGAAATAACTTAGCATCCCTTAGGTTATTTCCCTTCATGCTAACTTAGTATTAACAACTTAGGTTAGGATGTCATCCCACGTAGAGTGGTGTAGAAAGAGTTAGGAAAATTTACCTGAGTCTTGAATCCTATTAGGATAGACCTTATTAGATATAGGACACATTTATATTCTTTCTTTCTCAAGAATCCTAAAGCAGGTTTCTATTTCCCTTAATGCCATTAAGCACCTTGCAATGGTCTATCAAGAAGATCCGAGCACAACACACAACAAAATGCAGGCACTGTCTTTCAAATAATAAAGAATTTACAACAAACACAAGTTTAGTCTGTTATGTCTCTTAACCAATAAATGTCATTTTACCATTCAGTCTGTTAATAATATTTAAAACATTCCTTGGATCACTAAAATTGATCCAAAGATGAGTCAGTACAAGGAGATAAGTTTGTAATTTCTACAAAAATCAGTTACAACTTATCAACAAGAAGTGAAAATGGATTCTTGAAAGCCATATCATTTCAATCCAATGAATCCAAGAGCAGAGATGATTTATCCATAACAAGCATGATTTTCAACAATCAAGGAAACACACCTCATTTAAGAAAATCACATGCCAACGCTTGTAATGCAAAGAGAAATATAATAGTTTGTTCAAGGTGTTACATACTTCCCTCCTAAAAAGAATCATCGTCCCAATGATTATCTCATTTTAATCAATGCATTTAGGATAATCAATTTATTCACTTTCTTAACATATGTTTGCAACAATATTGAATTTAAAGTTCTAGAAATCAGCATTCACATAGCTGTTTATTCAAAAACAATAGTTGTTTGTCCATAACTGGCAGACTTATTGTTGTATAAAGATAAAATCACAAATTTTATCAGTCATCCTTAGTCAATTCAGATCAAATAAATATGGAAAATTAGTTTTCATATCATCCAGGTTTTCCCAGGTTGTACTTTCTTCATTAAATTGGTCCCACTGGACCTTACATTGACTTATCTCATGATTTCTTAAATGTAACTGGCGAGTTTCCAACACTCGAATGGGTTTAACCACAATTATTCTTGGGTCTTGGACCTGCAAGGAATTCCAATTTAACATATGTGATAAATCAAACGTATTTCTTAAGCAAAGAAATATGGAAAACATGATACATTCGTGACAAAGTAGGAGGTAATGCTAAACGGTAAGCTACAAGGTTGATTACTTCAATTATCTCAAAAGGTCCCGCATGATGAGGTGATAACTTGGTAGCCTTGCCAAAATTTATAGAGGTCTTTTTGGTTTAACCCGAAGAAAGACTTCTCAATAAGTTCAAATTTCCTATCAACCCACTTTAAAATGTCCTACCTTTGTTAGTTTATCCACAACTACTAAAATAACATCATGTTTATTTCTTGACATAGGCAACCCTTATACAAAGTTCATGCTTATCACTTGACATTTGTACTGTGGTATGCTATGAGGATACAATAAATTGACTGGGTGCATATGTTCCACTTTAACATGTTGACATTCAAGGAAATGTGTCACAAAATCTATAACATCCTTTTTCATTCCCTTCCAAAATATTGTTGTTTTATATCAGCAAGCATTTTTGTAATACCAGGGTGTCCACAAAAAGGTGAATTGTGAAATTTGGCTAACAATTTCTTTCTTAAATCATTTAGCAATGGTATGTATATCCAGTTTTCAAATCTTAATATTACTTCGTTATCAAAGTGAAAACCTTTATACCTTAGATCACTAGGATCTGTAGCAAGCACTATCTTTACTTGCTGAAAGTAAGAACTAGATTCCATAATAGTTTTTACTTCATCTTTAAATTTAGTCCTCAATGTTATAAGCACATAAATGTGCTTCCTATGAATTATATCATTAGCCACTCTATTTTCCTTACCCTTAATTTAATTGATTTCAAAATCATATTGAGACAAAAAATCTAACCATCTTTGTTGTCTTGCATTTAGATTTGGCTGAGTGAAGATATACGTCAGCCCAAGATGATCGGTTTTCAATTCAAAAGGTTTACCAAGTAGGTAATGCCTCCAAACTTGCGGTGCATGAACAATGACAATAAGATCTAAATCATGTACATTCTTTGGTGCATGACACTCAGTTATAGCTACAATTTTAGAAGGATCTACAACCATTCCATTCTTACTTATTATGTGTCCCAAATAGTGCACTTATGTGTCATAGAAAGAACATTTAGATAGCTTACCATATAACCATCTCTTTCTCAAAATTTCCAAAACTATCTTCAGATGCTCATGGTGTTCCTCAATACTTTTAGAATATATGAGAATGTTGTCCAAGAATACGAGCACAAATTTATCCAAGTATTCTTGAAAGATATTGTTCATTAAGTTCATAAATGTTGCAAGTGCATTTGTTAATCCAAAAGGTAAAACCATGAACTCATAATGTCCATACCTTGTTCTAAAATTTGTTTTATGAATGTCCTCATCCTTAATCTACAATTGATGATATCCAGATCAAATATCTATCTTAATATATACCGATGCTCCACACATCGATCAAATATATCATCAATACCAGGAGTGGGTATTTATTCTTGATTGTTTCTTTGTAACATTCTATAATCAATGCACAATCTAAGTGTTCCATCCTTCTTTTTCACAAAAATTATAGGTGCTCCCCAAGGTGAAACACTTGGTCTAATCAAACCTTTAGAAAAATTTCTTGTAATTGAGCCTTAAGCTCCACTAATTCTATAGTAGTCATTCGATATGGTGCCTTAGAATTAGGTTCAAATCAAGCTTGATCTCTATTGTGAAATCAATCTCCCTTTTGGGTGGAAGATCTAGTAGTTCTTCCAAAAATATGTCATCAAGTCTTGTAACAACGACTATCGTTCCATAACATCATTGTTCTCTTCGTATTTTTGGAATTTTTACTGCATATAATGTTCAACCTTTATTTTTTGGCCTTTTTAAGTTGCATAGCTGACAATTTTTCTAATAGAAATCTCACATTTCTTACCCCGAATCTCTGTTGTTTTCTGCGCAGGTTATCTAAACAACTAATGTGTTTTTCAAAATAGTCCACTTTAGCCTTATGTTATTTTAACTAATTAACACCTATGATTACATCATAAGACCCCAAAGGTGCAACATAAAGATCTACTTCATTGGAAAAGTTAGGTAAATCAAGGATTTGCTCCAAAAAGACACATACTAACAAGTATGAACAACATTGTTTCCATACAAGATAGTCCATGTTTTATCTATGTTTTTAGATTTTATTTTTATTTTATATGCTAATTTACTAGAAATAAAACATTTAGTAGCTCCGTGTCAAAAAGAATAGTTATAGGTAAACCAAATAACTTATACGAATCTTTTATAGGCGTGGCCTATTTCTCATCTGCTTGTTAGCTACTATAACATGTATCTTGTCTTGCTGATTACAATCATCTTTTTCAAGGGCATTGATTTGCGTAATGATCTTTTCCATAGTTATAAAAACCTCCTACAGTCCCTTTCTAGGCTGGGTTTTTTCCAGCCTTAGAGTTATCATTTCGACCCCATATGAATTATGTCCGTTATTATTATTCTCGAAAAAGTTGTTAGAGCATTACCAACAAACTTTCTTATTACTTTGCTTTCTTATTAGTATCAAGTAAAAAATTAATTTTCATTTTGAATTTATTCCATGGTCCTTTCTTAGGTGCAATAGATGATGAAGAAGAGTTGGGTATTTTCTTCCTTACTTCCTCCTTATGAGTAGAAATTACCTTCAATTTCTGTTCTACCTTATGGCCTTTTCAACACCCCTTCCATCGTGGTTGGGCTGCAAACATCCACATCTCCTCCTATAATGGGATTCAATCCCATGATGAAATTCCATATGCTTTGAACTTCTTATCGGTTTGTACTGAGGTACATACTTATGGAGTTTAGTAAATTGCTCCTAATACTCGATTATGGTTAGATTTCCTTGAGCTAAGGTC
Source organism: Taxus wallichiana var. yunnanensis (assembly GCA_018340775.1). Lineage (NCBI taxonomy): Eukaryota > Viridiplantae > Streptophyta > Pinopsida > Cupressales > Taxaceae > Taxus > Taxus wallichiana. The sequence goes on from CM031234.1 coordinate 930,668,690, forward strand.
TGGAATTCAGTCATTTTCTGATCATAGTAAATTTGCGGCAGCCAATGTTGCCTAAAGTAACCTTTAAATTGATCCCATGTGATATTAGTTTCATCAATGTTTAACTCAGCCTTACGGTTATCCCACCATGAAGATGCCTCATGGGAAAGCTGATATGCTCCCCATATCGCCTTTGTTTCTTTTGAGAAATTCCTTATTGAAAAGTATTTCTCCATTTTACTTATCCAATTCTCACCCCATCTCCTAATGTTCACATTTTTATTATCAACACCTACATTGGTGTTGTCCCAGGAGGTGGCTAATTATTGTTATAAAAATCTTATTCCTCCTCATTGCCCATTACTTGTCATTCTAGTACAACTAAATGATCTCTTGTGTCCAATAGGGAAGCAACAATCTCATCGAAGTTTCGGGCGATTCATACTCCTTCCTCGGGTAGAGGATTATTTGCAACATTTTCTCTTGTTCTAACCATTTTATGTTAAAAAGAAAATTTACGTTTCATCAGATTATGGACATAATAGTTCTAAGAGTTGTAACCTTTAGCTCGATACCAAGATGTAACATTCCCATTTTAAGACATTAGAAACAAGGGAAAAAAATTCTTACATAAAATGTTCTCTATTCTAAATAAAACATCATTTAGAACACACATTCCATGCCAATAAATCTCATAACAAATAACCATATGTATTTTTAATGACTCGGTATGCTACCAATCTCTCATTCCATGACTCGATTATCAACCGATCTCTCATGTTAACTTAAAATATAAAATAGTTTGTGTATACTATGTATACTTGGTTCTCCTACCCTATTCCAGTCTTGAGTGATCTATTTAAAGAACCTATCTCGAATATTTGTTACCAATATCCATCCGACATCACGTTACTATGCCTAGATGGAATACTCATCATTCTAGAATATGTCCTTCACCTCACTCTTCGTTATCTAGAATGGTATTTATCGACTCATGTCAGTCCACTTGCCTAAGGTTTAACCTCCTAGCTCGAGTTAGAAACATAATTTATCATAGGAAGACACTCACGATGACTTAGGGTATATGTGCATAATCAGTTGACCTAAGTCACCCGGATGTGCCAAAGTACCCCCGAGTCATTGAAAGCTACAACCTATCCTAAACATGTTGCTAACTTGACCTAGAGAGAAACTAAGTTCAAGTCCTGATGTGCGTAACTCTAGATGAACAAATATGGAAGGGTGTTTCCACATGTCAACTGCAACAATGTATCCTCGAGAAGTCCCAAGACTTCCATGGGTATAGTCCTACATTGGCATGTGCCAACATATGTTAGAATTGATTCATCGAGATGTATATACCCCCTTAGTGGTCATTAATCATAATTAAATTGGATTGACATTCAGATTACAAAAACCATGCCTAACCCTAATTCCATCATTCCTTAAGTTCTTTACCCATACTTATCCTAATTAGGTATGGATAACTTCATTAATCCATGTTGCATTATTGTTAATTAACGTGGCATAACAAGCAGTTATCCCAAAACAAGACATCAAACATCAACATATGATTCCTATTGTAACTTATCTATCAAAATCAAGTGTGACATCCACTTAGATTCAGCTAATGTTTACTTTATAAATGAAGTTATAAAGATTAAGAATCATAACCACTAATCATCTTATCTTTCATTCTTTGGGAGAGGAAGAGTCTTCCTCTACATGGTTAAATGTTAGGTTCCTCATAACCTTTTTATCATTCATTACACATATAGTTTAATTGAATGTCCCATGCATATTTCATTATTAAACAATAGTTGTGTAGTTAAAGAACGACATATTTTGCAATTTAACAAGTTCATTATAATAGGGGAGATTATACTATCTCCTTAATCCTACTCAATATCTGTTAACAACAATAGTATATAAACAGATATAAAGAATACCGCAAAGATATCACTATTATTTTTGGCATATAAGTTCAAAATAATTCACATTACAAATTGAAGTCCAACACAAACCCTTCAATTCATGATTTAAAATGTACATTTACAAGACAATGCAATTCAAACATTCTGCATGTCAATCATAATTAAGATCTTAAAAGAACATCACTTTTCTTTTCCAATACAACTCAAGAATGATTTGAAACTCTTTACATAAGATCCAGAATTAAATAAACCAATACATCATGAAATTTCTTGTATTCTTTTATCACTTATGATTTCCATCTGCAAAAATTGCTAACATGGGTCGGTTCAATGAACTGAGCATGATAAGCACTAAGCATTAAATTAAAGTGTGTTCCACTAATTATTTCATTAAACAACTCTGCTTTAATGAAACAATTAATATACATCATACAAACAATCATAAGTAATAACATCCAGAAAAGAAGTACCATAAAAGAGTATGAATTCACTTTTAAGAAAATAACTTAATATAATCTGCAACATCAGAATTATATCACAAGGTTTAATTGATCCTATCAATTTCTTTTTAACAATCAACTGGTCTTGTCATCTAATTGTTTCATAATTCCATAAGAATAGAAATACACATTTATCTTTTCTAAGCAAGTAAAATAAGTTAATTACAACATAGCTCATATAAGGAAGATTCATCTTTCCATATAAACAAAAGAAGAGAATCAAAACATTCTTATTCCCTATACACAAATCATCTGAAGGATAGAATCAGGTTTAGAACACTCAACACTGCCTCAGTCCAAAGATAACAATATAAGGAGTCCATAAATAAAGAGACAACATCTAAACAAGAATCCCAATTCAATCTAAGAAGATCTGGGAGACAAAATAGTCTAACTGAAAGTCTTACTAACTTCTATATGTTAGTAGATATAATTCAAAGGTCTAAAACCAGACTGTCCAAAAATCCAAGCTATACTCAAGAAAAATAAATCTCTTAACCAATCCACAAGAACTTCCCATCTCAAGAGAGAATCAATTAAAGAGAAGTTCAGACAAGGAATTTATACAGTCAACAGAAAAAGGATCTCAAACAGAAAAGGACCCAATCCATAATTAATTTCATTTATACTATGAAATGAAATCTCTTATCTAATTAAAACTTATAAATCCATTATCTAGTTCCCAAAAGAGAACTCAAAACTGAATGAACATTCAAAGAATGCACACTACAAACTTTCCATTACAAAACTTAAAAAATGGTTGCTTATTTCTATTCACTAACTTCAAGTTCAATTCAAATCTTAAAATGAAATTCACAGTACAAACTTTAAACAGTCTACTATCCCCAAGAGAACATTTTCAATTCTCTTTTAAAAACTAGAGACTAGTTTAATGAATCCAACAAGGAAAAAAATCTACAACTATGAGAGATAAACAAGGATCACTACATCTCATAGACTCAAAGGACTCAATTCCCATTACAAGACATCAACACTTAATGTAAATGAGTAAGCGGTCGCGATCCCAAAAGGACAACAATACAAGCATTCTAAACAGAAATATTGTATTCTTTCAATGACACTCATTATAATAGGTTTTAGACTCACATTATATTAAAACCCATGAATCAGATGAAAGATTCAAAGAGATTAAGAAAACTAAACAATTTGTTTAAGACAAACTTTGTCCCAATCTTCTTCCAATTTGACTAAACATGATTCACCACAAGCCTCTTCGAGTTCTAGCTAAAAGGTTATGACAGTAAGGATTTGTTCAACATCAAGACAAAAAGGAAGTAAATAATACATTCCAAAAACCTCTACAACTGATACAACTATCCCATAATAGAACGTAGTTCTGTCCATTTATTTCTAAGAATAAAATAGTCAAGCTTCCCATAAGACACGGGTTCGCTCAGGGCAGAGAAGAAGAAGATACATTTTGAATTCGTATACCTTGTAAAATTTCAGAACACTGTGCATCCTGAAAGATAGAAGTAATACAACCATTCCCTCACAAGAAGAAAAATAGAGGAGGTTTCAAAAAGAAGTTACACGGTCTACTTCTGACTAAAACAGAACTCTCAAGACCCCTTCGAGTAGATAGTCTTAAAAGAGAATAAAGCTTTTCAAAACCAAAACCAACCAAACCCAGCTCACAATACAAGTAAACACATCGATTCCAACATAAATCTAGAACACACAATAATGGAATACCTGTACAGTGTCGAATATGAGCTTTGAACATAAGTTCCAGACTTTACAAGGCTCTAAAACTGCTCAGACAAACACAAGATCAAATACGAGCCTATAAGAAACATGAAGCCCTAAATACAAGTGCAAAACCAAAACACCAATGCTCTAATATGAGTCTAAGTAATATAAAATCCTTAAATGATAATAAAACTCTAGTTCATAACATAAGTACAAAATAAAACTCAACGACTCAACAGTAAGTTTAGTATTCGTAAGAATTGAATAAGAGTATAGTGTTGAATATGAAGATTCAACTAAAAGTTCAGATCTATACCAAGTTTCAGCTTAGTCCGAACTACCATAAGACCCATTAAAAGCTCAAAGCAAATCATGAAGCTTCAATGCAATCTTAGAACAACCATGAAGCTCCACTATAAGCTCAACAAAGCACAAGACAAAACAAAGATTCAGAACCAAACAAGAAACAAGCCAGTTCATTCAACATTAGTCTTGAATGTAAGAAACAAATATTTGAATACAAGCTACAAAGCTTCAAATACAAATTTCAGAGCTTCAAGTACAAGTTACAGAGCTTCAATACAAATTTGCATGAATACCTCTAATAACTAGTACAGAGAAAGTTCCCAAAAACTACCATTAATAGCAAAGGATTCACATTCCAAAACCCACATAGATTTCATGAAAACATGCAAGTAAATAACCAGGCACATCATGCAAAAATATATCCCAAGTGAGCAGAATTGTTTTAATGAATCAATTAGAAGAAAGAAAGAAATCTTAATGGGTAGAGCCTATCATGCCTGATAGTGCCTCTACCGAATTCGAAGAAGACTTCCAGCTGAGTTTCTAACACCTCTTCTTCTCCAAGCAAGATCAACCAACCATAATATTTTTCCACAATGCCTCATATACTTTCCTCGAATCAAAAATAGATTAGAGAAATAAAAAAATCCATAAAGTGTAGATCAAATTATTGGTTCGAAGAACCAGATAGCTCCATGTAGAGCAAAAATTGTGAAGCATGAAAAACAAAACAACCCCCAACAAATCCGCCAGCATGCCTTCCAAGATGGTTTGCTCACCAAAACCGAGGTGAATTAATGACATTAAATTACATATTCCCACCTATCTCTCCTTGCCACTACCATCCAAAGTTGGTGAGACCAAATTGAACTTCAACAAGCATTTCCAAACTTAGTGATGCCTCCACGTAGGTTCCACTAAATTTCCATGTAATTACCAAGTCTGGTAGTACTCTTCCCTATTAAATCAAAATCACATCTCATTAATAGCTTAGGAACTGCCACTTAGCTCCCACTTACCAATTGACCCATAGGTTCCCTTTCATACCCCATTAGTTTAGGATAGATACAATTTGCTTAGGTTAGATCTTAGGTTAATTTAAAATTATAACCTTAGGATATAACCTGCAAACAATAGATTACCACCTAGGTTAGGACATAGCTTAACCAAATAGTGTAGGCAATAGGTTAGAAATAACTTATCATCCCTTAGGTTATTTCCCTTCATGCTAACTTAGTATTAACAACTTAGGTTAGGATGTCATCCCACGTAGAGTGGTGTTGAAAGAGTTGGGAAATTTTACCTGAGTCTTGAATCCTCTTAGGATAGACCTTATTAGATTTAGGAAAAGTTTATATTCTTTCTTTCTCAAGAATCCTAAAGTAGGTTTCTATTTCCCTTAGTTCCATTAAGTGCCCTGCAAGGGTCAATCAAGAAGATCTGAGCACAACACACAATAGAATGCGGGCACAGTTTTCGATAACAAATAATTTGCAACTAACACAAGTTCAGTCCATTATGTCTCTTAACCAATGAATGTGAGTTTACCATTCAGTCTGTTAAGAAGATTTAAAGCATTCCTTAGATCACTAAAATTGATCTAAGGATGATTCAGTACAAGGAGATAAGTTTGTAATTTCTACAAAAAAATCCGGTTGTAGCTTATCAACAAGAAGTGAAAATGGATTCCTAAAAGCCATATCATTTCAGTCCAATGAATCCAAGAGAAGAGATGATTTATCCATAACAAGCATGATTTTCAACAATCAAGGAAACACAACTCATTCAAGAAAATCACATGCCAACACTTGTAATGCAAATAGAAATATAACAATTTGTTCAAGGTGTTACATGTCTAGGGAGTTTTAGAACTTGATGGATCAATTGTGAATGTCCTGGGTGTAATTAAAGACCTTGAGTTGACACTTCATGCCTACCCAAGCCTCACCATAACCCATGACATTTTGTCATTAAATTTCCTCCTATGTTTGCCATCTATTTGTCTAGAGACTTCATTGCTAAAGTAGGTGGCTATCTATCCTCATATTGGACTCACATGCTTCTAAAAACTAGATATGGTACTGATTCACAATACAATTTGAGCCCATATTTTCTTACCATATTGAGCCATATGACCCCACTCCCATCCAATAAAATTTCCTAATACAAGAAGAACATGAGAAATATTCAACTCCAGAGGAGCAAGTCATTCCTCTTTCCATGCTTGATTTTTGTTGGATGAATGGGCTAAGAGAGATCATAAGTTTGATCCTTATGATGAAGAACTTAAAACTTTTGAGGTTGGTTTGGGAACCGATTATATTATCTACAAGGAATCTATGATACTTGTGACATTCAAAAAAAGAAAAGGAAAGTACTTTTGGACTATGGCAGATGTTATTTGATGGTTATAGAAGAAGAAATGGAGCCGGGGTGGGTGTTGTGCTCATTTCCCCAAAAGAGAAGTTCTTCTTTTCTCACAGATTACAATTTTCATGTTCTAATAATTTGATGGAGTACGAAGCATTATTATATGGTCTATTGATTGTAAAAATAATAAAATCAAGGAGTTGCAAGTATTTGGAGACATTGAATTAGGCATTCACTAAGTCCATGGTAGATTTGCAACAAAGAATAAGCTGTTGAAGGATTACAAACAAAAAGTCTAGGATTTTTAGAAATATTTGACGTCATTAACCTACAAGTTGTGCCAGAAATATGGAAAAGACATAGACCAAATGGAGGCCCTTGGCTCTCAATTCTCCCCTGTTGAGGATTTGATCAAAGGGAATGCCCAACATATCAAAATGGTGGCTAGGCCTATAGACATCAAATTTGGGTAAAACTCTCTTTAGTCCATTTTAATTAATTAGCGTAACACATTTAAATAATCATGACCCCTTCATCCCATATTAATATTCATTCTCACATTATTAATTAATTTAATTATTTTAATTAAGTTAATTTCATCCTCACACCTCCACCTCATCATTACACCTCACCTTGGACCCATTCTAGGGGCATTTAACTCATAGTGACCAAGTCATCACTCTTAGCACTGAGTCATCACTCCTAGTGCTGAGTCACCACTTGACCTAACTAACTAAGAATTCTTCTCGAACCTAATTGGAATTATTTATGACCTTCATATCTTTTCTAACGATAAATCCACTTTCGTAAGTTAAGGACCCAACTTGGAAAACATGCAAAATCTAGGAAGATCTTCTATTTTTGGTTAAACGAACTAATTCACCCTAACCGATGTTGGTATTTCCTCACCTAACATTGGTTACCTAACCACCATTGGTCACCTTATATACATTTTCACAACTCTTACACGGGTTGGTCATTCAATTATTGGAGCCTTATAGCATTCACAGTGCAAATCTTCAAGCCCTCTTGCATCTAGATGATGAAAACACACAACCATAGTGCAAGAAAAGCATCTAGTTCTCCTTCTAGAGCATTGGAATACTCACATGAGCAAACAAGTTTTACCGTCATGGCACTAGAGCAAAGCACCTATTCTTCGATCAACCACCAATCACTTCCACTCATAGGATATGTATGACTAAGATAAATATTGTGATTTTATCATTTTTCTTATTCAAGTATAGATATTTTATTTCTTTCAAGTATTTCATTCTTTCCATTACCCGTATATCACCTTCTTCCCACCAACCCACTATTTAACCATCCCAAGCCTTTACACCCTTTCTAACCTCCTTTTCAGCATACATGAGTCTTCTTAACAATATTACACCTTATCAACATCCTGTTCACTCTTTGTGTAATCACAAAGAGGTTCAAATGCTCATTTTAACATTTGAACCAAATTTCCCCTACCAACACTTGATTAGCCAACCGACATCGGTCTATCTCCTATACCGGCATCGGTCGACCAACCGATACCGGTCTCTAAGACTGGAAATTTTTCCTATAACAACGAGTTAACAACTTCCCCAAAACAGATCAAAACCTTTCCTAATTTCACCCAGACCTCACCTACAGCCTCTACTACACCTATAGACCCAAACCAACCCATTAATCATCTAAATTTAATTCTAACCATTTCCTGTTGAGTTAAATTAACTTGTTGTATGTTAATAGGAGATACCTAAATCTTATCAACTACAATAGGAACTATTATTTCTTACATTAAATTGTATTAAACAAAGGATTGACAACCATTCGAGGAAGCATCACACTTCCCAAATCTAGCCTTGCTAGGCATTCCTCTAACTCTTTCTATTTAATACTATTTAGTGGTCTTGTTGTGTTTCTTAGACAAGTCGTTCCACATAGCCAAAGGGAAGCTCACACACTCAGCTTGGATCAAAAGTCTATAATGCATGCATTCTACCTTCCACCTTCACATCATGGGTATTCCTAGTTAACTATTTACCTTCTATTTGTTTTGTCCTATAAAGTGTAAAAATTATTGGTGAAACATTTTGGCATGCTTGGTGGGACCCATCTAGGGTTCGTTGCATTGTTCATTCCTAGGAAAATCTTGTGTGTCTATTTTCATTTAAAACAAGTTCACATTAAGCTTCTTCTTTGGAAATATTATTTTCTTCTGATTGTCTCAGTGACACTTGTTTTTGGGATTAAAAAGAACTCTTCTTTCTTTTCTTGCATTGCACTTAGTGAAATTCATACCCTTAACCTCTTCATAATTTGTTCTCATCGAATATAATTTGTGGTTTTGGGTTTTAAAACTTGTGCACTTACATTTTTGAGTTTTTTTCATTATAGCTCATCTAAATTGTGGGCAACCTATATGTTGGAAGTCATGCCCAACTAATGGTTGAAAAATTGAACCGTAGCTCACATTTTGCACACTCTCTATACCAAATCACTAAAAAAGAACTACATAATTCTTGAACAACATATTTCTCGGAAGAAGTTTCCAACGATCACACAATCAGATGATTGAAAGTGGGCTCTAGTTTGTTTCTTTGTCTAGTCATCATCTTAGAGAAGGATATCCCATTCCAAAACTTACCCGAAACCGGCCATAGTTTTTGGCTTTTTATAGGGTACCTTTGTTAACCAAAAATTATCTCATACTTATAGGCAATCCTAAATGACATAAGCCTCAACATAAAATCTACAGCTTAGGATTTCATGTTTGTTATCTTTTGTTTTCTTGCATTTTGAGGTGTGATTTGTGTTTCTTCATTATTTCTTATCCTGTTATGCCCCACATCAAGACTGGTGTATTCTGATTTTATTCAGGGTTTATTAGGACTTCTCATAGCCATACTTTGTCACTGGGTTGGCCCTTTTATTTGATCTAAATCACCAAAACTTTATTTTTCCTTCTCTTTCTATATTTCATAGTAACCGATATCGGTTGAGAAGCTGCCATTGGTTACACCATCTCACCACCATTGGTTAACCGGTGACATAAGTTTTATGATTTTTTGGTTATTTTTACCAAAATAGTATTCTCCACCTTTATGTTATTTTCGTGTCTTGTTCTACCATTTTATCACACTTTTGGGTCTCTGATATCATCTTCAGAGTCCAAGTTGACCCTTTTTCACCTTTCATTTCTAGATCTTTGAATCTCTTATTTTTCACAGTAATCGACATCGGTCTGCGAGCCTACCTGGTGGTGGTTACCCTCATCTGGAATCGGTTGCCCCAACCGACGTCGATCTCTGTATTCTGATTTTTAATCGAACAATGATATAATCATTCATTTTAAAATGATTTTTCCCCATTACTTTTGTGTTTCTACATCATCAACAAAGCTCAGAATACCTGTTCTATCATCACTCACATGGTTTTGACTCATAAACAAACTAACGCTATTGTGTTTCATGCTAACTACTAGCCACTCCCACCTATCCCATCCCTCCTTAAATATCATCATTTATGGACCCCAATCAAGCTCTTGTCATACCCACTAGTGATGAGGAGTTCTCGAGACTCCTTTATCATAACCTCGCCACCCTAAAATACTATCTAACTCATTCATCTACCCATGAATCATCAGGGAAGCTTGTATATAGCATGTCAATTTCAATTCCTCCTACCCTCGCACCCACTTCTCCATCAGCTACTACTAGCTTGGCATTAACCTCTTCCAACTTACCACATGTGGTTTCCCAACTTAAACCTACATCATTGATATCTTCTACACCTATGGCATCTGTCATGCCTTTGATCTCTGTTTCTCCTACAATGCCAACCATGCCTTTATCAATCACCTTAAGTGTAGGTCTATCTGCACATGTCACCTCTCATATACCTATTGTATTCAATCACAAATGGTGACAGAAGCCCATACTCCCTTCTAAAACATTTTCCTCTCCATCCCATAGTCTCTTCCTTTGATTTCTACAAGAGTCTTTATGTCCACTCCACCTACCTACACTTATCACCAAAACCCCCTATTTCATCTACCACTTATTCAGGATATTTGTCGTCTACATCTATTCCAGCCTACATTCCTTCCTCAAAATTTTTGTACTTAGAACTACCACATATTGGGATGCCTCCCATGTCATAATTGCCTCATCTACCCCCTTATACTATAGGGGGTGCACTGATCATCACAAAATAGTAATGATCTTATCAAAATGATGATGGATGCAATGCAAACATTGGAAGCATTTGTCTCTAGCTCACATAACTCTCGACATATGACTAGATTTACAATGAGCCCATTAACCCATCAATTCCAATTCATCCATACCCTCCCCATTAGGAAAGATCTAAATTCAAGTGATCTGATAGAAAAGAAGAACCACAACATCACTTATAGTCTTTTAAACATGTGTGTTATCTAATCACTCATGATGACACTTTGCTCTTGCAAACATTCTTAATGTCCTTGATAAGAATTGCTTTAGATTGGTATAGTGCTCTACCCGGACATTTTATCTTTTCATTCAATCGGGTAGCTTAGGATTTTCTAGACCACTATCAACACTATAAAAGAAGGTCACCATGGTGACTTGTATGCAACATGTAAATATGAAGATAAATATATCATAGATTTTGTCAATCATTGGCAAAGCTCGATCAACTAGCTCACATTCTAGCGCCTCAAACCAAGTTAATATGGTATTTCACCGGAGCTTTTGCTAGACCCATCTCACAAAATCTCTAGTTTCAAACCTTCCACATGTATGATGAGACATTTAACATAGCCCATAAACTTGAAATTCATTCCATTGAAGAGAATAAGATATAATTATGTAACAAGAATGCTACATTTAAATAAAATAATATCTCTTATTCTTCCAAACCTTAAAACAATTATTCTAAATCAAAAGGATCTTCCAACACAGTAGTTTTGAAATCTATCCAATATCATCCATCGAACCAATCAAATCCTTCTTCTAATTTTTCTCCTATTCAATATTTTTAGTTCAAGTAGGAGCAACGAAAATGTACTCCCATAGGAGAACCCTACTCTTCAGTTTTAGAAAAACTTCTAAAATCCAGAGAAGTTACTCTTCCACCTATCAAACCACATACTATTTTTGACCACTCTCATCTTGTTCCTTCATGGTATAAATAAAATGACTACTGCAACTATCATCATGTTAGAGGTCATAGAGACGATAATTGTATAAGCTGTCAAAAACATCATCTAAGAAATATTAGATAATGGAGATCTTGTCTTAGATAATCCTAATGCACCGAGTAATCAAAACCTTCACATCTTCAAGAATCCATTCCCAAATCACATCCAGTCATCTAACCCGACCGGCGAAACCTCGACCAATGAATGATGCGTTCATGAGGTTCATATTGTTTTTGACATCATACCAGCTCTTCCTGCTCAATTTCTTCCTATTCCATCTATCGAGGAGATTCTTGCAAAAGATTCTTCATCGAAGGAGGGACCTATTTCAACGACTCCTTTACTCACAAAGGAGTATCTCTTATTTTCTCCTTCACCCATAGAGGAGTCCAACATATCTTTTGATCTAGTTTCCCCACTCACCTCTCAACCTAACAAACAAACTTAGTAGTTACTCTTCTACCCATGGGAGAGTCATGCTCACCTTCTTCTTTACCAAAATAAAAAATTACCTCATAAAAATTTCCATCTCCTCTATCTACAGGGGATCCATTAGTAGTGTCCCCTCCCATTGGTGCCAATTATCCATTGTCTTTTAAAGATCATGTTGATTTTCTCTTGTATCTTTTACCCACAGAGTTTGAAGCCAACCATTTCCCTTTCTCACAAACATTCTTTATAGGTATTAGTACCAAATCAACATCATACCCCTACATCGGTGTCATTCTCACGTTTGGCAAATCACTTGGATTATGTTGACAATTCCATGCTTTAGGGATGTCTTCGACTACCTATCTCAACTCAAATGTAGATGTTGTCTGCTAAAACTTCCATGATCTATCCAAAGGTGTTTCAGACAACCAAACCCACCATGCCCATGTTAGTTGGAGAAAATCATTATTCATCACCCTCGCCCACACCTAAACCTCTACCATCAAATTAAATTTTTCCTATGCCTAAAACCTTACCTACACCTATATCTTCCTCTGTGTCCAGACCCATTACCACATTATGTGTCATGTCAAAATCAAGTCTAGTTCATCCTCCTGTCAAACTAGATTTATCCACATCCTCACAAGCTATTACAAAGACTATTCCCCCACCTAAGAAGAAGACCCAACCTCTTAGGCTGCATACACTAGATTTTCCTACTATCCCTATGTTGCCTTTACCACTTCCATCTATCCTAGATCCTCACCCATCAACCCTGGCCAAACATCCTCCTACCTAGAGTAAACCAAAATCACATCACCTACCTCATCACGATCCTCTGTTACACCCAAATTACAAACACAACTTACCACTTCACCATCACCTACATCCTTCCTACCTCCTATACCAACACAACTTATAGTATCCTCACCATTACCTATACTATTCCCTTCTCTTCAACCAGTACCTTCCAAAATGCCTCTTACTACAACCTTCAATGCACCTCTATTATCACCTTGACTAACCTATATCCTTCCACCATCTTCCTTCCCTTCTACATCATGCACTTATTATTCACCTTTACCCAAGAAGGTGCAACCAAATCCCAAGAACCCACTACTCTCCAAAGAGGTAGTTAAACCTACACCACCTTTAACAACTAGTTCACCTGCTATATCTTTACCCAACAAGGTGCAATCCAAACCTAAAAGCATAATATCTACCAAACAAGTGGTCAAACCTACTCAACCTCCAATTCCACCTCCAGTGACACTTCTCCCACCAAAGTCACCCAAACTTCCATCCAGACCCACACTTACTTCACATAGTGATCCATTGACAGGTCTTACGCCAACATCTAAGCTAAACTTTTGGAAACCTATATAATCACATTACTACCATTTAGACCTTACTACCTACTTAAACCTAAACCAGAAGGGTTTGACGATACCAAAATTTACACTTACCATTGTGTGTCAGGGCATGATGTGGAAAATTATAAGGCCCTTAAGACTATTCTTCTCCAACTATGTCCTCTTGAAGAAAACTTTGATGATGATGATCTTTTAGATGAGGACCCTATTCCAACTTCACCTATCACCACACATCCTCGTCTCTTACCTATTCAGTGACCTCATCTCCACCTCCACAACCTTTTTATCCCCTCCAACATTTGAGATCAATATGGTCCACATAAGAGAGCTAGCCAAACCTCCACAAAAATGCCAATGTGTTGCATTGTTTTCACAAAACCAATATATGCCCTCACCATATTTTTTTGTCTTGTTGTTACACCTATCATGACTCACTTTCTCCTTTACCACATATCAATATGGTTCAAATTTCCACTTGAGCCTAGAAGGAAAAAGGAAAGGAGAAAATAACCAACTCATCTCCACTACTCTTTTACCCAATATTCCATCTGCACCTGCACCAAAAATCACCATCTGTGGACCCACATACCCTATTTCTAATAGGGTTTCCCATTATACAATGCTTAAATAATGCACCAGTCTACTCTCAAAATGTCTTTGTACGAACTTATCCAAACCTCTGAGTCTCATCGTCAGGACCTCATTGAGGTCCTGCAATCTATTGAGGTTCTACCTAATGACCCTATACATGTTGCATCCATTATCACTCCTCACCATGTGACCTCTCTCACCATTTCTCCCCTTCCTTTGCTCCCACTACCACTCATCAATTAGTCACTCTCATTTTCTTTGACAATGGTATTATACCTCTTTAATTAGATGATCTTGACCCCACCCTATTTATTTACATCTATTATGATAATATAAGTGTTTGACGTGTTATTATCGATGGAGTGCCACTATTAACATCATTTCCTCTCATGCATACAACCAAATATGCATCCCTAGCAATTGCATGCATAATAACCCAATTATGTTATGTTCATTTGATGATGCCATGACTTCCACCCTCGACACCATCATACTCCACATTCATGTAGGCCTCCTGCCATTCCTTAATTATTTTGTCTTAGAGGAGGAATTCTAGTAAAACATGCTACTTGTCCGACCCTGGATTCATGTCATGGGTTATGTTCCTTTAACCTTACACTGTTGTTTAAAATTCAAACATAAAGGGAAAAACTATACCATTGCATCTTACCCTTCACCATTTAAGACCCGTAACATGTTGTATTGACCCAATGACGTCCTTATACTAGTTAAGGCATATACCACTGCTACCACTTCTTTATCCTTTGCCTCATCCACCACTATTTTCACTACATCTTCCATAACTAACTCATATATTCCAACTATTTCCTCATCTTCTAAAGCTCACCCATCAGCCAACCCATCTATTTCTCAAAAATATAATGCTTCTTCTTCCCGGTTGTCTAGTGATTCATCCATTCCCGTAACTCACATACCCATTAATAATCCCTTAGAAGGTGTTTTGCAACACCTCACTGCGGGAGTACCACCTTTATAACATTGACACATTCCTTACTCCCCAAGAGTATGGTAACCTTCACCAACACCCTGCTATGATAACTACATAGGCAAGGTTTTTCCCCTATGGTCCTCCCCACCTTGGCACCAACTGAATGTATGGGGGACTTGATGCTTCTACCTACTCACCCAAGAGACCTTCCCAAATTTGACCATTTTCCTCTGACCTTCAATCTCTCACCAAATGCTACTTAGCCCACACCTTCCTCCATCAATGTGCTTGGAAGGGCTTTGGATTTGTTATCTATGAACAAGTATTCCATACTATCATTCCTTACACCACTTATAAGCATAAAGATTACGGTGGTATTGTATTTTCCAAAACATCTTCTAGGAAGGCTTGATTAGAAATCATCGAGGATGATAAACATTCCCCACCCCATTCATCTATGTAACCACCTTCACCTACAAAGTCTATGGATCCAAATTCCATTCCTCTTAAAAAAAATTCCTAAACACCATTTCCCTAGGACCTCTGACTTATCAACATGATGGCGAGGCTCCCTTTTCTCTTCCCTTCATGTATCTTGACATGATTGATGATGATACACATTCTATTAATGTCGTTCAATATTAGGATGATCTATTCTCACCTACCTTGGTGTGGAATATTCTTATATTCACGGGTCATTACCTTTTGATACACAAATCATGTTGAATGAATCGACAATTGAAATCAATATTCACACTTAGAATGACCTGCACATTCTAAAAATAGGCCAATATTTAGATGTTGCTGAACATGAAGCTTTCACTTCTTTCCTCTGGGATCATAGCAACACTTTTGCTTGGTCCTATGCTGATATTCCTAGTATTGACCCAAACATTGTGGTCCACAATATCGTAACCATTCCTGATGTCAAACCCATGAAATAGAAGCTGCAAAAATGAATCCTCGCATTTCCCTTCTTTTCAAAGAAGAAATCCAATGAATTCTTTTAGTTTCCTTCATCCTACCTATTGATTATCCCCAATGGATCTATAACATCATTCCTATCACAAAAGTAACAGGGGACTCCGCATTTACATGGATTTCCATGACCTTAACTTAGCTTGCCCCAAAGATAATTTTCTTCTACCTCGTATTGAGTAACTAGTTGATCTAACCACCATCCATGAGATTCTATCACTCATGGATAGTTTCTCGTGTTATAACCAAATATTACTCACTCCGGAAGATAGACACACAACCACCTTCATCACTCCTTGGGAACATTCTGCTATCATTTCATACCCTTTGGCCTTAAAAACACCGGTGCTACATATCAATGAGCTATTACTTATATTTTTCATGACATCATGAATATTATAATGGAAGATTATGTTGATGATATTCTTACCAAATCTAAACATTGGGTTGAGAATCTTGTTGTATTTAAAGTTGTCTTTGACCATCTCATCAAATACTATGTTTTCCTTCAACCTAAGAAGTGTGTCTTTATTGTTCTCTCCAGCAAGATCCTTGGTTTTATCATTTCTTTATGTGGCATTGAAGTTGATCCGCTAAAATCAAGGCTATTCTTGAGATTCCTCCACCTACTAACCTTCATCAACTTCATATTTTTCAAGGAAAGTTGCAATCTATTCATCACTTTATTTCTCATCTTTCCGACCACCGCCATCCATTTTATCATCTTATCAAAAAGGGCGTCTCCTTCAAATGAGATGATGAATTTCAGAAATCCTTCGACACCTTAAAACAATACCTCCTCCAACCACTTGTTCTCATTCCCCCTAAGGATGACCAATCATTTTACCTTTACATTTATGCTACTGATCATTCCCTAGGTTCCATGCTTACTCATCGTGACGAGAAACACAGGGAGCAAGCGGTTTATTATATAAGTCATACGATTTTAGACTACAAAACTAGATATACTCATGCCAAAAACTCTACTTAGCCTTAGTTTTTTCCTCCACTAAACTTCGCCATTATGTACTCAACTAAAAAACCTTTGTTGTCACCAATACTAATGCCTTACATTACATGTATACTAAGCCATACCAACATCAATGTGTTGCACGTTGGCTCATGCTTCTTATAGACCTAGATCTTAAATTCATCCATCACAAATATTTCAAAGGAAAAAATATTGTTAACCAACTCATAGACATACCTTTATCTAAAAATAAATCTTCTAACTTTTATTTCCCTAATTAATCCATCGCTACCCTCTCCTTGGATGATACTGCTTACTAGATGACCTTATTCTTTGATGGTTCCAAATGCTAGTTTGGGGGTGGTGTCAGAGTTATCCTCATTCCTCTTGACTATTATCCTATGACTCTATCTTTCAAACTATATTTTTATTGTAATAACAATATCGCCGAATATGAAGCACTAGTGTTAGGTCTTCAATTGCCATAGCCTTAGATGTTAAATTAATTAATATATTTTGCGACGAACTGGTTGTGAACTAATTTAATGGTATATACTAGTGTCATAATGAGATATGTCAAAAGTATAAGCATCATGTTGACATGCTTTTGACTAACTCTTACCATTATGAACTTCAAACCACTCTGCGTTCCACTAATTAATTTTTGGACACCATGGCATGTCTTTCTTCACAAATCCCCACTTTTCCCTCTGACTCAAAGATATTTTTCATAGTAAAAAGGTTGCAATCACCTTCTTATCTAATCCAAGATGTCAACCTTGTAGGAAACATTGAAACTGACCCACATGACCTTTGGTATAAGTAGTTTGTTGATTACCTTTCCCATAAAATTCTTCCTCCAAATTTTACTCATGATGGACAATGAGCCTTTCTCAAAAGTGTCTCTCGCTATGTATTAATGGGTGATCTTCTATATAAATATGACTTTGACAATATCCTCTTACAATGTCTTACACGTTCTAAAATTCCATACACCCTCAAGGAAGTACACGATGGGATTTTCGGGGTCACTTCAATGGCTTAGCTTTCGCTAAGCGCATCCTTTAATGCGGGCTATTCTTGGTCAACCCTAAACCATGATTTTTGTGAATATGTGAAAATTTTTATGAAGTATCAACAACATGCTAATATTAATCACACCACTAGTCACACCTTACAGGTTGATAAGGCCAAAATATGCCTCGTCAATGTGCAATAAATGATCTTATTTTACTCTCCTTTTTATCAAGTTTGACTGCATTTTGTGACTTTTGTTTGATCTAGTATAAGTTAGGATGTAATTGTCCATATTTTTTAGATCTAGTTATAACATCTAAAAACTTTGTAATTCCTAACAAAGTGTGTGGAAATTCAGTTTTTGTAATAAAACAAGTCACAATCAGTCAGAAGAACAAAGTATGAAGCAACCAACACATTTTTGGGAGCATTGGCTTCAATATGGCTTAGCTCTAGAACCTCCAAACTTAGTTCTATAACTCCATCAAATAGAAAATAAACTTTGGCACTTAGTTCTAGAACTCTTGCACTTAGCTCTGTAACTTTCGCAGTTAGTTCCAAAATAGTTCCCTTTGGTTCCGTAACTTCTCCAAAGTTTGGAATGAATGGAATTTTTTTATTTTAACAACATATGGTAATAATAGAGAAATCAATGGGCCTTCCAATTAGGATAAGATCAATATATTTCCAATTCTTTAGACCCCAAAAATACATATGTAGGATCAGACAGTTGTGTGTCTAGTAAGGTTCCTAACTTCCACATCTACTTTGAGCACTATTTTGTTTCATGGAAACCTATTGATAGATGGAAAAATATTAAGAACTTGTGATTATAAATGCATCTTTAGATGATAAAATATATATAAGGACATGTAGATAGATTAGAAAGGAAAGAGAGATATATATGATAGACATACAATAAATTTTGTAAGACAGAACATTTTCAGTAATAAGATAGCCATTTCATTTTGAGAGAATCATACTTTTTCAACTCCTGATTCAAGGTGGAGCAAGGGCCCACTCCTCCAAGAAGTAGGATTCTTTGTTTTATTGGTATTTATATTTCTAAGCAAGTCATGTAAATTTGTTAAGTGTTAATTCTATAAATGCTTTTGATTCTTCAGTTAAATTCTATCACGTATTTGCCCTGCAGGTGTTATAGGTTAGACTCTCATTTCCTTGCAAAAATTTTCAAAAAAATTTCAAATGTGTGTTTATTTCCAGCAATTTGTTTCATTCTGCAAGAGTGTGTTTACTTCCAGTAATTTGTTTCATTTTTAAAAGCGTGTTTCATTTCCAGAATCATGTTTAATTTCAAAGATTTATTTATTCCAAGTACGAGTTTTTATTTTAGAAAGTTTCTTGTAGTATAGTTTTAATAAGGCTTTGGCTAGGGAATCCTAAGGACACTACAAAAAAACCCCAAGAAATATAAAAATAATAAATACCTACAATCAATTACTAAATCACTAAGATTCCTCTTGTTGCATATAGCTTCAGACACATCCTGGTTTGAATATGACATCAACTAAGAGTTGATTAAATGAAGGGAATAACGACACCCATAATTATTGGCACCATTTTCGGGGAACCACTTGTTAGATTATTGTCTAATTAGGTGTCATGCAAGATCAACAATCATACATCTAGTAATTAAAAAAATCTTCCCTACGTTATCATAAAATTTATGAGTAGACCAAGAGAATCAAAGGGTAGATTTCTCCACAAGAACCAGTAGTAACCTCTAGTTCAAATAAGGAGGTTGAGCAAGAGTTATAAGCACCATTGTCTCCTGTTAGACAAGAAACAAAACTTCCACCTTTGGAATTTTTGGATCAATCACCAGAAGGAAGTGGAAATTTTAGGAGAAGGATTATATCCAGGATCCACTTAGAGAAATTTTTGACTCTCAATTGAGTATTCAACCTCCTACTCCTAAATTTTCACCTACACCAAAGTAGATCACATATTACATTGATTGGGAAAAAATATAGAAAATATTGTAGATATGGCATGAGAAGCTGAAAGAGAACCTGATAGGACTTTTACCTATCCAATTCAGTTGGAGGATGATGATACACCTATGAAGAATATTTCACTTGCACACTTGCCTACATTTAGAGGGATGTCATCTGAGGATCTTGACCAATTCTTATTTGAATTTAAAGTATTGTGTCAGACCTATGATTACAAAATAAAAAATCAAAAACTCAAGTTGTTTCCATCCACTCTGAAAGATGTAGCAATGAGGTGGTTTATGGGATTAACATCCAATTCTATTACCACCTAGGCACAAATGGAAACTTCCTTCCTAGAAAAATACCAAGACTACTGTTGAGGGAGAAACAGGAAGGAAGAATTTTTTAGGATCAAACAAGAAGAGGATGAAAATATGGAAAATTATTTAGATATATTCCTCTTTGTAAGTAAAAGGTGTGGATTTGTACTTCAAGAAGATATAATAAAAACCATTTTTCTTAAAGGTCTGAATGATGAATCTAGGGAATCCATTAATTTAATGGGAGGTGGAAACATCAATCAAATAAGAATGAATGATATTAAATACCTTTGTAGAAGTTATTCAAGAACAAGGGGTGGACCTAGGAAAGGAAAAACTGTGAAAACTACAAATCAAGACATGAACAAACTTATGGATGAACTAGAAAACTTTAAAATAGACATCCTAGTTCAATTAACTTCCACCATGGATGGATTGCAAGCTAAATAAAATGCTAATACTAAACCATTAGCTATGTATTGTCCTAGATGCAGAAAGAAGCATGCACTAAGAGATTGTCCTTTGGATAAAACAGAAATGTGTCTTATTTGTGAATCTAGGGAACATGAAGCTAATGTTTGTTCTCTTCTTCCATTCATAAAAATTAGCTTAAATAAACCAACACTTCATCCACTATAGAAGAAGTAAACTGTTTCCAAATTTAACCTAGACAAGGGCAGTTCATACTAAGATCTTTTCTTAATCCCTAGATGATGTCATGGGCAACTCAGACAATGTCACAAAATTTGGGACAACCACCTTGGGCCCCTCAACTAACATGGAATCCCCATGATTGGGTAGGAAAAGCTTGGTATGCTCAGGGACACCAACAACCATGGTGTAGTCAGAGTAACCCTTATACTTGGTCACAACCTAGGTGGAACCCTAATAACTATGCTTAGGGAAGAACATATCCCAACCAACATCAACAGGCCATAATGGGTTCTCCAGTACAAGGTTCACAAACTGAAAATGTGGTTCAAACACAAATGTCAACACAACCAGTTGTTAATCCCAAAAAAACAAACAACCCCTGTCTATGGAACAACAAGAAAAACTAGTTGATCTTAATGTCATGGACTGTAAGGATATTCAAAAAAGATCTAGAAAAATAATTAACAATCCACCTATTATAATTACGGAGATGATAGAAGAAACTAAAACCCCTAGTTATTCCTAAGGAGAATGAAAAATAAAAAGAGAAGGATCCTGATAGAAACTCCACTGAAAGTCCATTTCAAGAAATATTTACAGAATTTATCAAAACCAAGGAATTTGAATTAGTGCAAGAATAAAGGAAACTAAATATTGATAAACCATTATTGCAAGAAATCAAGGACATTCCTCAATTAAACAAATTAATCAAAATGTTATGTTTGAAAGACCTGGAAGGAAGAAGCAATACCCTAGGACTATTAAGGTAGATGGGAAAATTACTGATTTATTGGTAAGAAAACTCTTAATTCACAAATATGGACATCTTGGAAGCCCTATTATTTCTATCTCTATAATAAGTAAAGATATACATAATGTTTTGGCTGATTTGGGAGCAATTATAAATGTGATGACAGTAGACACTTTGAAAACATTACCATTAATAGGTATATAACCTACTAGCACCATATTGTAGATGATAGATCATTCAATAGCAAAACTAGAAGGAATCATTAAAGATGTGGTAGTTATGGTGGAGTCATGGGAGTATCCAGTGGACTTCCTTATATTATAGCCAAAAGGTAAAACACTTGGTTATCCCATTATTTTGGGCAGACCATGGTTAGCTATAGTTGTTGCCTTAATTGATTGTAGATCAGGTGATATGACTATCTCAAATGGTAATAATTCTAAGAAAATTTCCTTATATCCTTCTACATGACCTTTTATTGATAATCAAGAACAATTATGGGTTGATGATCCTGATACTAATAAAAAAATCTTCTTTGGCTATGATAACATTGTAGGATCACATAAGAGAGGTGGAGAATATGATTAATCATCCATTAAATTATCACCATTGTCAAGAGAAAAATTGGAATTAGTTTCAGAAAAATTGGACTTAGTTTGGAACCATCAGACTTAATTATGGCACTTTCAGACTTAGTTCCGAACATGCATACTTATCTCGAAACCACAACAATTCCAAGCAGATGTAAATAATTTCACTCCAGAGGAATGAGATTTCTCTTGGGGAGGGGAAGAAATAGCTATGGAATCAGTAGCTTCAGTCTCAAAGATATCAGGGAACGGTGAGGAATTTTTGGAAAGTAGCAATGATGAGGAGTTCGACAACCAACAAGTAAAGTTCTTTTAACTCGCTTACTGTCCTTTGTCTAGTATTATTTCTCAAAATAACTTTAGAGATGTCATTGCGTATCATATGTTGTTACCACATTCATGTCCACTAAACACCCTAATGGAACCTTTTTAACAAATAAGTTCATCAAACACTGGAACCAAACAAATTGAGATTTAATCGGTAAAATTTTAAACATTAACAATTGGTTAGAAAATGATCAAGAAGCTAAATTGTTTGATGTTTTGAAAAATCATACTAGATATTTTTCTTGGGACTATACAAACATGAAAGGAATTCATCCAAGTATTTGTACCCATCACATTTATACTGAAAATGTCAAACTAGTTAGGCAACCTCAGAGAAGGATCAACCCAGCCTTGAGGGACATAGTCAAGCAAGAAATTGAAAAGCTATTACAAGTAGGATTTATCTACCCTATCTTAGATAGTCAGTGGGTGTCTCCTCTTGTGATTGTGCCCAAAAAGAATGGAAAATGGAGAATTTGTGTCGATTATAGGGAATTGAACAAATCTACACTTAGAGATTATTTTCCCTTACCATTCATAGATCAAGTTTTAGACAACCTTTCAGGTAAACAATACTTTTCCTTCCTGGATGGTTTTAGTGGATATAATCAAATTAGGGTGGTTATTAAGGATCAGGAAAAAACTACCTTTACTTTTCCATGGGGTACCTTTTCCTATAGGGTATTTCCATTTGGACTATGTAATGCTCCAACAACTTTCCAAAGGGTTGTACTAGAAATTTTTGCAGATCTAACCAATGATTGTGTGGAAGTATACATGGATGATTTCACTATGCATGGAGAAACATTTGATGATGCCTCAAAAAATATGAATAGAATATTAACAAGATGTGAGAAACACGTGATGATGGTCAATGAGGGGATTGTAATAAGACACCACATTTCAAAAGAGGAATTCAAGTCAACCAAAACAAAATCAGGATTATTTAAGACTTACCTGTTCCTCAAACCCCCACAGATATCAAGTCATTCTTAGGGCATGCTAGATACTATAGGTTTTTATTAAATATTTTAGTAAAATTGTTGCCCCCATGTTTGGTTTACTTACCAAGGATTGTGAATTTCATTGGGATGAAAAGTGTCAACATTCTTTTGAAGAAATTAAAGAAAAATTAATCACTGCCCCAATATTGAGAGGACCTAATTGGGAGAAACCTTTTCACATCCAAACAGATGCCTCAAATAACTCAATTGGTGCAGTTCTGGGACATAAAGAGGAAGAAGGGAAAATGTATGTTATTTACTACCTTAGTAAAAATCTTACTTCCACTAAAAGAAATTACACCACCACTGAAAAAGAATTTCTTGCTGTGATTTATGCAATTAATAAGTTCAAGCATTATATTACAGGTTACAAAATATTTGTACATACAGATCACTCAACAATTAAATACTTAATGAACAAACCAATGGTTGGAGGTAGGATAATTAGGTGGTTATTACTTTTACAAGAATTTGATATTACCATTGTGGATAATCTAGGAAAATCTAATATGGTATCGATTTCTTGTCA
This sequence comes from Taxus wallichiana var. yunnanensis, assembly GCA_018340775.1. Classification (NCBI taxonomy): domain Eukaryota; kingdom Viridiplantae; phylum Streptophyta; class Pinopsida; order Cupressales; family Taxaceae; genus Taxus; species Taxus wallichiana. The sequence continues at coordinate 930,693,111 of CM031234.1, forward strand.
AGATTAACCACTACGGGGAGAAAGATCCGAGATAAGGAAAAATTTCCGGATGAACAATTATTTGTTATTTCAGTTGATACACCATGGTTTGCTAATATGGAAAATTATCTTGCAAAAAGGAAGTTTCCCCATTATTTTACTAAGAAACAAATAAAAAGATTAATAAAAACCAGTGCATAATTTAAATGGTTGAGTGGAATGTTATTTAAATGTGGTCCTAATTTGGTTCTACGCAAATGTGTGAAAGAAGATGAAATCTTTGACATACTCAGGGCATGTCATGATGAACCAAGTGGAGGACACTTTTTAGTAAAAATAACAACACACAAAATACTTGGAATTGGCTATTATTGGCCATATCTATATAAATATGTGAAGAAATACATCAAGTGTGTGATCCTTGTCAAATAATGAGACAACCAACTTTCACCAATGAAATGCCTCTGCAACCTCAAGTAGTGATTGAACCATTTAAAAGGTGGGGGATGGATTTTGTTGGCCCTTTTAGTCATCCTTCACAAGGAAAAGAGAACATTATTGTATGTACTGATTATGTGACAAAGTGGGAAGAGGTTTAGGCTTTAACAAATGCTAATGAAGATGTAGTTGCTGATTTTCTTTGGCACAAAATTATGATGAAGTTTGGTGCACCAAGAAGTATAGTTTCAAACCAAGGTCCATAGTTCATGTCTAATATGATCCAGGCCTTCACAATGTACTATCAGATCAATCATAGGAAGTCATCTCCCTATCACCCACAATCAAATGGGAAAGCAGAGGTGACAAACAGAGAATTGGAAAACATCCTTACCAAAATAGTTGAAGCAGGTAGAAGAGATTGGGTAAAGAGGTTACCTAAAGTTGTCTGGGATTATAATACAACTTGGAAGAATACAACATGGTTCTTACCATATGAGTTAGTCTATGGGAAAAATCCCTTGTTACCTATTGAATTTGAACTACAAACATTGAGAACAACTAAATTGGGTATTGAATTGGATGCAACACAAAAGGAAAGAATTATATAACTTAATGAATTGGATGAGCTAAGATTGGAAGCAATTCAATAGACAGAGATAATCCAAGACCAAAGGAAGCAATGACATGATACACATATAAAGAAAAGGGAATTAAAGGTAGGTGATTGGGCATTACTGTTTGATTCCAAGTACCAAAAATTCAAAGTAAAATTAAGAATCATGTGGTTAGGACCTTATCAGATTGAGTAGATATTTGACAATGGCTCTATTTAGTTACTTCCCATTGATGGCAGTAGAAGGACACTTATGGTCAATGGACACATGCTGAAACTTTATAGGAAGCCTCCTACCAAGGATGAGTTCTTAAAGTAGATTGAAGCAAACAAGGAATTTGATCATATGGAAGAACCTAGTTCTTCCAAAATGATCAAGTAATCAGATGCATGGATCCAAAATAAAGGGAAGAGAATGAAAACCAGTAAATGGTGTTCTCTTCCCCAAAAATAAAAATAAAAATAAAAATAAAAAATATATTAAAAATATATAAAAAGGAGGGAATGAAAACCAGTAAATGGCGTTCCCTTCCCAGAAAACAAATCTCTCAAAGACCAATTAAAAACCAGAAATGGTGGTTGGTCTCCTCAATAAATGGCTAATTCAAAATAAAAGGAACTTCTTTGGAATTCCAGCTGTCTTTTCTAACTATTTTTCCTTTTTCACTTTTTCTTAGGAATGATGAGTCATCAAGGTAGAGGAATTACATCAGCAAGGATGGTAATTATGTCTTGATATTATTAAAGGTTAAATTAAAATTTCACATGTGTGATTAGACTTGATTTAAGTAGTTGGTATGATGAGTCATTTATTGTACATTATGATTAAAATCAAGTAATCATGAGGGTGATGTCGATTGAACAAGTAAAAGTGGTGCAGTGTATTAATAATGAGCTATCATTTGGGTGGAATAAATGAAGTTGAGAAGTAGTTGCAGAAAAATTCAAGGAAGAAATAATAGAATTATATTTGAATTCCACAACTAAACCCAACAGTTCCATAACTAAACCCAATAGTTCCACAACTAAATCTAGTAGTTTTGCAGCTAGTTCTGATAGAGTAAGGATTTGAAGAAGGAATAATTTGAATCATCCTCTTTTCCATGGGGATTAAAAATAAGTTAGAGCTAGAGGATGATACATAACTTCTTGCAGATGGAGAAGTGGCAACCATTTTTGGACAAACAGGGTGGTTGGAGTTCCTAAAAAATTATCAAAGTACAATGACGAATTGGTAAGGGAATTTGTTGTAAATTTAGAAGAATCTAGAACTAAGGTTAAAAGAATTGTAATTCCCTTTATTATAAATACAATGAGAAATGTATCTGGGGTACCAATTGTACATGTCCCAAATCTTGTCAAGGGGACCCTAAAAGAACTGGTGGAAACCTTGATACAAGAGGGGAATATGAACCCTAATATATTTATAACACTAAGAAAATCATCAAGGGTCAGAAGATCCATCTTGCGTAAACCCTTTGATAGGGTAGCATTTTGGGTAGTTAAGTACCTAACTTATGATGGCCAATTTGGGACTGTGGGAAGAGAGGTCCTTAAGATGCTAATATATCTTAGGTATGGGGTTACAAAACTAGAATATATAGTAAACCTTCTAGGGTTCCTTTTTGAATCCATCTAGACAATGGATCAGAGGTATTCTTGGGGAGTTGGGATAATTATACATCATGGATTAGTCCATCTAGTCTGTCAACACCACTTTCTCTCAAATAAAAATGGAGAAGAAGCATGGGAAAAGTTCCTTAAAAATTCAAACAAAGCCCTGATATTATCAAGAGGGGAATACCAACCCCTTTCTCCCCTAAAATTAATTTGGAGATTGATCCTCCTGTAGAGAAAAATAAGGAAGTAGGTGGAGTTAATGTGCCAAAGAGGAGGAGATCTAAAAGAATGATCAAAGTTGCAAAACCTATTATGCCTTCAAAAGAAACTCCTTCCTCTGCAACAATACTAGAAGAACTAATATCTATCTCTGACAGTGATAGTTCACCTAAGATGGATCATGAAGTGAAAATCAGAAGAATCTCTAGGAGGAAGCCCACTTTAGGGCATTTGAAGCTCCTCAAAGAAGAAGAGTTCATAAGAGGTCTAGGGAAATTCCATTGGATATTGAAGAACAAGATGGTTTGGAGAAAGAAGATGCTAATATTCTGGGAAGCATGGTAATGTATCCTCCTCAACCAATTCGAACTGAGGTGGAGAAAGAAGATGAAAGATTTGAAGAACATTATTTTCAAGAGATGAGTGAATCAACAACATTGTCACATGAAGAAGAGGAATTTACATCTTGGAAATGAAAAGGGAAATCCCCTTTTGTGGAAGAGGAATGCTCATTTCCCAAGGAACTTTTAGAAAAAGAGGAGAAACAACAAGTTAGACAGCTCTATTTTTTTCTAGAGCAGAACTTATCATTAGGGAAAAGGATGAGGAATTAAACTTCCTCAAGAACAAATTAGAGCATAGGGAAATGCTCATTGAGAAACTAAAAACTCAACTCATAGATAGGACTGAAGAATTGACATTGGTCAAACAGAAAATGGTAGAAAAAGAGAAAGAATGTCAATTGGCTAGTAAACAAAATGCTATGTCAAAGATATCTTCAATGAATCAGGTTGTACAAACTGAATTGACTTACTGGCCACTTAAGCAGTTATGGGATGATACTGTAGAGAGCTTAATGAATTTAATGGGAAGAAATTTTTTATAAAATGGAAGAAGACAAATTTAAATGTCTGGTAAAGATACAAATGGTTTGCATAATGAGTGAAATATTACTCACATGCAAGATACCTTCTCCTGTATACAATGTCTTTCTAGAGGAACAATTTATTTCTTTGGCTGACTATCAAGAATTGTATTTAGCCTTCCACATGAAATAAAATATGAATATGAGTTCATGAAATAATATTCCTCAGCTAGTGCAGAGCACAAAATCTTCTCTGCAAATTCTATCTCTACAATTTTATGCTAGAAAAGAATACAAGATTCATGATCAATTTGTATATAGGGGAAACCCAAGTTGAATGCATTTGTTTCTATACTTCAAAATCAGATTGCATGGAAAGAGAGGGATTCTGAAAATTTATTAAAGGCTAGTTCATTTGGCATCTGCATGAGATCTCACTATGGAAAACCATCTACCTTTGTTATACATTTCAGATCCCATGCCTTTGACAGTCAATTCAAGGCACATTATCTTTCTAGTTTACAAAAAATTATTGATGCCTTCACCTCTTATGAGGAGAAAAATTTGAATATATTTATGATGGATGCTTGAAGAGATGGGATTTTCTCACAATTGCATTGAGAAGAAGAGAAGTGATATCTCCCACAAACTTAATATGGAGTCTGGAAAGAGCTAAAGCTTTGTGTACACTAATCCCTCAGGTCAATGAAAAATGTAAGGGAATATGGATGGGAATGAGAACAAGGCCTCCTCTCCTTCTCACCCCCATGTTTCCATGGAAAAACAAAGAGCCTCAAGATCCCACTCACTTTGAGGAGTGGTAGAGAAAGATAGAAGCAGGATCAGGGTATAGTACTTCTGAACTAAAGCACTGGGATATTCAGTTTTAGCCATTTGACCTGAGTAGTCAATTGGAATGTAGAATTCACAACCCAAGATTTGAAGAGTAAAGTTTGTAAGGGGAATTATAAACAAGTAAGTGTGGGGGAGATGATAAGGCCAAAATATGCCTCGTCAATGTGTAATAAATGATCTTATTTTACTCTCCTTTTTATCAAGTTTGACTACATTTTGTGACTTTTGTTTGATCTAGTATAAGTTAGGATGTAATTTTCCATATTTTGTTTGATCTATTTCTAACATCTAAAAACTTTGTAATTCCTAACAAAGTGTGTGGAAATTAAGTTTTTGTAATAGAACAGTCACAATCAGTGGAAGACTAAAGTATGAAGCAACCATCACATTTTTGGGATCATTGGATTCAATACGGCTTAGCCCTATAGCCTCCAAACTTAGTTTGAAAATCCATCACACAACAAAGGAACTTCAGCACTTAGTTCGAAACTCTGCGCTTAGCTCCAAAACTTTCTCGGTTAGTTAGGAATAGTTCCTTTTAGTTCCAAAACTTCTCCAATGTTCCAGAATCAATAGAATCTGTTTATTTTGATAATATTCGATGATAGAGCAATCAATGGGCCTTCCAATCAGGAGAAGATCAATATATTGCTGATTTTTCAGACCCCAGAAATACGTATGCATGATCAAACAACTGTGTGTCCAACAAGGTTCCTAACTTCCACATCTACTTTGAGCATTATTTTGTTTCATGGAAACCTATTGATAGATGGACAACTATTAAGAACTTGTGATTATAAATGCATCTTCAGATGATAATATATATAAGGACTTGTAGATAGATTAGAAAGGAAGAGAGAGATATATATGATAGACATATAGTAAAGTTTGTAAGACAGAACATTTTCAGTAATAAGATAGCCATTTTGTTTTGAGAGAATCATACTTTGTCAACTCTGATTCAAGGTGGAGCAAGGGCCCACTCCTCCAAGAAGCAAGATTATTTTTTTTATTGGTATTTATATTTCTAAGCAAGTCATGTAAATATGTTAAGTGTTAATTCTATAAATGTTTTTGATTCTTTAGTTAAATTTTGTCATGTATTTGTCCCTGCAGGTGTTATAAGTTAGAATTTCATTTCCTTGCAAACATTTTCAACAACATTTTCAAACATGTGTTTATTTCCAGTAATTTGTTTCATTCTGCAAGAGTGTGTTTACTTCCAGTAATTTTTTTCATTTTTCAAAAGTGTGTTTCATTTCCAGTAGCAAGTTTAATTATAAGGATTTATTTATTCCAGTAATGAGTGTTTATTTTATAAACTTTCTTGTAGTGTAGTTTTAATAAGGCTTTGTCCAGGGAATCCAAAGGAAACTAAAAAAAAATCCCAGGAAATATAAAAATAATAAATACCTACAATAAATTACTAAATCAATAAGATTCCTCCTATTTCATATAGCTTCGAGACACATCCCTAGTTTGAATATGACATCAACTAAGAGTTGATTAAATGATGGGAATAATGACACTCATCATAGGTCACATGAGACCTTTACCCTTTCTCTCAATGGGGTTTGGATCTTGTCAGAGAGATCACCCTCATTCTTCCCAATGTCATCAATGGATTATTACCACTACCAAATATTCCACTAAATGGGTGGAATTCATACCTCTTATTTCTACAAAAGCCGAGAAAATCTATGAATTCATCAACCATCACATCATTTTTCACTTTGGTCATCGCCTCATCACTGATAATGGAAAACAATTAAAAAAACCCTACGGAAACTCTGTAATGACTTTGGCATTCAACTCAGTTTTCCTTCACCTTATTATCCTCAAACAAATGGCCAAGCTGAATCAACTAATAAAACTCTAATTAAAATTCTTATGAAAGTGGTTGATGATAGTGGTAAGGATTGGCACATGGACATTCCTTTTTCCTTATGGTTTATCACACTAGTATTCAAACCTCAACTCTCTGCAACACCTTTCTCTTTGGTCTATGGTACAAAGGTTTTCTTTCTTATCAAAGTACCAATTCCATCTCTTTGTATCTCACTCAAAGATATGCTAAATGATGATTATTTTCACCAGGATCATTTGGCACAACTTGAGTTATTATAAGAATGTTATCTAAATGCTCTTGATCACCTCCAAATCTACCAAAAATGTATCAAATGTGCCTACAATAAACATGTCTAAGAACGAACCTTCTAGGTCGAAACCTTGTCTTGAAGGAAAATAAACATGTAACAAAAGTAGAGAAAAGTAAATGGGGAAAATTCACTCCTAATTGGCTTAGACCCTATATCGTTACTCATGTCTATGGATCGGGTGCTTATCGTTTATCTTCACTTGAAGGTAAACATAAACCTAAGCCCCTCAATGCCTTGCATCTTTGACCATTCTATTGTTTAATCAAGTCTGTATCACCTTCTATCTATTAAATGCTTGCCCCTTGAGAAAAATTAACCTTCCACTTACCTATTTTAAGGATCAATGACTAAAAAGAATCATGTGATTACCCATCACCTTTCATCCTTATCTTCAATATGAGTACCACGGCTCTACTCATGGCATGATTCTCATGGATACTTTTCATCATTTTCAAGATGGAATCTCGTTATTCAGATTAAAACCTCTCTTTCCTAGTTAACCTCTGTGTGCTATGGTTTTTGTTCATAAAATAATACTATGGTTCTCTTAGTCTTCACCATGACCTAAAAGTCCAAAAAACAATTCAAAAGTAATATACGAGATTTTCAAATTCAAACTCCTTGAGTCAAACTTCTAGCAAAAAGATGACTCCCTCAAAAGGACATCTATCTTTCTATCTTGCTTTTATAAATAGAATTCTCCCTCAAAGGACATCTATACAAATCTAGCCATATTGTACATAGTCTATCAAAAAGAATACTATTTCTGTAAAAATAAAATAAAAATATTCTAAAGCTTCCCACATCAATCAACTTCACAAAGACCTCAAGGAGATATTCTATTCATCCCATATAGACTTCCCACATCGATCAGTCTATAAAATAAAAGTAAAAATAAAAAGATAACTTTTTCATCATGGACTTACCTATTTTGATCTTGGGTATCTTGTAGAAGAGGCATGTTGTCTCACACCAAGGTTACGATAAAACAACATCTTTCACCTCACCATATTTCCTTTCTAATCTTCTACCTACTGAAGGTACATGCCGAAAATGTGACATTTTGTGATCATGTGACCTTCTTCAACCTTAAAATAGTCAATCATGCAATGCCTTTAGGGTCTTACATTCATATGTCAATGTTTGATATGATAGACTCATAATGGTTCTTACCACTTAGGCAGATTTTTTTATCCTCTTACCATTCACCTCTTTTCTTACTTATTGATCCTCCTTCACAGGACCAGACCTTTGATACCTACATTTTGAGTATTCCTCTTCCACAAAAATCAACCATATCTATCCAACATAGACAACAACAATGCCTATTCAACATATACTTAACCATGCCTACAACCTATCGACCCATTCATCTCTCCTATCATATTCTTCCCTAGCTAATGGGATAACATTGGCCTGAAGCCCCTTTTCTCCGAGGCTATGTAGGAAGCACTCTGATGGCATGGGGCCCTTGGAGGTTAGCTCAGCCAATTTTACCCCTCACCAAAGTTTCCCCCTTTATATTCACATTTTACCCTAGTTAGTTTCCATTCACACAAAACCTTGGAAATTAATATATCACAAAAACATACATTTTTTTATCATACCTACAATTTTGTTATTGCATCGATATTATACCTACTTCATTTAACATTTTCCATACTATCAATTACTTCCATACAACATACATACAACACATTATTTCCATAAAATCAATGACATGGAAATAACCTAACTCCATCATGCCTATACCTGACTCAACCATGCCTATAGCTAACTCAACATGCAGACACACACGACTCGACCACACCTATACCTGACTCCATCATGCCTACATGACCTCGCCTCAATCATGCCTAACACAACTAGTTTCCATAATACACAATAGTAATGGAAATTAAAACAAGTACATCATCCATCCAACAAACATCATCAACTATATAATGGGAGTGTATGTGTATAAATACATATATACATAAATATAAATAAGTATCAATATATTAAAACTCTCATGTATAATCTTGCACCTTTCGCATGCTAGATGGTACATATAACAAAACTAAAAATGATAGTACAATATCCGTTATGGATATCAATCACCCCCACTTGATGCCCTCCTCTTTGGTCTCACCCATCTCCTTCTCCTCCGTACTAGTCCAGAGCCTGCCATCATCTCACTACACTCTGTTGGTCCCTCTAGCCTCCATATCCCTCCTCATTTTCATCTATGGGGACTGTTCTCTAAGAACTAGTAAGCTCACCTTGGCTCTGTCTCTAGGGCCGATGACCCCCTATGTTACCTGAGTTGTAAGTCCTGGATCTAGTCCACTCACTAGCTTCCTATTGGGCTTGGTGCTCAGTGTAGGAGGGAACATAAATGCCTGTAATCACTAGCTGGTCTGATAGTAATGAGCCTCATTCGGGGAATCTCGAACCTCGCCATGGATATAGTCCATGGCGGTACCATCAACTTAACTACCACCGAGAACTCGCTTACCAAAATAGGACCCTATCCTAGTGAAGGATCCTATACTATGGGACCCTGTGCAGTGTAGGATCCTATGGTGGTACTGTGCAACTACCTATGCTTGTGCTACTTGTAATCTAGCCACATGTGCATGTAAGGTAGCTACCTTCCCTCCATCCCCATCTCCAAATTATGCGGGAGCTTGTGCATTTGTCACCTAGGCCTACAACATCATCACCTATTCTTGCAAGGTGCTCATTTGGGCCTATGCCCATGTCATATGTCCCCGCGAGCCTATAATTTGTGCTTTTAGGAAGCTACCTACCCCTATAATGCATCTCTATGAACTATGGCCATCGCTAAATCAGAATGCCATGGCCTTGGAGGTGTCACCTATAACTACACTATCAACCATTAAATGTAGCCGTCGGTGGTACTTATATTGTCAATCATATTATCTTCTACCCTCTCCTCCTACCCAAATGGATATGTTGGATGTGGTGGAGATGATGGTCTCTCCACATCGTTTCTATAGTATAATGGAAAAGGTGGAGGCACATCCTACTTTGGAGCGAACTTCCGTTATAATCATGTCATAGGGATCATCTCGTGCTCATCGGTACATATTTCCTATATCCACCGACTATTTGTAATCCATCCAATTCAGCTTCCATCCCTCTCGTAATATCAAAACCTTATATAATGTCTCCACAATATATAAATGACTGATATGACATCAAGTAGTAGTCTGTAATAGGTCACATAAACAACAAACTCTACAACCCTAGGATGGTCTCCCACTAGTACCAGAACCAAAACCAACTTAGAATGTTCCTTCAAACTAATCCTGCTACAAAATCTTGGTGGTCATAGGCACACTATATGCTCATACGCCCAACAATGTAATAAGAAGTTACAACACATTCCAAACACGTATATCCACCAATACGCCCATAGCTCTATGTATAGATGCACTAGAAATGCAAGCACCCTTACAAACCTTACTCACTGCTCTACCATATCCTCTAAAACACCCATCAATACTAGAGGAAACCAACCATCCTCTAAATATGGGAGGGAAAAACAACTAATCATAACCATCATCAACATTGTCAAATGGGTACATCTCTCCATACTTGACACTCACACTATGGTATGTCAACTCTGCCATAACATCACCAAACACTATACCCATGGGCTCCAATGCCTTGTCGGCTCCAATCTAATAGACTTGTGCCCCTACAATGGGAAACCTCAAGATCTTATATATGTCCTCTAGGGTGATAGTCATCTCCCAGTTGGTAAATGGAAGGTATTGGTAATATAATTCCATCTATCGATGAGAGTGACCATCATATTGTGATCCCTAGCAATCTATCTATATCACCTGATGAAACTAAGACCGACATCTTGGATGTGGTCCCACTCATCCTCTATGATGGTGGGTCTGATCTCTACCAACAGTGGTGGTGTCTATCATGCATCATGAGTTGTTGTCATGCTTGCATTCATACAACTTAACAATGTCAAGTACTGAACTATTTTTTCCCATTTCTTCAAAACTAATTAACTCACCCCTACCTACAGCACATACCCACCTTTTTTTACCTACCTATCTATTTCCTAAACTACCTCCCTAACCTATTATTCATTCTAATCTAACCTACTATGTTCCCATACTAATTTCATCACCTATTACCTGCCTACATTTACCTAAATTTATGCAAACCCACCTAATTCTATACCTCATCCATCTAGGTTTCCTTCATTCTTTTCCCATGTACCCTCCCATTTTATTTTTACCCCATTTGGACCCAGTCACTTTTCCCTATGACCGACATCAGTCACCTTGACCGATACCGATCACCCTAAACTAATGTCGGTAGACTAATTTCCCCACCGACGCCATCATCCAAAAATGATGTCGGTTGAGACCTAACCGACATCGGTCTTTGGTCCAACTCCATGGATGAAACCCTAAGTCCCCAATTTTTCAAAAAAGAAAAACCAACCTAAAACTACCTAAAAACTACCCAAACCCCACCCATTTCCATTTTACACCTAATTAAACTATATTTCCCCACCCCCTACCCACATTTTTACTTTTTCACTACATTTTGAAATTTATTCCCCACCCTATTTTTTTCTTCATTTTTTACCTACAATTCCATTAAAAATAATTAGAAAGGATTGACTCCTACCTCTACATGATGTTGTCGTTGTGTTGGAATCTCTGGGATGGGTGCCTGAGCCCCTCCCACACCTCTCTGCACTTTACTACCATGTCTAAATCAAACCCCTTGCTCTCCACTAATCAAATCATTCATCTTGATCTTCTAGACCTGAAAAATAGAATCCACTCAACCAATGATTCCTCGCCAAGTCAGCTAATTATAGTACCTTATCTCTTTATCCATGGAAAATGCAAAACCCTCTTTTCTCTATCATTTTCTCCAAGTCAATAGGTAAAAATGAATTTGTATTATACATATTTTTTATTTTTTACCACACCGTGACCTAATCGACACCATTTTTTTCTTGACCAAAATTGGTCGGTGCCCTAGTTTACAGGATCGATTACCTTTAACCGATGTCGTTTTACATCACCGATATCGGTTATCCTTTTACCTCGTTGCCCAATCTTGCACTAAATCTTCTTTCCCACCACGACCTCACCATCAGTTGGGGCATATTTTCACCCCTAATGTGGCCTTACCTATGGCCTTTCCTACCTCACCCAACCGACACTCACCTTTTGTGATATTCAAATTTGTGTACTCGCTATAAGTTGCGATGATGATACGTATGTTGTTCAGCCAAATGATGTTACCTTGCCTAATGTCATGATGTTTATCCCGACCATACCTTTGGTACCTTGGAACATAACCTATTAACCATTCCTACACCTGTCCTAGTTATGTTTCAGGACCATATCCTATACCTTAGATACAAGAACCACTTGAACCTTGTTTGGATAAACCTATCAACCTTTGACGATGTAGAGTTTGCAAGTTCTTCACCCCAAGTACCTTATTGCAATCTATGCATGTGCATGCGTTAGACCGCCACCGCCTATTACCTGACCAAAATCAACCTTATCTACAACCTCCTTATCGTCATTTTCATCACTTACCCATTTTTCAAATCACTCACTTACTCCATTTAACACCTCATCAGTTCCTGGTTTGAGGGGGATCATCTCCACCTATACTTAGGGAAACTTAATCTTCACTCATACATGGGGCATGAACTTCCTTTTTTTGTTAGCATCGCTTATCAATACAAGCTATGTGACAAAAAGGGGAAAATGTAGACACCAAATTTGGGTCACATGCCCTTTAGTCCCCTTCAATTAATTAATGTAACACATTTAACTAATCATAACCCCTTCATCCCATATTAATATTCATTCTCACAATATTAATTAATTTATTTTTTTAATTACTTCACACCCCCACCTTATCATTACACCTCACCCTGGACCCATTCTAGGGGAATTTAACTCACAGTGACCAAGTCATCACTCTCAGCACTAAGTCATCAATTCTGTATTGAGTCACCATTTTACCTAACTAACTAAGAATTCTTCTCAAACCTAATTGGACTTCTTCTATGACATTCATATCATTTCTAATGAGAACTCCACTTTCTTAAGCAGACTCAACTTGAAAAACATGCCAAATCTAGGAAGATCTTCCTATTTTTGGTAAAATAGACTACTTCACCCTAACTAACGCCATTTTTTCCTTGGCCAGTGTTAGTTACCTAATTGCCATCAGTCACCTTATATATTTTTTCACAACTCTTTAAATGGGTTTTTCATTCAGTTATTGGAGCCTTATTTCATTTACAACGTGAATATTTAATCCATCTTGCATCCAAATGATGAACACACACAACCATAGTGCAAGACAAATATTTAGTTCTCCTTCCGAGATCATTTTATTACTCACGAGAGCGCACGGGTTGTCTTTGTCGTGCCACTAGACCCATGAACCCCTTATTCAATCAAAACCAACCACTTCCACTCACAAGATCTACAACATACCCAGTAAGTATTGTGATTTTATCATTTATGCTTATTCAAGTATAGATCTTTCATTTCTTTCGTATTTCATTCTTTTCATTACTCGTATATCACCTTCTTCCCACCAACCCACTATTCAACCATCCCAAGACTTTACACCCTTTCTAACCTCCTTTTCAGCATACTTGAGTCTTCTTAACAATATTATAACCTTATCAACACCCCCTTCACTCTCTGTGTAATCACAGAGAGGTTTAAACTCTTGTTTTAACATTTGAACCAAATTTCCCCTACTAACACTGGTTAGCCAACCAACATTGGTCTATCTCCTATACCAGCATTGGTCGACCAACCAATACCAGTCTTTGAGACTAACAATTTTTCCTATAACAATGAGTTAACAACTTCCCCAAAACAGCTCAAAACCTTGCCTAATTTCACCCAGACCTCACCTAGAGCCTCTACCACACATACGAGACCTAAACCAGTCCATTAATTATCTCGAATTTAATTCTAACCATTGTCTATTGAGTTAAATTAACTTGTTGTATGTTAATAGGAGATACCTAAATCTTATCAACTACAATAAGAACTGTTATTTCTTACATTAAATTGTATTAAACATAGGATTGAAAACCATTCAAGGAAGCATCACGCTTCCTAAATCTAGCCTTTCAAGGAAGTCATCGACTCTTGCTATTTATTAATATTTGGTGGTCTTACTTGTGTGTTTCTAATAGGTTTCATTCCTCCTAGACAAAGGGAATCTCACATAATCAACTTGGATCAAAAGTCTACAACGTGCACATTCTACCTTTAATATTTATCTCATAGGTATTCCTCATTAACTATTTACCTTCTATCTATTTCATCCTAGGAAGTGTAAAACTTATTGGTGAAACAAGGCCATCTATTCGACATAACCAGGCTTGCTTTGGCATGTATTTGACAATCATGAGAAAATTATGCAGTTCATCTAAAATGAGGTGGATTTCTCCTCAAAGATGCAAGTTGATTTGCAGGAAGTATATGGGGATCATATTATTCAACTAAGAACAAACAAGTTGCTAAAGGGATTATTCACTCGAGAAAATCTTGATCTAGATGACGATTTCAAAGGAATGGAAAATAATATGATAGAAAACCAAAAGGATTATCAGCCATTTTTAATTACTTTAGGCAAAGAACTTATACTTGGAAAGGTATTTGATGAAAGTGAAAGGTGAGATTTTGGTTCTTTATGTCGGAAGTTCAGTGATGTTTTTTCATGGGACTATGAATATTTAAAAGAATGAAATCTAGATATAGTCCAACAAACCATTGATCTTGATCCCAACATCAAGATAATTAGACAGAAACAAAGGCCAATTAATCCCAAGATTTAACCTCTCATGAGAAATGAGCTCTCAAACTCATTAAGGACGACATAATTTTTCCAATCAAGTACTCTTCTTGGGTGGAAAATATGGTCTCAATAAGAAAGAAGAATGGTGAAATCAGGCTATGCATATATTTCAAGGATTTGAACAAAGCCTCCCTCAAGGATCATCACCCCTTTCCCTCCATGGAACAAATTTTATAGACAGTAGCGGGAGAAGAGAGGCTATCCATGCTCGGTGGCTATTCTGGTTTTAACCATATAAAAGTAAAATACAAAGATTAGTATAAGACCACATTCACCACCAAATGGGGAATGTTTTCTTATCAAAAATATGCCTTTTGGATTATTAAACACATGTGCTACCTTCCAAAGAGAAATGGATATTTATTTCAAATAGTATATTAATCGGATCATCTTGTTTTACCTAGATGACATAACGGTTTTCTCTAAGAAGAGTATGGATCACATGAAGCACTTGGAGAAAGTATTTGAAAGATGCAGGGAGTTTGGTGTATCCCTTAATCCTAAGAAGTGTAACTTTGTAGTCCTTAGAGGCAAGCTCTTGGGGCATATTGTCTCAAAATAAGGCATTTTAATCGATCCGAGAGAGAATCACATCCATCGCGGCTCTTTCCTTACCTATCCATAAGAAGGCTTTGCAATCATTCCTTGGGAAAAGTGGGTTTGGTAAGATCTATCACTCTCATGCTAAAAAGGGATGCAAAATTCAAATGTACTTTGTAGAAGGGAGGGATAGCTTCAAAAAGATAAAACAAGAGATTTCTCAAGCCCCAACATTGATTAATCCATATTATACTAAGTATTTTATCCTATATGCTTGTGGAGTAGAATCCAAGATAGCCACGATTTTGACATAGTTAAATGATCAAACAATGGAGCAGTGGCATTTTTAGCCAAGCATTGAATAACTATGGGTTCAATTATAATCACATTGAAAAACAAGTGTTTTCTATCATGAGAGACTTGAAGAAATTCAAAATTATGATTGATGCTAGCTATGTAAAGGTTTTAGTGTCACATCCCGGATCAAAATATTCATTATGGGAGTAGAGATAAGTGAGAAGCAAGCTGGATGGGTGACTAAGATCATGGATTATGACGTGACCATTAAGGCCACAAAATTAGTAAGAGGAAGAGAACTTTGTGAGAAACTAGCCCTAGATGTTGTGGAATCTCAAGAGACCATCCTCAAGAATGCAGTACCCTTAAATGATGAGATGTTGCATGATGTTGAATGACAAAAAGATGAAAGGAATGTATTTAATGATTTTATATAGATTGCTGATATGTCAAATTTTTATTTACTAGTACATATCCTCTTGGTTTGAATAAAGAAAAGAAGACATTTGAGGTTGCGATCTATTCCTTATGCATTAGTTGGTGACGTATTCTTTAAAATAAATATTAATGGAGTGTTACTTAGGTACATTGAAGGTGAGAAATGTGATAGGGTTTTAAGCGAGTTCTATAATGGTTTTTTCCATCCATATTTTTCCCCGGTCAAAATATTGGATCAGCCACGACCCCGCATAGAAAGATCCAGAGAAAACACATTTAAATATTGCAAACAGGTCGCAAAAGGACTCAACAATGGAGTGGTAGGGCCTACAAAATACCAAATGACCCTATGTAAGAAGAAAGAGAAGAGATAGATTGTCGAGTGAATCTGTTTATTAAATCTATTTAATAGGTTACAGGTGGGCTCAGAAATAGAATAGTAGGGTCAGAGAAGCCAAGAGAAAGAAAGAGAAGACACAAAAAATATCTGAATTCTTCGGGCTCAAAATAGTTCAGAATGAGTCCAAAAATTGGCTAAGTATGAAGGAGCCAATGAAGAGAGCCACGTGTCAGAATGACGTTTCTCTAAAGTTGAATCCAAAAAGGGAATCTCAAATGAGTGCTAGAATTCCACACATCTAGAGCCCAAAAAGTTACATAGCCATTGAAAAATTATTTGACTAGGCGGAAGGTGTCAGGTGTCGGCTCAACGCAATTCCAAAATGGGAGCCCAAGGCAGAGACTCAAACTTGTGCCAGCCCTCCACATAGAAGATAGTTAATAAAGGTAAAAAGGAGGACAGGAGGGCCTAAAAAAGGCTAAGTATAGAAGTGCTAGCGGGGACTGCCACGTGTCCAAGCGGTGCATCTCCAAGGGTAAATCCAAAAGTGGAGGCTCAAACAAGTGCCAATTCGCCACATAGTCCAAGGTCTGAAAAGGTAAGAGGGAGGTTGTTGAAAAGTCCAAAGACCTATGGAGGCTTCCAAGTGTCAACTTGATGCTCCTTCAAAGGAAAATCTTGATCAAGATTTTAAGAGAGCACGGAGCCTCCACACGTCCAGTCTCAAAAAAGGGACAAAGTCGGGTTGAATAGTCAATGCATGGTGGTAGGCCGGTGGAGAGTGCCAAGTGTCCAAACAAGTGCTAACTCAAGGGTTAAATAAAGAGATGGTTTCCAGATGAGCACCAGATTGCCACATGTCCCCGGTTAAAAAATATGACCCCACCGAGGAAAGGACTTAGCCAAACAACATAGAAATTAATTAGTCCGGTGGAGGAAGCCATGTGCCAACCCCACACCATTTTAAGAGAAAAATACAGAGGCCTCCCTCGAATGAGCACCAACCCTCCACGTGTCCCATATTAAAAAGGGGGCCCATTTTTCAAACTAGTTTTCCACCCTTTTGTACGGACCTAATACAAACTTCGAAGGGGCACATTTTTCGACTCGGGGCTCAAAATCCACTAAATATGACATGATTGGAAAGATCTTGGCCCCGTCTACACCATGGAGAACTAAAAATTTAATTTTGGGGAGGTTAGGTGGGATAAAAAATGAAGAAAATTCTTCGGGGCCATTAATGCAGGATCTATTTTGCACAAACAACAGATTGGATTCAATCGATCTATCGCTTCCTCCTTCTTCAAGGCACCGAATAAGAAATTGATGTAGTCAAGAAAGATTTGGGGGCATATTTTATGGGAGGCATTAATAGTGGTGGTTGAGCTTCGACTATTTTTCCCACTTCTCTCTCTTTCTCCCTCTGTGTTGAATCTATAAAAGTAGGGTCGAAACTCATTGTAAAGGGTTGGACATTCTTTTGTTTTGTAGGCTCCCCTTTCCTTCTGGAAAAGGAATTCATGGAGTTTAGACCTTCCATTTAAATTGCAATATGTTTCCTACCTTCTGGCCATTTGTAATGCATTGTATCAATCAACGAGCAATAAAACACATTTGTGATTGATTTTAGATCCTTTCTTGTCTCCTTTTCTCTCATCTGGTCTTTCATTATAAATTTGGTTATCTGTGCTTGATTATTGTATGCATTTTTTTGGTTTGTGTCTATCAGCAAAACTAATGTTCATCATTCCTTTGGTGCATCACCTTATAGCTTAGTTTTTATTTCTTGTATTCCTTTTATCCCTTTCTCCTTAGTAAAACTTAGATTACGTTTAGAAATAGGTCCTCTACAAGTTTTCTTGCATGCACCTAAATAGAGGAATAGGCACCAACCTTTAATCTGGAGATTTTTCCCATCTACAAATTCCCACACTTTGGGGAAAAACTCAATGTTATGCGAATCACACCAAATGACTCTTCCTTATAAAAGTAGACTGACTACTCATTTGGGGTGCTATGATTTTGCACTAATATTTTCTCGGGTGGACATTTCTCTGCTAAAGATACAACCATGAAGATTATAAAAGTAAATAATTTTATCCTACCTTGTTCAAAGATACTTACATATGGGTGAGAAAGTGCAAAGAATGTGCACTCTTCACTGGAAATAAAATATTGGCAGCCCTACCACTTCATCCAATTCAAGAAGATCAGCCATTTACACAATGGGGTATTGAATTCATTGGTATGATCAATCCTCCATCTAGTGCTGGTCACAAATGGGTTCTTATAGCCACATACTACTTCACCGGATGGAAATCAAACAAAAGCCACCGGGTGAAGGAAACAATTCCACAAATGTTTTGAATGTCATAGAGTGAAGGAAGAAACTTGAAAATTCGTGGAGGCCTAAGGATGCAGAAAAAGAAAATATAAAAGCCACGGGGTGAATAATAGGTAGTCTATGGAAGCTAGCATGAGGTTGCTCCATATCAATTATGCGGAGTAAAGCGGAGAACCATGAGATAGGAGATAAATCCATAGAGGCATAAAACCACATGGAACTGAAACAAAAAATCTGCATATCAAAGGAAAACAATAGTTTTCCGTGGATTACTAAAATGAACATGAATTTCAATATGATGATTTGATCTTTGAAAATATGATATTATTTGAAGAAATCTTAACCTTCTCCATGTAGAAAAATTGGATTTCATAAAGGAAGGTGGGAAAAGTAAAGGAAAACTCCCCAAAAATGTAAAAAGTATTCTCAGAATGGCTCAACCACAAAAATTAAATGCAATATAGGCACCATTCCTTCTTCAACAAGGTAAATGGCATGGGGAGGTAGAATTTTTAGAGATGATCAGATCTTTTCATAAAATTAAATGAAGGTGGTTGGCTGGTAGAAGGGGAATTCAAATTTCCCTCTCTTTTCTTCTCCTCTCCTTCTTTTTTTATATATTGTAAAGTGATGCCTTGTTTTACTATTGGATAATTTGGGAATATGAGGGCATCATTTTATGCTACACAATTGTTCTAAGAGTTACATGCCTTGGGCTATATCTTTGTAAATTTTTGCATCTTCCACCGTATCGTGATGATATTTGCATGATCTTTAAGAAATAAAATCTTTGGTTTTGTGGCTCATTTCGACCTTAGATATTGTTTTATTGCATTCTCTTACCTCTCATTCATTCGTAAGTTTGTTTTATATGTGTTATTTCATAAGTATGTTTCTATTGTGCATCATGAAAGTGGAACTCTAGACGCGATCTTGATATGTGGATATTGCTTTGGTCCTCCTCATCATCGTTCTCTACCATTTTAACTCTTGCTTAAGTATTCATCCCCTTATTTTTGGTGTTATCACCTTCTCTAGTTTAGGTTTATGTTTTATGCATCTCCTTCTCACCCTAGTCCCTTGGAAAGTTAGAGTAGAGTTAGATAGTTACATTTCAATTCCTAGGAGTAGTTTAGCATTAGAAGTAAGTAGAGGAATCCAAACTTCTCTGAAAGTGTATCTTTGTTTGATTCCCACAACTTGTAGAAAATTCCATATTGTCTCAAATCTTGAATTGTCTATGATTCAGGAATGGGTGCATATTTAAGCTCCAACACTTCTCCAAAGTAGTGATGCTACGTAAGAAAGATGACATGTGTCACATGTCACTTGATTATAGAGAACCCAATAAGTACATAGTCAAATATAAGTTTCCTATTTCTATAATTGACAATTTTCTTGATGAGTTACATGGTGTTATTTAATTTAAAAATATCAATATTCATTTGTGATACCACCAAATCAGACTCAAGGACAAGAATGTTCCTAAAACTACCTTTTGGACATATGAATGCCACTATGAGTTCTTGGTAATGCCTTTTGGACTCACAAATTCACCTTCTACATTTCAAATTTTGATGAATTTTTTTAAGTCATTCCTATAAAATTATGTTTTAGTTTTATTTGATGACGTATTAATCTATAACAAAACATGGGAGGAACACTTGCATCATGTAAACAAGGTTTTGGAAACCCTTGAGCAACATCAAATTTACAAAAATCCCTCTAAGTGTTATTTTGGAGTTTAGGAGGTTGAATATTTGGGTCACATTCTCTCTCATGAAGGTGTTAAATTGGATCCTAATAATATCAAGGGCATGAGGGAGTGGAAGGTTCTAAAAATCCTAAAGACTCTCGAAGGATTTTTTGGGCTTAAAGGCTATTATCATAGATTCGTAAGGCATTATGGAAGTATATCAACACCTCTCACAAATTTATTAAATAATAAATCTTTCCATTGTAATGAGGATGCTAGCAAAGCATTTGAAAATGTAAAGGAGGCCATGTGCACCACTCCGGTCTTGGCTACTCAAGATTTTTCCTAAACATTCACTGTTAAATGTGATGCATCAGGGTCTGGTATGGGGTAATTTCTCATGCAAGAAGTCCATCCTATTTCCTTTTTGATCCATCAATTCAAAGGTAAGAATTTTTAAAATCCAAATTATGAGAAGGAAATGATAGCCATACTTCATGTCATAAAGCAATGGAGACCATATCTCATATGAATACACTTTAAAGTGAATAAAAATCATGATAGTTTGAACTACTTCTTGGAGTAGTGTTTATCATACGAAGAAAAATAAAAATAGGTCTCAAAGATGTTGGGATATGATTTTGAGATTATCTACAAGAAAAGGAAGGAGAATGTAGTCGCAGATGCCTCTCTAAGAGAGATGAATCAATTGCAACATTTTTATGTGTCATATCCGTCTTACAACAAGATTCCCGGTGTTCATGAGAAGGATACAAACAAGGTCAAGAACAGGATAAGGACAATTTGTACACCTACACTTGTCTCTAGACAGACGAGAAGGAGAAGAGCCCAAAGGTCTCTATCTCCACTAAACAGAGCCTTATCAACACCTCCTCCTAGTAGGCTTTTCTTTCAATCAAGAAGAGTGCTCAAGCCAATCAGGATGGAACAACCAAATCATTATGTCAATTTCACTGGTAGTATTCCACTTGCTCTAAATGCACAAAATCCAGTCCCAGTGGCAGCATTAAAGAGCATCCCATATTTCACTAGAGAAAACCAAACTTCTCCCGGTGACCACGTTCAAGACATTGCAAATGTTTGTACAATCCATGAGATCACTGAGATGGACATTGCAGTCAAGTTTCTAGCCTCTTCACTTAAGGGTAAATCTTCACAATGGTTCAGGAGCCTAGCAGTAGGCTCTATTCAAACTTGGGACCATCTATGTAGAGCTCTTCATGACCAATTTGGAGAAAAGGGAGATAACCTATCCTTGTTGGAGCAGCTAACAACAATCAAGAGAGATCTAAACGAGTAGTTGATGGATTTCAACCTCATATTTCAATGGACCTAGGACAGGATTCCAGTAGCAGTAAAGCCCACTAAAGAAGGTGCCTTCTTATACTTTCTTAGAGCTTTAAATTTTGATATTGCTTTAATGATTCAGTCAATGGGGGCACAACCTTACCTGTAACTTATAGCCTTTCCATAGGAGCTGAGAATCATTTAATTCAGGCTAGAAAACTTTCTCCTAGGCCATCCATGCCTCTATACCCTGAATTAGGAAACCCAAGTACCAACCAAACACCCACATTAGCTCCTATACCTACTCCCAGGAGTCAAAGTTTAGTTGAAGCCTCCACCTCATCATCTAACACCTCAAAGGAGCTTCAAGAAGTTATGAAACAACTTCAAAACCTAGGGAATGAGTTAGTAACCATTAAAATATAGTAGGCTCAAAGTTCTAGGCCATATCAGCCTCAAGCTCAGTATCAGGCTAGACCCCATATCAGCAAAATAGACCACCAACTCAGGCTGTAAATCAGATTCAACACCAAGGACAACCTCAAGCTGCTAGAACTTTCAGGTCATATGATCCAAACATAGCTTCAACATCAAGGGAATTGGTTCTAACACAAAATAACATGACACAAGAATATGATTGGTGTTTCCCATGCAATCAGCCACATAATCAATCGATGTGCTTCAATGGTGCACTAAATCAGGCTTTGATGGTGCAAACCATTAGTGTACCAAAAGAACCTAGCCAAGAAGAAAAAAAAAAACAATGAGCTAAGAAAGAGGGACCTATAAGTGAAACTATGCTTGTCAATTAGCAAGTTGAAGACTTCTATGGAATGAATCGGGATCCATCTCAAATTATAGCTACCAATACACTATTGATCATATTATAGACACTATTATGTATTATTTCAAAGTATGAGGGTTAGGTGTTAGATCATGGGTTATTATTGATCCGGATTTAGTTATTATGAATGATGATTACTAGAGACATTTTCTATATGTGGTGGATGATATACTGTTTGACATGGACATATTATAGATGTTGATTTGGAATTATGATATTGGATATTTTGAGTAGATCTGGTATGGTAGATTTTGATGATGATATAGTTGATTTATTTAATTAAAAATAATAATGTTGAAATTATTGATATTGTTGTGATCTATGTGTTTGGATGATTTTGAGATATTGTTTATATCATTTTGGATGTTCTGATATGGCCACGAGGCTGAAGGAGGTATTTGCATTTTGCAGGTTAAAAATCACAACAATGTCGGGGGACTGGAGACTAACCATATTGAAATTCCAGTGAAATCAACAAGGTCACCATGGCAATTGTGTTATGAGTTTGTGTGTTGTGTTATGTTAGGAATTCCCATGGGGGGATTTCCATTATATGTGACCATGGGATATGTGTTTTATTTATGTGTTCCTTTTTAATTATTGTTGTATGTATTTTATTTGTAATGTGTTCCTTCTTTTAATTAATTTAAATGTGGTAGATTAATGTGATAGTCATATAGTTAAATTTTATTTAAATTAAATTGGGATGTGGAATGTAATTAATAAAGTTGTTGTCTTAGATATTAATGTTGGAAGAGTGTGTAAGTTATCATGTAAGAATGTGTAAGAAATTGTAAGAGTATGTAAGGCAGATTTTGGAAGGTCTAGCACTCCATCTTTTATGGAATTCGAATTTGACCTTGGAGGCCAAATTTGGAGGCTTGTGGGACAAGTTAAACTTGTCCCACACCTCTTAAAATGATCCACCAACCATGCCTATGGTTTGGAGGTTAAATTTAGGCATTTTTAATGCTTTTTGAAATGACATTTGTAAGTTTTAATTGCACTTCCCTTACATAATTTTAATTGGTCCTTTTGGAGTATGGGTTGTTTTGAAGTGTGGAAGTCATTTTGTCATTTTATTTATTGTGATTTGTTGGTTGATGTTGATTTCCTCTTGGGGATGAGGAAAAATGATGTGGCATCCCACTTGGATCCACATCATCCTCTCTCTTTCCTTTCCTATAAAAGTGAAGCTTCTTGCTCATTTGGAGGTTGTTGAAACTTTGTTATTTCCTCTTGGGGGCATTTTTTTTTTGTTGTTTCTTTTGGAGCTTGTTTGAGGAAGAGCTTGGAGTCTTTTTGCTTGCTTATACTTGCTGGTTTTGGACTGCACTTTGACATTGTGGAAAGCTTGTGAGCTTGGAACAAACTTTAGTATGGAGAGGTAGGATCTGGAGCTGTATTTTAATGTCTTTCCTTCTCTTGCATGCATGCTTAAATGGTGTTTGTGTTTGCATTCTTGGCTGGTTGGGTAGAATGCTTAGGGCATGGTGTAGGAGAAGGCTATGGGGATTTCATATGGGGGCATAAGGGATTTCCAATGGCACAATTTTATTGTGGAGGGAGTTTTGGTTTGGGATCCACCTTGGAAAAGAAACTGCTTGCATTTCTTACTATGGGGGGGGGCATAAGGGATAAACTTGGGGGGGCATAAGGAGGGGTTGGGAGATATAAGGTTTATGGGGTTGATATGATTATTGGTGGTATGCATTTTGGTGGATGCCCAATTCCAAATTGGGAGGCATAAGGAGTTCCCCATAGTCCTTGCTCTTGTTGGCTTGCTTGATCAAGCCTATGTGTTGTATGAATTGTTTCAAATGTAGTTGGGAACTATTGTCTTATTTTGAACTATGCATTTTGTTGATTGTATGCAATGTGAATGTTGCTTGTATGTGATAGAAGCCTTGTTGCCATGTGTTGATATTCATGCTCCATTTCAATATGGTTGGGGCTCGGGGGCCAATGGGGAAGGATGGATTCTCCTTTCTCATTGGATGTCTTGGTTGGGTGGAGAGCGTTGCCTTTCCCCCTTCCTTGTTGTGATCAAAGTTGAAAAGAAGAAGAAACTTGCATGTTGTTTTTGAAGAAGAATTTACAGTTTGATAGTCATTTTCCTTTGAGTAATTCAATGTAACCTTTCCCACTTCGAGTGGATGAGTGTATAAATGTTGTAATGTGAAGTTATTGCATTGATAATAGAAGTTTGAATTTGAATTGAGAAATGTACAAGAAGAATTATACTTCTCAATTTTTTTTGGAAAGAAAATGTAAATGATATTCCATATTTTGTATTTTGTAATGTTTGAAACCAATTCAAATTGGAAAGAGATGAGTTGTAAAGTTATTCAATTGAATTATGAATAAAGGAATTGCATTAGTTCTCTAAATTTGTATGGTAATGTATACATGATTTGATTTTTTTGTAAAAAGAATGATATCTCTATTTTTAAAAGAATAAGAAACAGTGTTGTATATCTGTATGTATTGTATTTGAAATCAAATAGAAAGGAAAGTTGTAAAATTGTATGGAGGATCAATGAAAGAATGCATTCCTCTCTCAAAAGTGTATTGCACAATTGATTTGAATTATTGTTGAAAATTGATTGTTGTTTGAAAAGAAAAGAAAGAATGCGTGGAAATGAAAGACAGTGTTGTATTCCTTGCAAGATGCATATTTGAATTGAAATCTGAATTGTAATCTAACTTAGAATTGAATAGAATATTTAATAAGAAAATATATGAGACCAATTAGAAACTATACACACTTTTAAATGATAAATTGGCATGCAGACTTAAAAGAAATAGTTCACTGATTTAAAACTTCATTCTGGCAATCCATGTTTTATTAAAATGAGCAAGTTCAGACTTATACTCAACAATAAGTTATGAAACTTTGAAATTCACATTTAGGAAGACCTAAGGAACTCTAATTCACTCTAACAGTCAAGAATGAACCTCCAAAACTTAATAAAATTCAATTCGGAGCTTGCATAGTCGTTTTTCCCATCTATTGCCGAAAAAATGCAAACTTGAATAATTGGACAAATTGACTTCACTAAAACACTCTAAACCCTCCTTAGACTGATCCTCCATGTCTGTTTGACATGTGGAGTGAAGGAGGAGTTCAAATTTAATCAAATGAGAAGTTGGAAAAATGCCAGTTTACAAATTTAAGCCTGTAGATCATTTTTACAAAATTGACCCTTAAAAACTTATCAAAATGTAAATTTTATGTTTCCTTGTGCAAAGAGGGCATTGAGAGATTTCTAAAAAGTCCTCGTTTTCCCAAAACCGAGCTTTCTAGCTCAAGTTATGGCACTTTGAAGTTTTTGTGCTTTGGGAAAATTTGGAAAATTTTCCCCTATCAGACCCAAAAAAAATTTCCATCAAAATTGCCTTAAAATTGCCTTAGAATTTTTTGAAATTTTGGTCCTTGGGAAAATTTTCACTTTTCCCTCCATGGCTTGCATGCCAATCAGAATGCCAAATGTCCCCATCACTTTGGCCTTAGGGTTCCTTTTTTTTTAAGCTTTTTTTTTTTTGGGAAAATTTTAACTTTTCCCTCCCAGCCGCAGCCCCAATCCAATCAGGATGCCACGTGGCATTTTGACGATGGTGGAGGAGGGAAGGAAAATTTTCCTTTGGAAAATTTGGTTTTGGCTTTGGAAAAATTTCCAAGTTTTTCCCGTGGCCCAGGCCAGCCCGCATGTCCAATCACGTGATGACACGTGGCAGATTGGACCTTGGGGAGTGCGGAGTTATTTTCTCCTTTGAGATTTTAACTCTAAAATCTCAATTTCCATTTTTTCTCTTGCTGGTCCGCTCCTCCCATGACCAATAAGATTTTGACACATGGCAAGAGTTTTCTCCTTTGCGGAGGTGCGTGACAATTTTCACCCTTGGGATTTTGGCCTAAAATTTCCATTTCCCAAAAATGCTCCGTCGACCCACGTTTTTCCCGCGCCAATCGGGAAGTGCCACGTGTCTCCCTCACTGGACCCATGGGCGCATGGTGGAATTTTGCGCTTTTTGGCACCCAAGGAGGGAAAATTCACAATTTTCCTCCCGCCCGCCGACCCGCTCAAGGGAAAATTTTCTCCCTAAGCCCGCGGACTCCCAAGGGAAAATTTCTCCCCTAAACTCCATCGGCCCATATCTTGCAAATTATGAGGAGTTAGGAGGACTTCTTTATATGGTTGGAAAGGTGAGAAAATTTCCTATCCAATGGGCATGATTTAGGAAAGTTTTGATGACTCTAATTACATGAAAAATCAAGTTGAACCCTGTAAGCCTTTTAAAGCAGGGTTGAGAGAGAATTTACCTTCCTAACCTAAGTGATGAATTTAAACCTCTTGTTTGACCTTGTGCTTGTTGCTAATTGTTGCTAGAATTTTTTGCAAGTCAGTCTTGATTGTTAATCCTAATCTTGTTTGTGCTAGTTGTGATCTTGTAATCTAGTAGTTGATCCCTTAAAAAAAAAAAAAATTATCCCATAATTTTCTAGCTAACCCTAGGTTGTTTCTTTGGTCTCAAGTGGTTGTTTAAACGGGCACTACAGTTTGGTATCAGAGCAGTGGTTCAAAGGCTTGGACCATTGGGCACACTAGAAAACTTGAGACATGAAAACTTAAACCTAGCACACTGAAAACCTAGAAAACAACTTAGCAAGAATTTGTATGTTTTAGTAAACATGGAAGTTGTATAACTTAACAAATGAACTGACTCTCACTTTGGTCTATGTAGGAGGCTCAGACGGAGTGAGAGGAACCTTCACAGAGACTAGATTCACCACCACCACCACCACCACCGGATCACTAGATCAAGGTGTAGCAGCCATTCTACCTCAGATTCTATAGACCCTTTAGGATGTTAATGCCGCTCTATGCGGAGGATTAGTAGGAGGGCATGCAGCTAGTCATGATAGAGCTCCTTCTATCGAGGGTCAGGTACCCCCTCGACTCAGTGAGGAGCATAGAGGAGAGAAACTCCCATGCGGAGTCAGTCAAGAGCGGATTCACCACCTAGGAGGTAGGGTGACAGAGTTCGGAGCATAGAGAGAGGTCTCGGAGCCCTAGGCTTAGGGATGAGCTTGCAGAGAGGCCTAGAGGCTGACAGACCATAGTAGCGGATCACATCAGGGAGATCCTAAAGCTTAGGCCCTCACATTACTTAGGTGATATAGGTGGATTTCAAGCAGAGGCTTGGCTAGTGAGCTTGAGTGGTTGCTTCAAGCTTTGTCCTTGTTCTAGCAACACAAAAGCTCGTGTTGTGATCCATCTACTGAGGGATGGAGTAGGAGTATGGTGGAGGACAGAGGAGCAGAAGCTCCATGTAGATTCAGAGACAAGTGACTTGGGAGCTGTTTGAGGAGAGATTTAGGAGTAGGTACCTATCACGGAGGTTCATCCAGCAGAGGATTGATGAGTTCCATGACCTCGACAGGCTACCCTTTCAAGATAGCAGTATGAGAGTAGATTTCTAGATCTACTTCAGTATGTAGAGTATATGCAGGATGAGCAAGTGTGGATTCATAGGTTCATCGGGGCCTAAATTTGGACATTGGAGGTGTAGTTTGGATTCACTATGTCCATAGACTTTAGCAGAGGCCATCGAGAAGGCCTATATTACAGAGGAGACTCGAGGTAAAACCTAGCAGGCTAGAGACCGAGTCAAGAGCCGCATTCAGTAGATGCAGGATGGTAGATCGAGAGGTTCAAGTACCTCTTCCTCGTGGTGGGTTAACATTCAGCACATTCATCCTTTAGGCATAGTAGTAAAGCAGTAAATCCCACCCACCGTATAGACCTCCAGAGAGTTGATGCATAGAGGTTGGAGCATGGGGCCTCCTCCTAGGGGTCCCATCAGGACACATGGTGGACCTAGAGCTCAGTCAGCTGGAGCTCACCAGTAGAGGCCATAACAGACCACGATGGATCATCAGGATCCACACCATAGGCTTCTAGGGCACCTACTGGAGGTGTTGTTCCTTGGAGAGGATCAGGTGGTTGCTTTGGATGTGGAGTAGCTGGACATTTTTAGAGAGATTGTCCTCAGAACCCTAACAAGGGTAAGGCACCGGTTTTGAGCCGATAGTTGGTGACATGGGACACAACCATAGGATTTATGCAGTGGTTGAGAACCGTCTGCAGAGCACCAGAGCACAATCATTGAGACCACATGTAGCATTGGTGGTATTCCTACCTCTGTATTGTTTGATTCTAGTTCTTTGATTCTTTATTGCACCATCTTTAGTAGAGTGATGATGTAGTTGGTGGTAGTTAGGTAGGGTCTCAGTTGGGATGTCGAGATGGCTTCTAGAGCCAAGATCTTTGTGGACTCCTTAGTTAAGGAGTGTGTAGTGGATTTGGGACCTTTCACCACCACCTCAGATCTCGTATTCTTCCTTTGGGCTCGTATGGAGTTATCTTAGGTATGGATTGGCTATCTACACATAGGGCCAGGATGGATTGTTATCATAAGACTATAGCTTGTGTAGATGATTTGGGAGTTGAGTCGGTGATCTCGGGGTCAAGAGACCCATTTCTATTTGTACCATTTCGCTATGCAGCTTAAGCGGTGTGTGCGATGGGGTTGTCAGATGTATGTTGTTATAGTTAGTGACAGATCAGAGGATGGGTCTAGTGGACCATCACTAGATGATCATCCCATCTTGAGAGTTTTTTGATGTATTTCTAGGGGAGCTACCGGGGATGCCACCCCCACGTGAGATTGATTTTCATATAGACCTAGTTCCAGGAGCAGAGCCTATCTCACGGGCACCTTATCGGATGACCACCCGGAGCTCTGTGAGCTCAAGTTGCAGCTTGAGGGCCTTTTGGAGAAGGGCCTTATCCATCCTAGTGTATCCCCTTGGGGTGCACCGGTGATCTTCGTGAAGAAGAAGGATGGATCATTGCGGTTGTGTATTGATTACCACCAGTTGAACAAAGTGACGATCAAGAATCGTTATCCTCTTCCTCATATTGATGACTTGTTTGATCAGATGAAGGGAGCCATGGTGTTCTCTAAGATTGATCTCAAGTCAGGCTACCATCAGTTGAGGATTTCGAGAGGTGGACATTCATAAGACCGCCTTCCGCATGAGATATGGGCACTATGAGTTCACAGTGGTGCCTTTTGGTTTGACGAATGCCCCCTGCAAAGTGTTTATGAGTTTGATGAATGGGGTATTTAGAACCTTTTTAGATCACTTCATGCTCATCTTCCTTGATGACATCTTGATATACTCATGTACACGTGAGGAGCATGAGGGGCACCTTTGACAAGTTCTCTAGTGTCTTCGTGAGCAACAACTTTACGGGAACTTGGAGAAGTGTGCTTTCTTCTAGACAGAGGTGCAGTATTTGGGTCATATTATTTTTGGGGAAGGTATCATAGTCGATCCTTCCAAGATTAGAGCCATTATGGATTGGCCAACACCCACTACAGTGACCGAGGTGCATAGCTTCATGGGTTTAGCAGGATACTACCGAGAGATTTGTTCAAGACTTCTCTCATGGATTGCACACCCTATCACTTCCCTTCAGAGGAAAGGGAAGAAGTTTGTTTGATGGATAGATGTGAGCAGGCCTTCAGGACACTGAAGGAGTGCCTCACTATAACACCCATTCTTGTAGTGCCGGATCCACAGGGTGAGTTCTTTGTTTACACAGATGCTTCTTTAGTAGGGCTTGGAGGTGTGTTGATGCAGGATGGCAGGGTTGTAGCTTTTGAGTCTCACAAACTCAAGGATCACGAGCTTAATTATCCTACCCATGATCTTGAGCTTGTTAGTTGTGCATGCTTTGGTTAGATGGAGACATTTTCTTCTTGGATGGAGATTCACACTCAGGATAGATCATTTGAGTCTTCGCCACCTCTTCACGCAACCCAATCTAAACACTCATCAATGGTGTTGGATGGAGTTGCTTTGTGAGTATGACATGGAGATAGAGCATGTGAAGGGGAAGAGAATGTGGTAGTAGATGCTCTCAGTAGATGGAGACATGTGGCTATGGCTACCTTAGTGAGCACAGATTTGTGGAGCAGGATTCTTCAGCAGCTTCCTCTTGACAGCTTCTACATGATAGTACGAGTAGAGATCGAGTCACAGAGACCCCTTGAGGGGAAGTTTGATGGTTTTTCCTTAGAGGCAGATGGTCTTCTTAGGCACAGAGGCAAGATATATGTTCCTAGAGATGGAGGCTTGAGGTAGGACATCTTGGTAGAGGCACATTGTGCACCCTATTCAGCCCATCCGGGGTGAAGAAGATGCACGCTACCTTGAGACAGTTATACCACTGGAGAGGAATTTTCGAGATGTGGCTCAGTTTGTGTCATGGTGTTTAGAGTGCTAGAGGGTTAAGGCCAAACATCAACATCAGCAGGTCTTCTTTATCCTCATGCCATACTGGAATGGAAGTGGGACACCATTTCCATGGATTTCATTGTTGGACTACCTATGTCGAGATATCACCATGATGCCATTATGGTCACGGTTGATAAATTGACAAAAGTGGCTCACTTTTCTCGGTGAAGACCACTTATATAGCTAGAGTAGTGGCATGAGTATATTTGGATGAGATTGTCAGGTTACATCGGGATTCCGTGGAAGATCATTTGTGACCGTGATCCTTTGTACACTTCACATTTCTGGACTACCATGCAGTATGTCCTCGGGATGAGGATTAATTTCAGCACAACATATCATCTGAGATAGATGGATAGACCGAGTGAGTGAATCAGATTTTGGAGGATATGCTCAGGATGTATGTGATGGATCAGCAATCTAAGTGGGAGGAGTACCTGTACTTAGTGGAGTTTTCCTACAATAATAGTTTTAGAGTTCTATAGGCATGGCTCCTTTTCAGGCATTATATGGTAGAGAGTGTAGGACACCCCTTAGCTGGGACAAGTTAGAGGATAGAGTATCTCTTGGACCAGCTCTTTTGTAGGACATGGAGCAATAGGTAGTGTTGATCGAGAGAGATTAGGAGGCACATGACAGGTAGAAGAAGTATGTGGATCAGCATAGGATTGATCGTAGCTTTGATGTGGGCATGAAGGTGTTCCTTCGTGTTAGACCACACAAGAGCCCTATCCACTATGGAAAAGGTTCTAAGTTAGCTCCTAGATTCATTGGTCCTTTTGAGATCTTGGAGCGTATCAGCCCTTTGGCCTACCATCTAGCATTGCCACCTAACTTGTCTCACGTACATGATGTGTTTCATGTTTCTATCCTTAGGAGGTACATTGCAGATCCTTCTCATGTGTTGGACTGGACATCATTGCAGGTGTAGGATCAGGGGCAGGTGATGGTGGAGCCCATCCATATCATAGATCGCAGGACCCTGGGCCTTCGAGGTAGAGAGATTGATTAGGTATGGTGCAGTGGGATACAGATATGATGAGACTGCAGCCACTTGGGAGGATGCCACAATATTATGAGTGTAGTTTCCACATTTGTTCCAGTGACTTCCAGGAGGAAGTCGAGTCTAAGGGGAGGGGGATGTAGTGCCCACTTCCCTTTGACACTTTTAGATACTTGATTTTGATACTATTGATCATATTATGGACACTATTATGTTTTATTTTAGTATGATGGTTAGATGTTAGATCATGGGTTATTATTGATCTGGATTCAGTTATTATGCATGATGATTACTAGAGACATTTTCTATATGTGGTTGATGATATACTATTTGACATGGACATATTATAGATGTTGATTTGGACTTATGATATTGGATATTTTGAGTAGATCTGGTATGGTAGATTTTGATGATGATATAGTTGATTTATTTAATTAAAAATAATAATGTTGAAATTATTGATATTGTTGTGATCTGTGTGTTTGGATGATTTTGAGATATTGTTTATATCATTTTGGATGTTTTGATATGGCCATGAGGCCGAAGGAGGTATTTGCATTTTGTAGGTTAAAAATCACAACAATGTCGGGGGACTGGAGACTAACCATATTGAAATTCAGGTGAAATCAACAAGGTCACCATGGCAACTGTGTTATGAGTTTGTGTGTTGTGTTATGTTAGGAATTCCCATGGGGGATTTCCATTATATGTGACCATGGGATATGTGTTTTATTTATGTGTTCCTTTTTAATTATTGTTGTATGTATTTTATTTGTAATGTGTTCCTTCTTTAATTAATTTAAATGTGGTAGATTAATGTGATAGTCATATAGTTAAATTTTATTTAAATTAAATTGGGATGTGGAATGTAATTAATAAAGTTGTTGTCTTAGATATTAATGTTGGAAGAGTGTGTAAGTTATCATGTAAGAA
Organism: Taxus wallichiana var. yunnanensis; assembly: GCA_018340775.1. NCBI lineage: Eukaryota > Viridiplantae > Streptophyta > Pinopsida > Cupressales > Taxaceae > Taxus > Taxus wallichiana. Next base: position 930,725,875 of record CM031234.1, read on the forward strand.
TGTGTAAGAAATTGTAAGAGTATGTAAGGCAGATTTTGGAAGGTCTAGCACTCCATCTTTTATGGAATTCGAATTTGACCTTGGAGGCCAAATTTGGAGGCTTGTGGGACAAGTTAAACTTGTCCCACACCTCTTAAAATGATCCACCAACCATGCCTATGGTTTGGAGGTTAAATTTAGGCATTTTTAATGCTTTTTGAAATGACATTTGTAAGTTTTAATTGCACTTCCCTTACATAATTTTAATTCAGTCCTTTTTGGAGTATGGGTTGTTTTGAAGTGTGGAAGTCATTTTGTCATTTTTATTTATTGTGATTTGTTGGTTGATGTTGATTTCCTCTTGGGGATGAGGAAAAATGATGTGGCATCCCACTTGGATCCACATCATCCTCTCTCTTTCCTTTCCTATAAAAGTGTAGCTTCTTGCTCATTTGGAGGTTGTTGAAACTTTGTTATTTCCTCTTGGGGGCGCATTTTTTTGTTGTTTCTTTTGGAGCTTGTTTGAGGAAGAGCTTGGAGTATTTTTGCTTGCTTATACTTGCTGGTTTTGGACTGCACTTTGACATTGTGGAAAGCTTGTGAGCTTGGAACAAACTTCAGTATGGAGAGGTAGGATCTAGAGCTGTATTTTAATGTCTTTCCTTCTCTTGCATGCATGCTTAAATGGTGTTTGTGTTTGCATTCTTGGCTGGTTGGGTAGAATGCTTAGGGCATGGTGTAGGAGAAGGCTATGGGGATTTCATATGGGGGCATAAGGGATTGCCAATGGCATTTTTTTATTGTGGAGGGAGTTTTGGTTTGGGATCCACCTTGGAAAAGAAACTGCTTGCATTTCTTACTATGGGGGGCATAAGGGATAAACTTGGGGGGCATAAGGAGGGGTTGGGAGATATAAGGTTTATGGGGTTGATATGATTATTGGTGGTATGCATTTTGGTGGATGCCCAATTCCAAATTGGGAGGCATAAGGAGTTCCCCATAGTCCTTGCTCTTGTTGGCTTGCTTGATCAAGCCTATGTGTTGTATGAATTGTTTCAAATGTAGTTGGGAACTGTTGTCTTATTTTGAATCTGTGCATTTTGTTGATTGTATGCAATGTGAATGTTTCTTGTATGTGATAGAAGCCTTGTTGCCATGTGTTGATATTCATGCTCCATTTCAATATGGTTGGGGCTCGGGGGCCAATGGGGAAGGATGGCTTCTCCTTTCTCATTGGATGTCTTGGTTGGGTGGAGAGCATTTTCCTTTCCCCCTTCCTTGTTGTGATCAAAGTTGCAAAGAAGAAGAAACAAACATGTTGTTGTTTGGAGAAGAAATTTCATAGTTTGATAGTCATTTTCCTTTGAGTAATTCAATGTAACCTTTCCCACTTCAAGTGGATGAGTGTATAAATGTTGTAATGTGAAGTTATTGTATTAAATAGAAGTTTGAATTTGAATTGAGAAATGTACAAGAAGAATTATACTTGATCTCTTTGTTTTGGAAAGAAAATGTAAATGATATTCCATATTTTGTATTTTGTAATTTGAAACCAATTCAAATTGGAAAAGAGATGAGTTGTAAAGTTATTTGAATGTGAATAAAGAATTGCATTAGTTCCTTTAAATTGCAATGTGTATAGGATTAGAATTGATTTGTTGTAAAAGAATGATACTCTATTTTTTTGAAAAGAATAAGAAACAATGTTGTATATCTCATGTATTGTATTTGAAATCAAATAGAAAGGAAAGTTGTAAATTGTATGGAGGATAAATGAAAGAATGCATTCCTTTCTCAAAAGTGTATTGCACATTGATTTGAATTATTGTTGAAAATTGATTGTTGTTTGAAAAAAGAAAAGAAAGAATGCGTGGAAATGAAAGATAGTGTTGTATTCCTTGCAAGATGCATATTAAAATTGAAATTGAATGTAATCTAACTTAGAATTTAATGGAAGATTTAATAATAAAATATATGAGACCAATTGGAAAATATACACACTTTTAAATGATAAATTGACATAAATCAGATTTAAAAGAAATAGTTTTCACGATTTAAAACTTCATTCAGCAATCCATGTTTTATTAAAAATGAGCAGTTCAGACTTATACTCAACAATAAGTTATGAAACTTTGAAATTCACATTTAGGAAGATCTAAGGAACTCTAATTCACTAAACATGATCAAGAATGAACCTCAAAACTTAATAAAATTCAATTCGGAGCTTGCACAGTCATTTTTCCCGTCTATTGCCGGAAAAATGTAAACTTGAATAATTGGACAAATTGACTTCACTAAAACACTCTAAACCCTCCTTAGACTGATCCTCCATGTCTTTTTGACATGTGGAGTGAAGGAGGAGTTCAAATTTAATCAAATCAAGAAGTTGGAAAATGCCAGTTTACAAATTAAAAGCCTGCAGATCGTTTTTACAAAATTGACCCTTAAAAACTTATCAAAATGTAAATTTATGTTTCTTGTGCAAAGAGGGCATCAAGAGATTTTCGAAAAGTCCTCGTTTTCCCAAAACCGAGCTTTCTAGCTCAAGTTATGGCACTTTGAAGTTTTTGTGCCTTGGCGGGAAAATTTGGAAAATTTTCTTGTCAGGCCTGCAACCCAAAAATTTCCCATCAAAATTGCCTTAGAATTTTTTTGAAATATTTGGACCTTGGGAAAATTTTCACTTTTCCCTCAACCCAGCCAGCCAATCAAAGGCGCCACGTTTCCCCTTGTGGCAATGGTGGAGGAGGGGAAGAAAAATTTTCTTTAAAACTTTTTTTTAAATTTTTTTTGGGAAAATTTACGATTTTTGGCCCCTCGTGGCCCGCGTCCAATCACGTGATGCCATGTGGCATTTTGATCGGACCTCGGAGGAGGAAGAAGGAATTTTTCCTTTGAAAATTTTTTAACTTTGGAAAAAATTCTCAAGTTTTTTCCCTTTTTGCCCGCGTCAATCACGTCCAATGAAGATTTTGAGACGTCGGCGGGAGCGCGGAGTTTTTCTCCTTTGAGGTGCATGACAATTTTTGCCTTTGGGATTTTGGCCTAAAATTTCCATTTCCCATAAGATTTGCTGACATTGGATGGGTGTTTTCCCATGCCTAAAATTTCCCAATGCTCGGGAATCGGGAAGTAACATGTCTCCTCCCCGGACCCTGGAGGCACGCGGTGGTGTTTTGCGCTTTGGTGCCCAAGGAGGGAAAATTCACAATTTTCCTCCTCCCCCGCCCGACCCACTCAAGGGAAAAAATTTTCCCCTTCCGCTGCCATGGACTCCCAAGGAAAATTTCTCCCGTAAACTCCCGGCCCATATCTTGAAAATTATAGGAATTAGGAGGACTTATTTATATGGTTAGAAAGGTGAGAAAATTTCCTATCCAATGGGCATGATTTAGGAATGTTTTGATGACTCTAATTGCGTGAAAAATAAAGTTGAACCCTGAAAGCCTTTTAAAGAAGGGTAGAGAGAGAATTTACCTTCCTAACCTAAGTGATGAATTTAAACCTCTTGTTTGACCTTGTGCTTGTTGCTAATTGTTTCTAGAAGCATTATTAATTTTTACAAGTCAGTCTTGATTATTAATCCTAATATTGTTTGTGCTAGCTGTGATCTTGTAACCTAGTAGTTGATCCCTTAAACAAAACAAAAAAAAGTATCCCCTAATTTTCTAGCTAACCCTAGGTTGTTTCTTTGGTCTCAAGTGGTTGTTTAAATGGGCACTACAGGGCATCAGAAGGATAGCTCATTTAATATCATTGAGAAAATGAAGAAGAAAAGTGTGAACATTTCACTATTGGATTCACTGGCCATTCTAGGGTAGAGGGATCTATTACAGAGTGCTATGGACAATTGGTCAGGCTGAAATCAACCCCCTAACCAACAAGAGAAAGTTCTTACCAATACAACTCAACCTAGGGAAACCACCGAGAGAAAAAGGTAAGAACACGAGACCTCCTCCATTCTATGTTCATTAATCATTGGGGATAAATTGGTGCATAATTACATGATAGACTCGGGGAAAGTAGTTCTATAATGACCAAACAAATAGATGATCAAGCTGGGTCTCCGGTATGAAGTCATCTCTAGAGGGTAGTACAATTGGATGGGAAAGTAGTGAAAGCTCGTTGGAGTCATCAAGGATCTAAGCCTCACTGCATGCTTGTCTCAATGTGACTATATTGCGAGAATGTGTCAATCATAGACTTACCACCACATTTTGCATTTTGTTTATCTAGGGATTTCACTGCCAAAATTGGAGGCTATTTATCTATTGACTAGTCACATATGCTCTTTAGAACAAGGTATGGAGTGAAGGCCACAATCAAATCTGATCCCATAGTAGATTATCACATTGAGTCTTATGTGCCTAGCCCAATCAATGCAAATTATTCAGCTTTTGATTAGGAGGACCTCCTAAACACTTATGAAGCAGATACCAAGATGGGGTGTATCTCAGACCTGACTCTTGACAAATTGGTGGTCAAAAGACATTATTTTTATCCCTATAAGGAGATGGAATAATCTGAGCTAGGAGTCTACTACTTGCATGAGGATAATCATCCTCTTCTTGACATCATTAAGCCAGAACACAAAGATGAAAATGAAGTATGGAAATTTTTCTTTGATGGCTCAATAAGTAGACAAGGATCTAGAGGAGGGGCTATGATTGTGTCACCCTAAGGTATGAAATATTACTTAGCTTTCCATTTCCAATTTTCTTGTTTGAATAATACAAAGTAGAATATGAGGCTTTGGTTCATGGATTGCATTGGGCTAGAAGACAAGGAATCAAGAACTTGCAAGTGTTTTGTGATAGTGAACTAGTTGCTAATCAAGTCAAAGGAAAAAATCCTATCAAAAACGACTTTCTCAAGAGCTACAAAAATAGGGTATGGGATCTCATTGAGGATTTTGAAGCCTTCAACATTGTGTCTATACCCAGGAAGGAGAACGAAGCTACTGATAGGATTGCAGTAGTTGGAGAAACTTTTTTTGTGGTTGATAGCATCAAGAGGGATAAAGGATAACCACATATCCATGTGATTGTGAGGCCAATATTGCCAGATAACAACACATGCTGGAAAGTGTTCAAGAATGATCAACAAATCATCATTTTTTTGCAAGAGGAAGTTGAATTCTCAGCTAGAAATCAAAGCAAATTAGACCAGCAATATGGAGATCAAATAGTGCATTTGCATACACACAAACTTCCCAAAGGCTTAGTAACATTGGATTCTATCTTCAATCCTAATGATCGGTTTCAAAAAGAGAAGACTAATATACATATCAAAGGAGAAGATTGATTCAATTCTATTTGGAGAAGGAAAAACACTTCAAACTGGAAAAGTGGCCACTGAACAAGAAATGTATGAATTCATGTAACTTTGCCAAGATTTTCCAGATGTATTTTCTTGGAACTATGAAGACATAAGAGGGTTTAATCCAAAGTTAGCACAACACACAATCCAACTAGATCCAGCTGCTAAGCCCATCAGGAAAAAGTAGAGACCAGTCAATCCACACATTGAACCTCTGATGAAGAAAGAGATAAATAAGTTGATAGAGGAAAGTATCATATTTCCAATCAAAATCTCAAGCTGGGTTGAAAACTTGGTCCCAGTCAGGAAGAAGAATGGAGAGATTAGGTTGTGTGTAGATTTTGAGACTTGAACAGAGCATGACTTAAGGACCACTACCCACTCCCCTCAATGGAGCTAATCTTACAGGTGGTGTCTAGATCAGAGATATTCTCTCTCCTAGATGGCTACTCAAGGTATAACCCGATAATGGTGAAGTAATATGATCAGTTCAAAATAGCTTTCACCACCAAATGGGGCACCTATGCCTAAATAATAATGCCATTTTGATTGTCTAATGTTGGATCCACTTTACAAAGGGCAATGGATATGGAATTCAAAGGGATAATCAACAAAATAGTACTGATCTATCTGGATGACATTATTGTGCTCTCTAAAAATGTAGTAAACCACCTTTTTCACCTAAGGCAGGTGTTTCAAAGGTGTAGGAGATTTGGGGTATCATTGAACCTTAAAAAATACATATTCTTGGCCTATGAGGGAAGGATTCTAGGCCATATTGTGTCAAAGGAAGGTTTGACAATTGACCTAGAGAGAATTGAATGAATAAGAGCATTTTCATTTCCAAGCCATAAGAAATCTCTTCAAAGATTCTTAGGAAAAATCAATTTTGTCTGTAGGTTTATACCAAACTTTGTTTCCCTTGTCAAGCCAATAATGTTGATGTTGAAGAAGAGTTTGGCGTTTAGGTGGAAATATGAAGGAAGGGAAAGTTTTGAGGCCATAAAAGAAGCTATATCACAAGCCCCAACTCTCATGAATCCATATTTTTCTAAGGACTTCATACTATATGCCTTTGGTGGCAGTGACACAATTTTTGTAATCCTAGTACAACAAAACAAAGAGGATAAAAGAAGCCAATTGCCTTCTTCAGCCAGGGTCTAGAAGATTATGAAGTGAGATACTCCTTCATCAAAAATAAATTTCCAAAAGTGATTAGAGGGTTAAATAAGTTTAAGCATCTAGTTTCAAATAATAAAATCTAAGTGTTAGTCTCCGATGCAGGAGTTAAAGACTTCCTTCTCAAAGAAGGATCCGAATGAAAAACATGCAAGATGGATCACTCATGTCATGGAGCATGAAATTGAGATCAAGGTGACTAAGATGGTCCATGGGAAGGGATTGTGTGAACAACAGACCTCAAGTCAACAAGATGAGGAAAATAGTGAAAAGGGAGCCATTTTTGTTCTACAAAATAGTCGAGAGGAAGAAAATGATGATGTACCCACTCCTTGTTAGATTCAAAGTATTATGCACTTCCTACAAATAGGCATGTTTCCTCCGAAACAAGTGAAAAAAATGGAGACACTTCAAACTACAAGCTATCCCATATGTACTTATTGACGGGGTCTTGTTCAAAAGGGACATTAATGGCATTTTGTTAAGGTGCATTGGGAAAAATTAGGTTGAGATAGTGTTACAAGAGTTCCATGTTGGAGAAACTAGAGGCCGTTTAGCTCCATGGGTGAAAACACTTAAGATCATCAAGGCGGGTTATTATTGGCCCAAGGTGTTTAGTGACTGCTATGCATGGATTAAAAAGTGCAAAAATTGTGCATTCTTCAAAGGCAAAGAAAGGCTAACAGCACTTCCATTGCACCCAATTTCAGTTGACTAGACATTCATGCAATGGGGATTGGATTTCATCAGGGTCATCAATCCAAATTTGAGCCAAGGACACAAATGGATTCTAACGGCAATAGATTATTTCACCAAGTGGACCGAGGTAGTGGCACTCAAAGAAGCTAATGAGTCTAGCATACTAGATTTCTATGAAGGGATAGTGACCAGGTTTGGAGTGTCAGCCACCATTATATTAGATAATTCATTGGCATTCATAGGTTCCAAAATCACATAATGGGCCATTAGGAATGGGGTTTACTTGAGCACTTCATCAAAATATTACCCTCAAGGTAATGGCCAAGATGAGTCCACAAACAAGAACCCACTAAATATTATCGAACTTTGGATGAAAATCAGAGAACTTGGCACATGAAACTCAAATCAGCCTTATGGGTTGATAGGACAACACCCAAGAGGTCTACGATTACCTCTCACTTCAAACTTTTCTATTAGAAAGAGGTAATGCTTCCTATATCACTTGAGTCACTAACATTCAAACTCATGAAGCAGCTGGAGATGTCTAAGTTTGAACCAATGGAGGCTAGATATGCATAGATGATGGAGTTGGAAGAAACTAGAGAACATGCACTTCAAACAATGGAGAAGGATCAAGTCTCAATCAAGAGATGATTTGACAAGAAGGCAAGAACAAGGACCTTCTAGGAAGGAGACCTAGTTTTGAAATGGGATGCAGATCGGGAAAAACCAGGAAGACATTCCAAGTTTGATGCCATTTGGAGTGGCCCTTACATGGTCACAAAATGTAAAAGTAGCAATGCTTTCCAATTGTCTACATTGGATGGTGAAGAGTTGCAGATTCCAATGAATGGAATCTATCTTAAACACTCGCTACTAGAAGGAAATTTCTCACCTTGTACATACTAGTTTAGTTTCTCATTCCTCTAAGTGCTTGTGCACATTGTATTGTTGTAGTTTAGGTTGCTTTTCTCCCAAGTGATTTGCACACTCTGCATATTCTACTTGGAGCATGTATGATTTAAAATTTTGTATATAATTTTGGTGTTGTTTTGTTGCTCTCTCATAAACCATTCGAAGCAGATGAAGCCTCGGGTCAAAACATATTTCTACTCTCGAAACCATAGTTTTGAGATTTATTATGAAAATTGAGAGTATAAACATTCGGGCTTGTGAAATCGGAGGTTGGATCAACATCGACCATCGTTCTTGACTCCATGCCCAATGGATATGACAAGGTAATTGGTCTTTTCATCTAGCAAGTAGATACCCCTGTGATTCACCAAATTGCTATCCATCTTTCACCCCGGGAAAATATTGGATCAGCCACGACCTTGCAAAGAAAGAGCCAGAGAAAACATGTTTAAATCTTACAAACAGTCACAGAAGGACTCAACAATAGAGTGGCGGGGCTTGTGAAAGACCAAACAACCCTATGCAAGAAGAAAGAGAAGAGATGGCTCATCGACCGAATCTGTGTCTTAAATCTATTTAACAGGTTACAGGTGGGCTCAAAAATAGAATAGCATGGTCGGAGAAGCTAGGAGCAAGAAAGAGAGGACATGGTGAAGATCGAAGTCTTCGGGATAAAAATAGTTTAGAACGAGTCTAAAATTGGCTAAGTATGAAGGAGCCAACGAAGAGAGCTACGTATCTAAACGACACTTCTCCAAAGTTGAATCCAAAAAGGAAGCTCAAACGAGCTCTAGGCTTTAAGGCATCCAGAGCCCAAAAAAATTTTCATGTCCATTGAAAAAGTCTTCGACTAGGTAGAAGGTGTCAAGTGTCGACTTAGTGCAATTCCAAAATGGGAGCCCAAGGTGAAGACTCAAACTTGTTCCAACCCTCCACGTAGAAAATGGTCACGAGAGGTTAAAAGGTAGAAAGGGCGGACGGGGACTCCCACGTGTCCAAGCGGTGCATCTCCAAGGGTAAATCCAAAAGCAGAGGCTCAAACAAGCACCAGTTTGCCACATAGTCCAAGGTCTGAAAAGGTAAGAGGGAGGTCATTGAAAATTCTAAAGACCTACAAAGGATTCCAAGTGTTAACTCGATGCTCCTTCAAAGGAAAATCTTGATCGGGCTTTTAAGCGAGCACAAAGCCTCCACGCATCCAGTCTCAAAAAGGGATAGAGTTAGGTTGAAAAGTCAATGTATGGTGGTAGGATGATAGAGACTTCCCCATGTCTAAATGGTGCTAACTCAAGGGTTGAATAAAGAGAGGGTTTCTAGATGAGCACCAAACTACCGCATGTCCCGGTCAAGAAATATGACCCCGCCGAGAAAAGGACTTAGCCAAAAACATAGAAATTGAGTAGGCCGATGGAGGAAGCCACATGTTATCCCCATGCCATTCCAAGAGGCCACCTTGAACAAGCGCTAGCCCTCCACATGTCCCATTTTAAAAGGGGGTCTGCTGTTTTTCAAACTAGTTTTCCCAACCTTTTTTGTATAGATCTGATACAAACTTTGAAGGGGCATATCTTTCGACTCAGGGCTCAAAATATAGTAAATATGACACCGTTGGAAATATCTTGGCCCCGTCTACACCATGGAGATCTAAAAATTTAAGTTCAGGGAGGTTAGGTGGGATAAAAATGGAGAAATTTATTTAAGGCCATTAATGTAGGATCTATTTTGCCAAACAACTAGATCAGATTCGACCTGATCCACTGTTTCCTCCTTCAAGGTGCCGAATAATAAATTGATGCAGTCAAGATAGATTTGGGTGAAATTTTTATGGGAGGCATTAATAGCGATGGTTGAGCTTTAGAAATTTTTTTCCCACTTCTCTCTCTTTCTCCCCTCTATGTTGAATCTATAAAAGTAGGGTCGAAACTCATTGTAAAGGGTTGGAAATTCTTTTGTTTTATAGGATCCCCTTTCCTTCTGGCAAAGGAATTCATGGAGTTCAGACCTTCCATTTAAATTGCAATACATTTCCTACCTTCTGGCCATTTGTAATGCATTGTATCAATCTACAGAGCAATAAAACACATTTGTGATTGATTTTAGATCCTTTCTTGTCTCCTTTTCTCTCATCTGGTCTTTCATTATAAATTTGGTTATCTATGCTTGATTATTGTATGCATTTTTTGGTTTGTGTCTATCAGAAAAACTAATGTTCATCATTCCTTCGGTGCATCACCTTGTAGCTTAGTTTTGATTTCTTATATTCCTTTTATCCTTGTCTCCTTGGTAAAACTTAGATTAGGTTTAGGAATAGGTCCTCTACAAGTTTTCACGCATGCACCTAAATAGAGGAATAGGAACCAACCTTTAATCTAGAGAGTTTTCCCATCTGTAAAGTCCCACACTTGGGGAAAAACTCAATGTTATGTGAATCACACAAATGACTCTGCCTTAGAAAAGAAGATCGACTATTCATTTGGGGGTTTGTGATTTTGCATTAACATTTCTCGGTGGAAATTTCTCTGTTAAAGATACAACCATAAAGATTATAAAAGTAAATAATTTTATCCTACGTTGTTCACAAATACTTGCAGATGGGTGAAAAAGTGCAAAGAATGTGCACTCTTCACTAGAAAGAAAAATTTGGCAGCCCTTCGACTTCATCCAATTCAAGCAGATCATCAATTTACACAATGGGGTATTGAATTCATTAGTATGATCAATCCTCCATCTAGTGCTGGTCACAAATGGGTTCGTACAGCCACAGACTACTTCACTAGATGGAAATAAAAAAATACATTGGGCAAAGGAAATAATTCCGTGGATGTTTTTAGTGTCATGGAGTGAAGGAAAAAACTTGAAAAGTCATGGAGGCCTAAGGATGTAGAACAAAGAAAATACAAAAGCCACGGGGTGAAGAATAGGCAGTCCATGGAAGCCAACATCAAAGCTTCTCCATATCGAGTTCCACGAAGTAGAGCGGAGAAATAAGAAATGGGAGATAAAGCTGCAGAGGCATAAAACCACATGGAACTGAAACATAAAATCCACATATCCGCCGAAAACAACAATTTTCCACGGATTAATAAAATGAACATGAATTTCAATCGATGATTTGTTCTTTGAAAATATGATATTATTTTAAGAAATATTAATGTTTTCCACATAGAAAAATCAGATTTCATAAAGGAAGGTGGGCGAAGTAAAGGAAAATTCCCAACTATGTAAAAAGTATTCTCGAATGGCTCAACCACCAAAATTAAATGCAAAGTATAGGCACCGTTCATTCTTCAACAAGGTAAATGGTGTGGGGAGGTGAAAGTTTTAGAGATAATCAGATCTTTTCAAAAATTAAATGAAGGTGGTCATTTGGTAGAAGAGAATGCAAATTTCCCTCTCTTTTATTCTCCTATCTGCTTTTTTTTTATATATTGTAAAGTGATGCCTTGTTTTACTGTTGGATAATTTGGGAATATGAGGGCATCATTTTATGCTACACAAGTGTTCTAAAATTTACATGCCTTGGGATATATCTTTGTAATTTTTTGCATCTTCCTCCTGTATTGTGATGATCTGTGCATGATCTTTAAGAAATAAAATATTTGGTTTTGTGGCTCATTTCGACCTTAGATGTTGTTTTATTGCATTCTCTTACCTCTCATTCATTCGTAAGTGTGTTTTATGTGTTATTTCAGAAGTATGCTTCTATTGTGCATCGTGAAAGTGGAACTCGTATGTGATCTTGATCTATGGATTTCATTTGGTCCCCCTCCTCATCGTTCTATCCAATTTTAACTCTTTCTTAGGTATTCATCCCCTTAGTTTTGGTGTTATCACCTTCTCTAGTTTAGGTTTATCTTTTATGCATCTCCTTCTCACCATAGTCCCCTAAAAAGTTATAGTAGAGTTAGATAGTTACATTTCAATTCCTAGGAGTAGTTTAGCGTTAGAAGTAAGTAGAGGAAGCTAACCATCTCTAAAGGTCTATCTCGATTCGATTCCCACAACTTGTAGACAATCCCATGTTGTCTCAAATATTTAATTGTCTATGATTCAGGCATGGGTACATATTTAAGCTCCAATGCTTATCCAATAGTGATGGTGCACAAGAAAGATGACATGTGTGGCATGTGTCCTAATTATAGAGACCCTAATAAGTACATAGTCAAGATAAGTTTCCTATTCCCGTAATTGATGATTTTCCGATGAGTTGTATGGTGTTATTTAATTTACAAATCTTGATCTTAATTTGTGATACCACCAAATTAGAATCAAAGATGAGGATGTTCCTAAAACTACCTTTTGGACATATGAATGCCATTATGAATTCTTGGTAGTGCCTTTTGGACTCACAAATGCACCTTCTACATTTCAAAGTTTGATGATTTTTTTTAAGTCATTCCTGTAAAATTTTGTTTTAGGTTTATTTGATGATATATTAATCTATAACAAAACATGGGAGGAACACATGCATCATGTAAACAAGGTTTTGGAAACCCTTGAGAAACATTAAATTTATGAAAATCCCTTTATGTGTTATTTTGGAGTTTAGAAGGTTGAATATTTTTGTCACATTATCTCTCATTAAGGTGTTAAATTAGATCCTAATAATATCAAGGGCATGAGGGAGTGGAAGGTTCTAAAATCCTAAAGACTCTTGGAGGATTTTGGGCTTAAAGGCTATTATCATTGATTTGAAGGCATTATGGAATTATATCAACACCTCTCAAAACTTTATTAAATAATAACTCTTTCCATTGTATTGAGGATGCTAGCAAAGCATTTGAAAATGTAAAGGGGGCCATGTACACCACTCCAGTCTTAGCTACTCAAGATTTTTCCTAAACATTCATTGTTAAATGTGATGCATCAGGGTCTAGTATGGGGGAATTTCTCATGAAAGAAGGCCATCCTATTTCCTTTTTGATCCATCAATTCAAAGGTAAGATTTTTACAATCCAACTTATGAGAAGGAAATGATAGCCATACTTCATGTCATAAAGCAATGGAGACCATGTCTCATAGGAATACACTTTAAAGTGAAGACAGATCATGATAGTCTAAATTACTTCTTGGAGTAGTGTTTATCATCTAAAGAAAAACAAAAATGGGTCTCAAAGATGTTGGGATATGATTTTGATATTATCTACAAGAAAGGGAAGGAGAATGTAGTCACAAATGCCCTCTCTAAGAGAGATGAATCAACTGCAACATTTTTATGTGTCATATCCGTCTCATAACAAGATTGGGTAGAGGAGGCAAGGTCCGAATGGAGAAATGACCCAACTAAACAAAACCTCATTCATAATCTCTAGAATTATCCAAGAATATCTGAAAAAATTGTATGGAAAGGGGATGCTTTATGGTATAAAGATAGATTATACCTATATAAGAAATCCACCCTTAAAAATAGGGATCTATATGAGCTTCACACTTCTCCAGTAGGGGGACACTAGATTCTTGAATAATTATGATCGAATCAAAAAATATTTCTTCCGGGAAGGGCTCAAAGAGGATGTCTAAAACTTGATGGTCGTATGTATGGTCTTTCAGTAAAATAAGGGTGAAACAGTTTGGTCCTGAGTCTTCTATAACCTATATCTATTCCTAGCCAATGGTGGGAAGAGGTTTTCATGGACTTCATCACATGATTGCCTAAATCTAAAGGAAAAAATGTCGTCATGGTTTTGGTGGATATTTTCACCAAATATGCTCATTTTTTATGCCTTGTCACACCCATTTACTACAATCACAAAGTAGCAACAACCTTCATGGACATAGTTTAGAAGCTACATGGGACACCAAATATTATATTAAGTGATTGAGACCTTGTATTTACTAGTAATTTTTGGAATGATTTATTATCATGTTTGGGTGCTTAGCTCGTATATCTTCCTATCATCCCTAGTCGATAGGAAAATAAAAGTTGTAAATAAGTGTTTGGAGGGATATCTCTATTGATTCACCTTAGATAAACAAGTGATATGAGTCCAATGGATTCCACTTTCAGAATTGTGATATAACACTTCCTTCCATACTTCATCCAAAATGTCTCCATTTTTAGCACTCTATGGGTAGTATCCACCATCTATCAAATCCTTGTTGAGAGGAGAACAAAGGGTTAGAGAAGTGGAATAATACATTCACCATTAACAAGAGGTCCTCTAGTCTCATGGAGAACTTGGCAATGTCACAAAACCGCATGAAGAAGAAGGCTTATTAACATTGCACTAAAAGGCATTTTGAAGTCAATGACTGGGATTTTGTGCGTTTATAACCATATAAGAAAATGTATTTGAAACAACAAAAAAAGGATAAAAAATTTTCACCTAAGTATTATGTTCCCTATCAAGTATTGAAAAATATTATCTTTGTAGCATACAAATTAGAATTTTTGAAGAAAACCATAATACATCCAGTCTTTCATGTGTCTTTCTTGAAGAAAGTAATTGGATAGAGGGTATCAACAAAAATAGTGTTACTTGAGATATATGACGAGGGGAGAGTCATCTTGGAACCTAAATGAATCCTTCAAACACACACTAAGAGATTAAGGATAAGGTCCATCACTGAGTATTTTATCAAGTGGAAAAATCTAGACAATGAATACACAACTTGGGAGGATGTAAATTTCCTGCAACAACAACTAAAGCTTCTAAACAATGGGAAATTTTTTTCTTCAAAGGGGAGGGGCATGTTACACCGTTAATCATATATATTACATTAGATTTATATATCCAAATTATGGCTACCATAACTTCTTATCATGATGTATCTCTTTCATATATGTTATATTATCAATAATGAGTCAACGTTGGTGATGGTCATAACATAGGAATAGTATATATAGGGGTTAGTAGGTAGTATTTCATCATCATTTGACCATTTGAGTCTTATTTTTATGGTTTGGAGGTTTCCCCTCGAAGTGTCTAAGCTATTCTAATTGTATATTGTGATAATTTATCTATAATATTGTGTTCATTGGTGTTCTCTTGTTGTTGATAACTTATTTATCCAAGTAATTTCCTTACATCATGCAAGTTTGGATTCAATTTACATGCTTGATTTTAATGAATATTATATTTATGTAACACAAACTTATGAGTTACCATATCATGACTTTTAATACTTAAGAGCTCAAATGATTCGGAATTATAGTGAGTGAGAGACCATATGATGAAGACATCCTAGATCGTATTATTTTTGAAAATTATCTAGTGAGAGAAATAAGAAGAATTTTAGTGCAAGAGATGATCCTAAGGATGCTTCAGTTGAGAATAATTATAATAGGAGTGATGATATTGTAAATAAGGATGGTGTTGTTATAGAAAAGAAAGCGATTCCACCATAGCCTTCTAAAAGAAGAAAATTTATGTAATAGTTGAAAGGTAATACTCCTTTTCACATCAATGTGAATAAGAAACATTATTGTTCAAAAATCTTATTCAAAATACGAGGAAAAGGGTATAAACTAAGTTTTTTTGTTGGCTCCCAAATGCACTGTGCAAGGTGCAAATACGTGAAGACAATAGAATGGGTTGTTATAGTGATTTATTTCTTCTCCTAGAATGATAGCCTTAATGCCATCAATTGGAGGCTGGTTAACCTCTAACTCTTCAAGATCTGTGAAACCTAGGGAGAGCTCTTAGGAAACCTAAATTATTTCAAATAATAAATATTAGTAAATATATAACTTTGTAGACACAACTAAGCATCCCAACCACTATGAATTCCTACCCAATTTTCTATCACTATCAATATATTCATAAATCTACATAAGAATGGGAAAAATTTGCAAATTATTTACGAGAAAATATGTCCATAATATATAATTGAATTTATCTTAAGGAAAATAAAATGTTCAAGGGAAATCTCATAGACATGAATCCAAAGTTATAATGGCTGAAATATTATGATTTTATAGATTCACAATGATATTTCTAGTAAACTATAGAGGTGAATGGAAATATTAAAAAATAAAGTGATCACATGAACTATGATCAATGATTGAATCCATTGGGAAATGATTCACCAATATTGAGATGATGTGAGTAAATGATAACCAAAAGAAGACAACAATCTACACAATTACTACACATTCCACCATAAATTTAGACAAGTAATGAGATGATATTACATGTACCAATCGTTACTCATCAAAACAAACTATTATAAGAGGAAAACACACCGATATTGAGACAATAATAGAAGATAAAAAGAAATGAATACCTGCAAGGATTTTATAACTCAACACTCATGCATGTCTACACAACATAAAAAAATGCTTCATTAATAGAAAATAATTTGCATAGTCAAAATCTTCGATAAAAACCAAAATACTTTCTCAAAATGCCACGATATTTTCTCTTTAAATTAGGAAAAACTATTACTATTCAATATCTCATAAAAGTGGAAATCAAAATGCTACAATTAAGACAAACAATTTATATCAATATCAAAAAGATCCATGTGGAGAGTTTCTTCTCCATGTTACACAATTCCCTCTATAAAGGTGCATAATAAAGGTACACAAAATATTTTCTCAAAAGTAATCAAAGGATATAAAGAAGCCATTTTTCAACACTAGGAGTAAACAAAACACCCTCTAATTAGAGGTAAGATAGGAACATCCTTAGATTATATTTTTATATTAGAATAGAAGAAACACAAGTTTTACCTTGTAATAAGACAATTTTAGCATAAAAATGACTTGTGATAAAACACAAATGGAGACCCACGAGGGAAAACACATGTGCATCCTTATAATTAGGAGAATGGATTACCATTTGTTAATTAGATCAAAATTCCAGCTTCATATCATTATGATAACATATATATTTTAATTCATACCTTGATTAAATATTGAATGTGTTTTGGTGAGACCCAAAATGGAAAATAACTCGTAGGCATCTTCTATAAGTAATCATAACCACCCAAAAGCATTTGAGGGGAACTCTAACACCTGTTAGGCTAAAACAAAAATTAAAAGGTGCTAAGAACTTTGTCAAGAAAATATTCATAATGTACCTATTATTTTCCTCAAAATTTATACCAATGAAAATTTATTTCCAAGATCTTTCCAATGACATCAGTTGTAGGTGATTTGGAACTCTTAGTCAAAATTTATGAGTGGAAAAATGAGCCATTGGTAATTTTAATGGAGTCCCCAATTTGAAGTCCTCGAGGTCATTTTCCTTTTTTATTAGATGTCAAAATTAATCTTTTGTAATGATCAACTATAACATACCATGTAGCCTTCCTTTACCTCTTCCTCATCACTTAGCCTTCATTGATTTAAGACACATGGCCTCAATCAATATAAATACTCTATGAGACCCCTCCAAAAATTGGATTCAAATTCATGTATTATTAAGCCATGGATGAGTTACTTGGATTTTATCAATGCCTCCATCCTCCATGGGCTCCGGGGTTTTGATACTCCATGACCTAATTATAATGATTAATGACACATTTTTATCATTAGTTCCTCCTCTACATTTCCTTAACTTTGTTTTTTCACTCCATTGATCTCCTCCACATGAAATTCATCCACATAATTTTCCTAATCCTCAATGTCACCAATGGGTGACACTTATCTCCCATTAGTTGTCCCTGTTCCATGTATGACTTTAGAACTTTTAGACTTCACTATAGTTTTTATTTTGAACCAATAGCATGTCTATATAAACACTTGGCTTTAATTGATGGGTTTTCCGATTACTTCCTTAGAATAAACTTCTTTCTTAAATTTCATGGTGTCCTTAACAAAGGAAGGTAATAAAATAGTCATCAAATTCTGTATTAAGGCCCAATCAGTCCTAAACTGAATATTTTTTTGGAGTGGCACTGTAGAGACCTAGCGCTATCCTATTGAAACATTTTATAAAAGTTTATATAACTTAAAGAATCCAAAATACCTTACAATATATAATTTCAAACCCTTGATCTATAAAAATTTACTATAAGCTACCCAAAATTGAAATGAATGTTTTGGGTGCCAACATACTTGGTATGAGTAGAAATACTACCTCTCCATCCTTTAATTTAAGACATTAATTTGCATAAGTTATTTCTTCATATGTCCTTGATATTAATGCTTCCACCTCACCCCTAAATTCACCCATGCCTAAGTATAATGCATGTAATATAATTGTTGTCCTTAACCGGTTTAAAATTATAGTCATATTAGTTTAACTATTGTGCATCCTTGAGCATAAGAATAGAGAGTTTACTTTTTTTTTGTGCCCAAATTTCTACTCCTCCACCCACCTCTATTGTTGAAGACACCAAAATAAGTGAATAACCAAATGATGTTCCTAAAATTCATTTTGGAACATCACTTGTTGAGATTCAGCTAGATGGACCCATTTTATACCACATTACTCATGAATGGGTGGCTATTACACAACTACATGTTAGACTCAAGGACCTCATGTAATATAATGCATTGGTTGTTATGAATGAATTGATAATAAGGATATCAACAACTTATGGTAGGTGTTACACCATGGATTCTAGATAGGTACATGTGGTGGGATGTGTTAGGGGACTTATAGTTCCACTTGCTACTTACCCTAGGAGGTTCTTAGCCATGGATATTGTGGTGGATTATTGTGCTCCTAAATGGAGTATAATGTTTTCACATAAGTGGGTTGCTTCACTTTGAGGAAATAATTAATTAGATATGTATTTTCCACCATCCCACTTGATGGAGAAAAAGTAAAGCTCTGTAGAGAAAAAGGATGATATACCTGATTGAGGATCCATAAAGAGATTTAAATGAGGTACTATACACTAATGTGGATGTGGAGAATTTTGTGGGAAACACATATTTTATTGAAAACAAGAATGACCCTTATTGTTACACATAAATTCATAGTGTTGATTTAGATGATTTATAAACTATGTTCTTTAATGGAGATTTTTCAAAAGGAGGGGATAGGTCTGGAGTTGTATTATATTCCCCACAAGGAACTACATTCAAGTTTTCATAGAAGTTATAATTTGAGTATAAAAATAATGTAGTTGAGTATGAGGATTTGTTGATTCATTTAAATATTGTATATAAATTCAATATTAAATACATTCTTTTCAAGGAGATTATGAGTTGATTGTAAAATAATTAAGGAAAGTATATTAAAAAAATAATGAAAGGATACAACTATATAGGAATGTTATTTGGGAATCACTAGAGATTTTTAATTCATTCAAAGCATCATGCATGTGGAAATATCACTAAACAAGTGTTATATATTAGTTGTTGTTCATGCTTCATTCTAGTAAAATCAAGTGATTTCCCCTCTTTATATATATATGATGTTGAGATATTGGTGATACCATTTATCCATGATAATATCAACCATTTTCAAGTGTTTAAAGATGATGATCAAATTACCAAATTTATGAAAAACACAATTGAGTTTGAGGATAATGTCATAAATATAGAACCATTTGTTGAGAATTAAGAAAGGAAACAAGTTATATTGGGATAAAAAGTGATTCAATTGAAGATATGAAAAATTCCAAGATGATTGGTATCACCTGGAGAGATATTTTGATGTTATTGATAGCGTTTTTACAATAAGATAACACAACAATGCATGACAATAATGAAGTTAATTTGGGTATTGTTGTATCTCCTAGGCCTAATTATATTGGAAACTACATGAAGGAAGATGAAAATAGATATTTAGTTAAAATTTTAAGAAATTATAAAGATTATATGGCATGGTCATATGATGAGTTAAAAACTTACAGAGAATATCTATTTCAACCTGTAATCCTTTTGAATCCTCGATGCAAAACCTTCTAGGAAGAAACAAAGGACCATTAATCCAAATTTGGAAACAAATATGGAGGATGAACTAAGAAATTTAAATGAATATGGGATAATTAATCCTATAAAGTTCTCCTCATGGGTTGTTAATTTAGTAAAAGAACTGAGATATTCATTCATGTGTTGATTTTAGAAATCTAAATAAATTATCTTTAAAATATAACTATCCACTACCAAACATGAATCAATTATTATAGAAGGTCATTGTATCGAAGTAATGTCATTGTTTAATGGATACTCTGGTTACAATTAGGTTGTTGTCAAAGAATCAAAGAGGTTTAAAACTGAATTTAAAATTCCTTGGGGTAATTATATATATGTATGAATGCCATTTGGTCTTATTAATGTTGGAGCCATATTTTGAAGGTCCATGGATAATGATTTTTCTAATTTAATTAATTATATCATGGTATTTTGTTAGGATGACATCACTATGATGTCCAAGAAAATACTAGACCATATGGAACATTTGGAGAAAGGTTTTTCAAAAGTGTAGGGAGTTTGGGATTTCTCTTAATCCTAATAAGTGCATTTTTAGAGTGGAGTAAGGTAACTTATTTGGTCACATTGTATCAAAAGAGAGTTTAATTTTTGATCATTAAAGGGTAAAATCCATTGATTGAATTCCTTTCCATGCTCTAAAAAGGTTATTCAAACATGTTTTGGAAAGATTAAATTTATCGACACTTTGTGTCTAATTTTTGAAATCACCACCCCATCACTAACATGCTTTGAAGAAATAACATGTGATGAAATAGGATGATGAAATAAAATATATTTTTCGAATGTGTAGGAGACCCTAAATTAAGCACCTTTTTAGCCAACTTAAACTATAGTAAGGATTTTTAAATTTTATCCTTTCCATCCCCTCATACAATAGTTGTCTTGTTGTAGAAGAACAATGTTGGGTATGAAGAACACATATCTTTTACAAAACAAATTGAAACATGTTGAAATAAGGCACACACTCATGGAGAAACAAGATTATGCTCTAATTAAAGCAGTGAACTTTTTAGATATTACATTCTCATCTCAAAGGCCAAAGCATATGTACTTTATACCATGGTCAAAGACATATTGAATCAATTGGAAAATTTTATTAAGAGTTAAAGGTGGGTGGATAAACTACAAGAATTCTGAATTAAGGTGCATGCAACAAATATTACGAGAGGTACAAGACTAGCCATGTTAATGACATAGTTGAAAACTTAAATGTTGCTAAGATTAATCTACAAGATGAGAGTATTGAGCAAGTTGGGGATGAGTTGTATGAATAATATTGGTATAAGGATATTATATATTTATTAAAACATGTGAGTTTCTCCCAAAAATTAGATAATATAAAACATAGACTTCTCATACATTCTTCCCAAAAGTATGTGATTACTAAATAAGGAATTGTATGGAGAAATATAGAGAAGTTCTCATGAGGTGTATGAATGAAGAAAAATTTACAAATATAATTAGAGAGTTCCACCTTGGGTTGTGTGGAGGTAATTACATAGCCAAAATTAATACTCACAAGATCATTATTAATTACACCCTTATTAGATTATGTGTAATCTAAGAGTTAGTTAATTGAGTACCCTAAAGGATGCAAAGGGGAGCTATATGGGGTTATCCGATTAATTAAATTCCAAAATTAATTATGTAATATCAAAACAATACATTGATACTTACAACTAATATATGAAACAAGATAGTAACTTGAAAACATAAGAGGATGAGTGTAATTATCTAATAACAAATGGATTTGTGAAGTTCTAGGAATGCAACTGTTGAAATAGAGGATTTGAACTGGTGATTCTTTGTTTTAGGAACCATGTGTAGACACCAAAATTGGGTCACACTCCCCTTGGTCCCTCATCAAATAACCAACTCAAACATACTCACCTAACCATGGCCCCTTTCACCCCACATTAATATTAGTTTAATTAACTTAATTAAATTAATACCCACCCTCACAATATACATTACTTAATTATTCTAATTAAGCTAATTTCCACCTCACCTATCCACCTCACCTTAGACCTATTCTTGGCATGTTTCCATAACTAACTAAGACTTAGTTTAACCCTAAAAATCAATGCCTACTATCCCTCTAACCACCTTCCCGCTCATAAAAACATAACACTGTTATACATCCAAAAAGAAAGGAACGAACCTGAGCTAAAAGAGGTGAGATCTACCAATTTTAGTAAACCTAGGGAATTTCACCTTAACCGATGTCATTCAACCTAGAACCATCGTCGGTTACCATTTATTCACCTTAACAACCTTGTTTTTGGGTTGGCACATTCTGAGAGCAAGAGGACAAAAAGAGATTTGTGTGAAAGGTAGCAGTGTTTTCATGCACCCAGACATCCATAGCTAACACCAGGATAGATCTAGAAGCATTGGCACTCACGGTAACATTCCGGGAAGCATCACTATTGCACCAAGCTCCATTCCACCAACCAATCATCACCACCACCCAACCATTGGACCTACAATGTTGGTAAGTGTTTTTATCTTTAATCCTTTCCATTCTTATTCTACTCATAGAGTTATTACCATTTATGTTATCATTCTTCTATTAAAATTCCCATTCCTCCATAGCCTTCTTCTTGAAAAACTCAAAAACCTCACCCACCCATTTATCAGATCACCTATCCAAGCCCTTCCACCTCTTTAAGTGTTCTTAGCATTCCCACAGACCTCGTTATACCCCTCTTTAGCCTCATCTAAACCTCACCCAGAATCTACAATAAGGTTTTCATTGAACTAATGTCACCCTAATGTACCAACACTAGTTACCCATAACCGTCATCGATTATACCCACCCGACATCGGGTCTCTATGTTTTATACCCTGTACAATAATATAACCAAAAAACCTTTTACCAAATAACCTAAACAACCCATAACCTGACCCTTACTATTTTCAATACCCTAACACCTACCAACCCTTCAGATATGACTATAGCCTAGCCTATTATATTAGATTTTCTTATTGTGATTTAATGAGATACCTAAATCATATCAAATATAGTAGGAATTTTCTTATTTCTCGCATTAATTTGTTTTTAAACAAAGTGGATTGATAGCCATCTAGGGAGTATCACACTTCCTGGATCTAGCATATGCTAGGTATTCCACTGTGATATATTATTTAACTATTCTTTTGTAGTCTTGTTTTCTATTTCAGGTAGTTCCTCCTAGCCAAAAGGAATCTCTCACAACCGACATTAGATCAAGAAGTCATAACCTCTGCAAAACCATCAATCGACCAACATAAATAGGTATTCCTCCTAGCCCTTACCCTTATCTATTTCATTGTCTTAATAAAGTAAAGAAATCAGGTGAAACATTTTGGCATGCCAAAGTGGGACCCATCATGGGTTCTATTGCATTTTCTTCATTTGTAGGAAAAATTTGTGTGTTTGTTTCCCTTTAAAAGTCTTACATAGTAATTTTCTTCCCTAGTAATCCTCTCTTATTTCTAATTGCTCTAAACAAAACATTTCTATTGGTGCATTTAAAAGGAATCATTCTTCTTCGTTGCTTTCTACATTTAGTGAAAGAGCATACCCTCTCCTATTCATCATTTTCTTCATCAAACGTAATCTTTTCGATTTAAGCTTAAAATTGGTTGCATTACATTCTAATTTCCTACATTTATCTCACATTAAAATGAGGGCAACCTATATGTTGGTAGTCATGACCAACTGATGGTTGACACAAAGAATCTTAGAAATCACATTCTCTCTCTATGTGTCTTACCAAACTCTACAAAATTGAAACATACACATCTTTCTTAAACAACATCTTACCTGGGAACACATGTTAGTGATCACATGATCTGATTGGTAGGTACTCCATAGATTGTTACCTCTATTGAGTCATTATCTCAAAGGATGGCCTGCCCTCACCATAACATACATGAAACCTCTCCTTTTAGATATCCCTCTTCATAGGAATCCTTCCTCACCAAAAACTCTACTTTAAATTCATGGGTCAGTATTCTAAATATTATAACCTCAAAAAATTTAAATCACTTGTTGCATATGTGTATTTTATCATTTTATTATCATGTGTTTTGAGGTGTGAGGATACGTCTCTCCATTTTCTATTCTTTTGCCTTCCACACTCCACAATCACGGTTGGATTATTCGATTTCTTGTGAGTGTGTCAAGACTTCATTGCATCATCCCGGACATTTTGGTTAACCATTTGTTTGATTCAAAGTCACAACAATCCATTTTTCTACATATTTCCAATTTTCAGAAGAATGACATCGATTACCCCACGACAAAGATCAATTTTTCTTAACCGACATTGGGTTTTTGTTCTTTTTGGTTAAATTTCCTAAAGAACCCTTATTTCATTTTCTTCACTGTTAGAGTTCTTGTGAGTCTCTGTAATCTCTAGGATTTGATAAAAAGTCATCATATAACTTGTTCATATGAATGTCATCGCTTTTTTCCCACTTTCGTCAAAACTATTCTTTTCTCACAAAGCAGACCTCGATTACCCCGAACTAGAATTGGTCACCCTTAACCGACATCGATTTAATGTATTGAGTCTCAACTAATACATTACCAAAATCCACCTACAGAAACTTGTTTTCTTCATCCCCGTTGCTCCTTGTGTAATCTGTAGGGCACAACATCACCTAATATACATTAATTCACATGGTGTTGACTCGCAATCAAGCTACCACTATTATATTTCATGCAAGTCATTAACCACTCCCTCTTATTCCTTCACCACCCTCTATCCTTTCACCCATGAATCCAACCCTACATACCACCATTTCCACTTGAGACAAGGAATTTGCATGAATCCTTGATTAGAATCCCATAGCCTTACAATTCTACCTTTCCCACTCTTCCACCCGAGACTCCTTAGGTCAGTTGATATATGACATGCATGTATCCATCTCTCCTACCCTTATTCCCACTTCTGCATCAGCCCCTAATAATGTGGTGTTACCTTCACCTACTTCACCCCTAGTGGTTTCACATCTAGGACCCATACCCGCTATGACCATTACATCTACAGTATTAGTCACACCTATAGTATCTATTGTCCCCTCATCAACCACCCATACCATAACCCTGTCCACACCCATTGTCTCACAAATAACCATTGTAAAAAAACCACCCATGGTATCGATTACCCTACTTCATTCCAGAATATTTTCATCTCCATCCGACAAACATTGCCCCTAATCACTACTAGAGTCACTACGACCGTCCCACCTATATACACATACTATCAATAACCCCCTATCTCGTTTGTCACCCATTCTAGATATATGCCCTCTATGTCGCTCCCCTATTCTAAACCTCCCTATTTGGCATCACCATACACTAGAATGCCTCCCACATCACATGTTCATTATCAACCCCCTTATGTCACAGGAGGGTCTTTGTTCCACCACAAACCACCAATGATCTCATCAAATTGATGATGGAATGGATACAGACACTGGAAGCATCAATTTTGGGCTCACGTAATTCTCTCACCTACGATGAAATTTGTAATGATCCCATTCATCCATCCATCCCTATTCACCCATACCTTTTGCATTGGGAAATACCAAAATTCAACCATTTCAATAGTAAAGAAGACCTATAACAAAATTTGTGGTCTTTCAAACATGGGTGTTACCTGATCACCCATGATGATGCTTTACTCCTATGGATCTTCCTGATATCCACGATAGGACCTACATGGGAATAGTACGGTGGGATACCAAGACACTCCATCTACTCATTTAATCAAGTAGCCCAAGCCTTCTTAGATCACTTCTCCATCAAAATTGTTAAGAAGGTTACCATGAGTGGTCTTTATTCCACTTGATAGTATGACGATGAGTCTATTGCTGAATTTGTCACTCACTGGTGTAGAATAATCAACCAAATCACATTTCAATTACCTTAAACTAAAATCATAGGGTTGTTTACTTGAGCTTGTGCTAGACACATCTCACCAACCCTATAGGTGCAGACCTTTCACACTTTTGACGAGGCATTCACCATGGCACGAAAAATTGGAAATTTGTGCTATCGAAGAGAAGAAAATTCAGCTTCGTAACAAGAACATCGCATTCAAATAAAATTATGCTTCTTCATCTTCAAAACCCAAAAAAACCTATTCAAACCCCAAAGGATTGGCCAACACCATAGTTCTCAAGGTTGGACCTCCTCATCAATCAAACCTAGCCAAACCTCCTTCAAATCTCTCTCCCATCCAAGCTTTCAGTTCGGATGAGAACAACAATAGTACACTTCAATAGGAGAACCCTACTCTTTTGCTTTGGAAAATATTATAAAGGTGGTGCCATTACCCTTCCACCTATAAAACCACACACGTTTTTTTACCTCGAGCACCCCATGCCCGCATGGTATAAAGAATGTGACTTTTTCAACTATCATCGTGTCAAAGGTCATAGCAAAAATAATCGCATCACCTTCAAGACTATCATCCAAGAAATGTTAGATAGTGGATATCTAGTCTTGGATAACCCGAATGCACCCACCAACCAAAACCTACATATATTCAAGAATCCATTTTCTAATCATGCCCCTTCTTCCAACCAAGTGGTGACACTTCAAACAATGATAGAATGTATGCGTGAGGTCCATGTTATTTTCGATGACATACCGGTTTCTTCCCGATTGCCTCATTTTCCTTCCATAGATGAAACCTTAGCTCGAACTCCCCTACCTACACAGAACCTATTTCATGTACTCCTCTACCTTTGAAGAACCCACTTCATTCTCTCTTTCACCCATAGAAGAGCCTATAACTAGTATGCCACCTTTGACCCCTCAAATTTCAAAACGGTTGCCAAGTAACACCTCTCCTACTCATAGAAGATACACGCCCACAACCTACACCATCACAAGGAGATTCCACCTCATTTGGCCCATCCTCTCCTCTACTCATGGAGGATCCTAAAGAAATACCATTGCCTTTAAATGAACATTCGCCATCAGACCTTCAAGATCTCATTGATCTGGTTTGACTCTCTTACCTACGGACTCGAGAGGCTAGCCATTTCCCTATATCTCAAACACATTTTATAGGGATTTTTACTCAATCCACGTCGGCCCTTCTTACGACAGTACCATTTTCATTCTTGGTGATCACCTAGACTATGTTGATAGAGCCTTAATTTGGTGATGCCTTCTACTTCCTATATCAACACAAATGCGATCGTCACTCACCGACACCTCTACTATCTACCCAAAAGTGTTTCAAGAAACCAAAGCAAACACAACCATGACTATTACAACACCTTCCACATCACTACACATGGCCCAAATCACACCTCTTCCAATAACCTAACATACATCTACACCCAAAACCTACCCAAACCTATATCATCTCTCTTACCTAAACCTATTACTACCTTAGGGGTCATATCGATTGACTAGCCTTACTCACCCACCCATCAAATTAGATTTATCCACATCTTCCAAAACTAACAAAGAAATTAGCTTTGGCCCTCGAAAAGAAGACCCAACCTCCTAAGCCTCATACGTAAACCTTGCATACCACTGACATTAGCACCTTCATCTCTTCCTTCCATCCTAGGACATCACCCTTGACCACGGCCAAACAACCTCCTTCCACTTTGGTAAACCAAGAGCGCAACAGATCATCTCCACATCACATACCTATAATATACCCAAGTGATCCACACAACTTCCACCCTCACTTGTAACCTTCTTACCATGCATACCACCACTACCATCCATAACTTCTTCACTACCCATGACACTTTCTTCTCTGTCACTCACACCCTCTACCCAACCTCTACCGCCCATCTCGAAAAATCTTGGTTACCCCCATGGGTAACCCATCCTCTTCCACCATATTCTTTTACCTCCACATCTCGTATACTCGTGTCACCTTTTCCCAAAAAGAGTAAACCTAAAGATAAAAATATGCTACCCTCCAATAAGGTAGTTAAATCAACCAAATCTTCCATCACGGCTCTTTTACCATGCCCATACCTTAGCAGATGCAACTAAAACCTAAGACCACACCAAAAACCAAACTAGTGTACATACCCATTCCCCCTCCCGTAAAGTCTCTTCCTCCACAATCATCCGTACCTACACCCAAACCCACATTCACCTCGCATTGTGATCCACCTTTGGTAGGGTCCTATGTTAAAATCTTAACCAATCTCCTCAAAACTTCTGTCATCATTAGAACCTATGACCTGCTCAAACCCAAACCAAAAAGGTTTTACAAAATTAAAATATATGCCTACCATCATGTACTGTGCCACAATGTAGAGAATCTGTAAGGATTTAAAAATGCTCTTATCTAATTGTGTCCTCCCAAAGAAAATTTTGACGATGATGATCTTCTTGATGATGAATCCATTTCACCTTCACCAATTTTATCAAATCTTCTCACATTACCTACTCACCGACCAAAATCTCCACTCCCAAAACTCTTTGAAGCACCCCAAAGATTCAAGATTAACATGGTCCGTATAAGAGAGTTGGAAAAACCACCACCCAAAGATCGATGCACCTTACTCATTTCAAAAGGATGATATCCCCCACTAGGATTTTGTCCCTCATGCCGCTATACCTTCCATGACACACCCTCTTCATCCACCTCCCCTCAGATTAACATGATCAACATTGCCACCTGTGCTCAAAAAGACAAAGGCAAGGAAAAGGCAACTGGCCCATCAACCAACCCTGTACCCAACATACCATTCGAACCCATACCCAAATTCACCATTCGAGGTCCTACATATCCTATTTCCAATGGGGTCACACATCGCACAATGTTAAAACAACTACACCAATCCCCCTTAAAATGTCCTTATATGACCTCTTCCAAACCTCAGAGTCACATCGTCAAGTCCTCATGGAGGCCCTTCAACCTATTGAGGTCTTACCAAACGACCCCATGCCGTGGCCTCCATCATTACCTCCCACCACGTAGCCTCTCTCACTAGGTCATCACCTTCCTCTACACTCCCACCTATTCACCAAGTAGACGCCCTCAACTTTTTAGATGAAGAAATTGCTCCCTTCTAGTCCGATGACCCTAAACCTACTATTTTCATCTTCATCTTTATCAATAATATACACATGCGACATGTTATGAAATATGGTGGTGCTAGTATTAACATAATCTCCTCCCATACATATGACCAAATGCGAATACCTACCAATTACATGCATGGTAACCCAGATTATCTTTGCGGTCCTTCAATGCGTCATGACCTCTACCATGGGTACCATTATTCCCCATGTCTGCATGGGTCCCTACACTATCCCAGAATTTTTCTATGTGCTAGAAGGGGAGTTCCAATATAACTTGTTGCTCGGATGACCTTGGATCTATGTCATGGGTTGTGTCCCTTCGACTTTACACCGTTGACTCAAATTTAAACACGAGGAACATAATTACACCATCCCTACCAACCCGTCACCTTTCAAGCCCTGTAACATGCTATACTAGCCCAATGATGTGCTTGTACCATTCAAGGCTTCTACCACTATCCCTACTTCACCTTCACCTACTAGCCCATCCACCCAGACCACCACCACCTCTTCTACATCTAACCTTGCTATCCCCACTACTGTTGCAGCCTCTACCACTGACTCACATGTTTCCCCATTTTCTAGTGGGCCATCTATTCCTGCTACCCACATACCAACTACTAATCCCTTAGAAAGATTCTTTCAATGCCTCACTCTGGGGGAATACCACCTATACAATATCGACATCTTCCTCACCCGTAAGAGTATGGGAACCTATGCCAACACCCTAGTTATGACATCCACATAGGCGAGGTTTTTCCTTATGGTCCTCCCCACCTTTGCACTAATCTAACGTATGGGGGACTTGATTTGGCCACCTATAAACCCGAACCTCCATCCCAAACCCAACCATTTTCATCCAACCTACACTCCCTCA
Organism: Taxus wallichiana var. yunnanensis; assembly: GCA_018340775.1. Lineage (NCBI taxonomy): Eukaryota > Viridiplantae > Streptophyta > Pinopsida > Cupressales > Taxaceae > Taxus > Taxus wallichiana. The sequence continues at coordinate 930,755,743 of CM031234.1, forward strand.
CTAACTTCGCTTCACTCACACTTTCCTCCACCAAAGTGCACGTGGAAAGGATTTGGCTTCAGATTTTACAAACAGGGCCGCCATACTGTCATTTCCTATACCTCTCATAAACACAATGATCATAGTGGTATTGGTTTTGACACTCCACCTTCCAAGAAGGTTCACGTCAACCTCATCTAGGATAGAAAATCTTCCCCATCTCATTCACCCACAGAGTCCATAGATACCTAATCTATTCCTCCCGACTTTTTTTTCGTAAACACCATTTCCCTAGGACATTTGACCTATCAACGCGATGGTGAGGCCTCCTCTTATCTCATTCCTATATCCTGACATGATCAATGACGATACACCTTCTATTAATGTCATTCAATGTCAGGATGATGAATCCATCATCACTTACCTTGGTGCAGAAGATTCTCATATTCATTGGTTGTTACCTTCTGAGATGTAAACCATGTTGAATGAATCAACCATCAAAATCAAAATTAACACTCAGGACGACCCGTACATTCTAAAGATCAGCCAATCCTTAGACGTTATTGAGCAGGAAGCCTTCACCTCTTTCCTTCGGGACCATAGCAACGCGTTTTCCTTGTCTATGCTGATATGCCCGGTATTGACCCAAAAATTGTGGTCCACAATATTGTAACCATCCCTGATGCCAAACCCATCAAACAAAATCTATGGAAAATGCATCCTCGCATTGCTCTTTTGGTCAAAGAAGAACTTCAGTGCCTTCTCTCAGTTTCCTTCATTCTACCCATTGATTATCCCCAATGGATTTCTAACATCATTCCTATCACAAAGGTGACAAGGGGACTCCACATTTACACAAACTTCCATGACCTCAACCTCTCCTGTCCCAAAGAATATTTCCCACTACTAGGAATTGACCAACTAGATGATCTCATCGCTGGCCATGAAATGTTATCACTCATGGATGGTTTCTCAAGTTACAATCAAATATTACTAGCTCTAGAGGATCAAAACAAGACTACCTTCATCACCCCTTAGGGACCTTCGCTATCAATTCATGACTTTTGGCCTAAAAACACTTGTGCTACATATAGGTGAGCCATGAATCACATCTTCCATGACATCATGCATCGTATACTAGAAGATTATGTAGATGATCTTTTGGCCAAATATAAACATCGAACCAAACATTTATCCATCCTTAAAGTCATATTTGACTGACTCATCAAGTATTGTGTGCATCTTTAACCAAAGAAGTGTGTCTTTGCGGTACTTTCTAGAAAATTTTAGGTTTCATCATTTCTTTGCATGGCATAGAAGTCGATCCTAATAAATTCAAGGCCATTCTAGAAATTCCTCCACCCACTAATCTCCATCAAATTCGAAGCCTACAAGAAAAGTTGCAATCCATTTGTCATTTTATCTTGTAGCTTTCTGGATGCTACCAAGCATTTCATCATTTTCTCAAGAAATACGTGTCCTTCAAATGGGATAACGAATGTCATAAATCCTTTGAAGCCTTAAAAAAATCCTTCAACCACCAGTGCTCATTCCTCTTAAGGATGACCAGCCCTTTTACCTATATATTTCTGCCACTAACCATTTTTTAGGTGCCATGCTCGCTCATCATGACGACCAACACCGAGAGCAAGTCATTTATTACATAAGGCGTACCCTTACGGAAAATGAAACTAGATATATCAATGCTGAAAAACTCTGCTTAGCCTTAGTTTTCATCACCACCAAACTCCACAATTACCTACTTAATCATAAAACCTTTGTCATTACTAATACTGACCCATTACACTATATGTACACCAAACCCTATCAAAATCAACATACCGCATGGTGTCTTATGCTTCTTTCCAACCTTGACCTTGAATTCATTCATCAAAATTCCATTAAGGGCCAAGCTATCAATGAACAATTTCTTTGACACACCTATTTCCAGAATCAGCCATCTAACTTTGATTTCCAAGATGAGTCTATAGCTACCCTTTCCTTGAATGAACCTACTTACCAAATGATGCTCTTCTTCGATGGCTGCAAGTGTCATCGTGGGGGTGGGGCTGGTGTTATCCTCATTCCTATTGATGGTGAATGTATGCCTTTGTATTTCAAACTTGATTTTGATTGCACAAACAAAATTGTTGAATAGGAAGCACTTGTATTGGGTCTCAGGGTTTCCTATGCCTTAGATGTTAAAAAAATCAATATCTTTGGTGATTCTCAATTAGTCATAAACCAAGTCAATGGTATATACCAATGTCGTAATGAGATACTTCAAAAGTATAAGCATCACGTAGACATACTTTTGACCACCTTTGACTGTTATACACTTCAAACCACCCCACGTTCTACCAATAAATTTGCGGATACCATGGCTTGCTTGGATTCTCAAATACCTCCTTCGCCCGTTGACTCTAAAATATTTGTCATAGTACAAAGGCTACAATCACCCTCTTATTTACCTCATGAGGTCTACTCCATAGGAACCATTTAGCCTGACCCATGTGACCTTTGGTATAAGCAATATAAAAACTATCTTTCACTTTCCATTTTACTCGTTGATCTCACTCGTAATGAACAATGTGCCTTTATTAAAAGCGTCTCCCGTTATGTCCTCATGGGTGGTCTTCTTTATAAGTGTGGATTTGATGACATTATCTTACGATGCCTTACAAGTTCTGAAATTCCATACACCATTAAGGAAGTCCACAATGGACTTTTTGGAGGTCACTTTAGTGGTTTAGCTGTCATGCAAGACACATTCTTCGCCTAGGTTATTATTAGCCAACCCTAAACCATGATTGTTGTGATTATGTCAAATGTTTCATGAAATTCTAGCAACATGCTAATCTCCATCACACACCTAGTCATGCCTTATAGGTTGCACGAGACCTTTGGCCTTTCTCTCAATGGGAATTGGATTTTGTCGATGAGATCCCAATTCTTCACAATGCCACCAATGGATCATAACCACTACCAAATAGTACACTAAATGGGTAAAGGCCATTCCCCTCATTTCTACAAAATCTGAGAAAATATGTGAATTCATCAACCATCACATCATTTGTCATTTTGGTGTTCCTCACCACCTCATCATTGATAATGGAAAACAATTTCAAAACAAAACCCTACATAAAATATTCGAAACTTTTAAAATGCAAATTTGTTTCTCATCACCTTATTACCCACAAACCAATGGTCAAGTTGAATCAACCAATAAAACCGTGAACAAAATTCTTATGAAGGTATTGATGATCTTGGGAAGGATTGGCATATGTAAATTCCTTACACCTTGTGGGATTATCACACTAGTATTCACACTTTGACTGCTACCACCCCCTTTTCTCTAGTCTACAATACCGAGGCTGTCTTACCTCTCAAAATCTAGATTCCATCTCTTCACGTCTCACTACAAGACATGCTTAATGAAGATGACTTTCACCAAGATCGTTTGGTGCCAATTGAGTTATTATATGAACACCATCTCCATGCTCTTGACCATCTCCCAATCTACCAAAAATGTATCAAATGGGCCAATGAAAACGTGTTCACAAATAAAATTTTCAAGTCGGTGACCACATCTCGAAGGAAAATCAACATGTATCCAAAGAGGAGAAAAGTAAATGTGATGAATTTTATCCTAATTGGATTGGACCCTATATCGTTACCCATGCCTATGGATCAAGTGCTTATAATTTGACTTCACTTGAAGGTAAATCCAAACTGAGCCACTTAATGCATTACATATTTGACCATTTTATTGTTTTTTTAATTATTGGTAAATTAGTTTTTTGAAAGGGACTATACCCTTGTACAAAAAAGCTCAACAGCCAGAAAGGGAAAGAGAAGAACAGAGAAAGGATCAAAATCTAGATATAGAGAGGAGATCAAATGGAGCCAAACTCCAAAACGCAAAAATGAAACAGAGCAGAAAGCAGCCAAGCTGCAGCGACAAAACAACAACTAAACAGTGAAAAAACAACAAACTAACAGCAACAGTCACTTAACAACAGCGATCAAACTGCAAACTAACATCTCTAGACTAGGCTTATTAAAGACCCAGAAAGCATGTGAAGGGTAGTTGTTCCTTTGATTTCACATAGGGTGAAGTGACTGGTTTGCAGCGGTGTACCTGTTTGCCAGCACATAATGCATGCAATAAATCCAACTAACCAGTATGGCTAGGATTTCTATCATGCTCCAAGATCTTTCCAAGCTTATCTGAGATGGCATCATGATAATTCCAAATGGTGAGATTTGTATGGGTGTTTGCAACTCCCTCATTCGCCAATACATCGGCGGTTCTATTACCTTCTCTATAAGTATGCATGAAGTTGCATATGTTGAAGGTGCCACAGATACTTATGGATTCATGAATGAAACTTTTGACGGTCCACTTGGGGGGTGTTTATTATTGAGATTGTTAATAATATTAAGAGAGTCTCCTTCAATCAGAATTTTTTCAATACACAAATTCTTAGCAATCCTAATACCCCAGAGAGCTGAGAGAGCTTCAGCATAGTGATTAGTTTGGTAACCCATTTGCCCAGCATAAGCCACCACCATGTTACCATTGTGATCTCTGATAATGCCACCTCCACCAGCAGCTCCAGGGTTACCTTTTGAAGCTCCATCAAAGTTAAGTTTGTACCACCCAGGGGGGGTGGGATCCACTTAATTAAAGATCTGTCAATTTTGGTTCCTCTCTTCAAGAGGTTTTCAGGAATAATCTTCCATTTCTCCAAAATGGAAATTTCTTCTTTATTGAAGGAAATGCTCTTAGCAGGTTTGATGGTGACAACATTATCTTTAACATCTTTGATGAAACCTTTGAAAAGAATATCTGTAGAAGTTTTCTTATCTCTGAAAATAACCCCGTTTCTAGCTTTCCAGATGTTCCAAATCCCATGAGCGAAAATCAAGAGCCAAAATCTGCTAATTAAATTATTCTTGAAGGGGGAGTTCCATTGGGTCCAGGCCTCCAAAATATCATCAGGAAAAACCCAGTTAAGATTTAAATGTTCCGTGATCCGGCTCCAGAAATTTCTTGCAAAATCACAATGAAGCAAGAGGTGATTGATATTTTCAGCATCTTGTTGACAGAGGCAGCAACCATTAGGCATAATGAATCCTCATTTGATAAGGTTATCCTTGGTGAGGATTTTACCTTTTATAACTAACCACAGAAAATGATTGACTCTAGGAGTGATTTCTTTCATCCAAATTCTGGTCCAATTAATATTGCTAGAAAGAGAGGCAAAGAAGGAAGTGTAACCAGTTTTGACAGTGTAATCTCCATCAAAAGAATCTTTCCAAACTATCTCATCGGTAGTGCCATTTTGATCAATAGGAATCAGATCCAACTTATCTTGGAGAGAAGACAAAATATCCAGCATACTAGAGTCAGGTAAATGCAGGATCTTCCATATAATTGTTAATAGTAGTGCCATAAAAATTAATGAGGGATTCCTTAATTTGTCTGAAGTCCCTTTCCAGATCATGACTGCTCTAAGAATCTTTCCAAAAGTTTATTCGGTCTCCAGTGCCAAGATTCCAAAAAATACCTTTATTGAGAACGTATCTTGTATTAACAAGATTATTCCAGAAGGTGGAACTGCAGGAAGGGCATCCTCAGAGAGGAAGAGATGGTGATGGTGGTTACTTAAATATTTTGTCTTGAGCAGCTCAGCCTAGGGTTGTTCTTGCTTAAGAAATCTCCAACCCATTTTGGCAAGCATGGCTGAGTTAAAATATTTGAGATTCATAATGTCAAGACCCCCTAAATTTTTAGGGGTGCAAACCTCATTCCAGTCAACTAAATGATACCTGAATCTATTTTCAGTTCCTTTCCACAGAAAGTTCTTCTAGATTCTAGCAATGCTAGTAAGAACAGCTGTAGGGATGGCATAAAGAGACATGAGATAAACCGGGAGATTCTGAAGAGTGCTTTTGATGAGTAGACATTTTCCAGCTGAAGAGAGAATAGCCCCTTTCCATCCTGCCAATTTCTTGGAGAACCGATCAATGAGAGAGTTCCATACCTATCCAGAAACTTTTGAGACTCCCAAAGGAAGCCCAAGATAAGTGGCTGGAAGATTTTGGATTTGACAATCTAAAATCTTAGCAATTTTAGTCTGTCTCTTGAACGGAGTATTAAAAAAGAAAAGGGAGCTCTTATTGAAGTTTATACTCTACCCAGAGGCTAATTCATAGAACCTGAGAATAGTCTTGATACCTTGGGCTTCCAGGATGGAAGCCATAAGAAGTAAGATGGTGTCATCCGTGAACTGCTGATGAGAAATGTTGATTTCCAAAGAGGTGGGTTTAAAACCTTTGAGCCAACTCTCATAAATGGCTTGCGAGATAGATCTGCTCAGACTATCAGCCATAATGATAAAAAGAAGAGGAGATATGGGGTCTCCTTGCCGGAGACCTCTATTACTTGCAAAAAAGCCAGCTGGAGTTCCGTTGACAACTACAGAAAATCTTGCTGTGGAGATGCAAGCTTTGATTAATTTCCTGAATTTTGCTTGAAATCCAAACTTTTGTAAAACCAACTCAAGGAAGCTCCAAGAAACTCTATCAAAAGCTTTATTCATATCCAGTTTGATCACCATGCCTTCAGTTTTACTTTTTTCCATGGAGTGAATGGCTTCGTGAACCAGAATTACCCCATCTTGAATGATTCTACCTTTGATAAAGCCACTTTGCTGTTTAGAAATGAGAGTAGGAAGTAAAGGCTGCAGTCTAATAGCCAGGACTTTGGTGAAGATGCGGTAGATGACATTAACAAGACTGATAGGTCTGAAATCTTTAAAATCTTTGGCACCCGTCTTTTTGGGGACGAGAACTATATGAGTATTATTAAATTCTCTGAGAAGGTCACCTGTTCTGAAAAATTCATTTATGGCCTTTAGGAGGTCCAGACTACAGATATCCCAGTAAGTTTGGTAGAAATGGGCTGAAAATCCATCCGGCCCCGGGGCTTTGTCCCCATTTAGTGAGAAGACAACCTTCTTTAAATCTTCCATAGAAACAGGACTGGATAGCTTCTGAAAAGAGTCAGCCGGAACAAGATTTTCAGGAATGGCTTTTAAAAGAAAGTGAACTGCATCCTCATTGCTAGGAGAGGAGTCCGAAAGGAGGTGTGTGTAGAAATTGTCACTTCAGCCTTTATAATGTCAGGATCTTTGGTGGAAGAACCATTACTTCTAGTAATTTCAGAGATTCTGCTATGTGCCCGATGGCTGAGAGTGGTTAAGTGAAAGAATTTTGTGTTTCTATCCCCCTCCTTAAGCCAAATGGCCCGAGATTTCTGTCTCCAAAGTGACTCTTCTCTAGCACAGATAGTATGGAAATCAGAAAGAAGGATCTTTTCAGATTTGTAATCCTCCGCATTCATGCCATGTAGCGCCACTTTCTGCTCAAGACTCTCCAGTTTATTTTGAAGTTCTTTCTTTTGAACGAGAACATTCCCAAAGACTTTTTTATTCCAGATTTTAACTTTCTTCTTAACATTCTTGAGCTTTTGAAGCAGTTGAAACCGACCATTTTATTGTTGATATCATGTCCTATATCACTTTCTCTTAGCTGATCACACATCCCTTGAGCATTGTTCACCTTCCATATTAACTATTTTGAATATCCATGACTAAACAAGAATAATGTGATTACACGTCCCCATTTTAGCCTTGTCTTCAATATGAGTACCATAGCTCTACTCATAGCATGATTCTCATGGATACTTTTCATCTTCTCCAAGATGGAATCCCATGGTCGTTCATCACTCAAAACCACCCCCTTTCATATTTAACTCATGTGTACTATGGTTTTGTCATCCAAACAAGAGCCTACTCTTCCTCTATAGTCTTGTCCATGACTTAAACATCCAAAAACAAAAGGGATGTAAATCCTTGAGTAAAACTTCTAGAAAAGATGATTCCCTCAATAGGAAATATCTTCACTCTAATTCTACCAAGTATAGATAGGTGATACCTTTAAGGACAACTATATAAAGTCATTACAAAAATATAATAAATATCCGAGAAGTTTCCCACATCGATCAACTTCACGAAGACCTCAAGGAAATAATATACTCATCAATATAAACTTCCCGCATTGACCAGTCTATTAAAAACAAACAAATGAAGAAAAAGATGAAATTTTTGTCATGGAATTGCTGTTTTTGATCATGGGTTTCTTGTTCCAACAAACAATCTGTTGTATACTAAGTTACGCTAAACCACCCATTCTCACCTCCTTGCCATTTTAGCCTAATTTCCTCTTTACTCAAGGGACTTTCCGCAAGCATGACATTTCATGACTATGTGACTTTCTTCACCCTTAGAATGGTCCATTATGCAATGCCTTTAGGGTCTTATGTTTGTAATCCCCTCTTATGTATGGATTGGTGATTAGGGTTCTTATCAATTAAGTGGCTCTTTTACCACCTCTTACCATTCGCTTTACTCATTACTTATTGATTATCCTATACAGGACTAGATCATCGACACCTATGACCTAAACTCAACCATGCCTATGACCTAAACTCAATCATGCCTATGACCTCCATTTACCCATGCCTAAACACTTACCAACCCATTCTTCCATTTCATTCTAATCTTACCTAGGTTATGGGAGAACTACATCGGCTTGATGTCCCTTTTTGCTAGGACCATGTAGGCAAAGCACTCCGAGGGCATGGGGCCCTTAGAGGTTAGCTCAGCCACCCTTTACCCTAACCAATTCCCCCTTTCACTTTTCTATTTACATTCTACCCTAGTTAGTTTCCATTTTATCTCAAGTAATTAGAAATTAAACCAAACAAGTATCAAACATATCAGAAAATTTATGGATCATCAAAGTGTGCGGGGCTTAGCCCTCTTTACAAAGCAAAGCTGCCGGTTTGGTTTATTACATTTCTACTAGCGAGGAACCTATCAAGTCTCATCCAGATTCTGCCGGGGTTGGGATCTCATAGAGTTCCTATGCGAAGAGAAAGGAACAAAAAGAAGGAGAAGAGCACACATTCCGAAGGAAGAAAAGAAATGAGTTCCAAAGCGGAAGGGTCGAGAAAAACCAGCCAAACCTACGGTAAATAAACAAATACATAAACAAAACGGAAAAGTAGATATGAATTCAACAGATTAAACACATACAGATCTAACGTAAGAAAGACCTTATGCATAACACAGCTATTGAGCACAAAGTCTGAATAATTGTATTACTGTTCTTTTCTGTTACAAGAAAGCTCAAAGTCTTTCTCTCTTCACTTCTATTTCTATCTGAAAAATGTTCACCCCTTGAATACCACAAGTATCCTTGTATTTATAGAAGATGAGAGAGAGAGAGAAGAAAAAAGGAGCCAACCACTTATCTACAAGATATTTACAAAATATCTAAAGTCATGTTGACTTTTACATTTTTGAGTGGATGACATCATCCCATGATGCAACATGGATGATGTCATCGTTGGCATCAACATACTTGAGATATTGCGAAAAGAAAGTCGGAGAATAGCGAGAGGAAGAAAGAAGAAGAAGAAGAAGCTAGTCATCATCATCGTCCTGCGGCCGAAAAGGGTCGTCGCCTTACGATCTTTTCTGCCAGAGATGAGAAATTCCAAGAACTTGATCACTCTGATCATGCCGATCAAAAGTTTCCGCTCTTCTACAAGCTTTTCGGGAAGTTTGGAATAATCTTTCACCGCCTCAATCAGGAAACCGATGAAGTCCCTGCAAGCTAGCAGGTTATTGATGGATTCGGTATCAAACGTGACTTCCGCCCTGTTCCTTGAGAAGCTAACTCCTTGAAAACCCGGATAGTATCATCAGCCGTTCTTAAGGTGAGGGAAGGAGTGAGCAACCCTGGTTTCATGGATAAAACAATTTTCTCCATTTGATACATCGCATCCAGGGCCTCTTCCTTCACCTTATCTATTTTTTCTAACACAAACTCGAGCTGATCTATCCGATAGTCCAAAGTGGACATAGTCTTGTTGAGGGTCCTTGGGTGACCGAATACTCCGAATTTGACCAAATCTTCGACTGAACAGTCGAACATCTGTTGGAAGGCCTCGTGTTGGAGTCTAGCGTTTTCTAACTCTTCTGATATCGGGACCGCTAATGCTTGGAGCTCCTTATTCGCCTTTTCAATGTTCAGAGATAAGTTGATATATTCGGCGATTACCTTTTCGCTATCTTTGAGAATCTGGCTTCTCCAAGCAGAAACAGCCATGCCCTGCTCACCGATCTTTGAATATTCATTGATCTTGTCTTGACTGAGCAGCTCAGGAGTCTCGGCGGCAGTTGTGGGAGGTGCACTTCCCATCTTCTGTAAGGCCTGAAGCAGGTATTTATTCTGTTCTTTCAGCAGCCTTTTCTCTTCCTTAGCTTCTTGAAGCTTTTCACAAAGTGCATCAATCGCGGAACGAGCTTCCCCCTGGAGACTTTCAGAGGACGTCCCCATCGTGACTTGGGTCACTGTGAAATCTGCTGGAGACAGATCTGCTTTCTCTTTGGTGGGATCGGGGTAAGCTATTTCCAGGACTTTGAGAAGCGTGTAACCGGCTTGTGCTTCTTTGCCCCTTTAGCCGGAATAATTGAAAAGTCCATCGGAGCGATGGGGACTTTCCTCTTTGGCTGGCTCACCAGAGAAAGCTGGTCCTCGGTAGAAGGGAAGAACGTGGAGACACGCGGCGGTGGCATTGAAAGAATAGCCGAGGAAGTGTCCACGGGAGGAAGGGAAACCGGGGCTGCAGAAGACAAAGGAAGGGAAGGGAGCCCGGAAAGGAGAGAAGAAATGGAAGGAGACAAATCAGCAAGAGAGGAGAAGATGGATGAAGAGGCAGGGGAAAGGGTAGAAGAAGGGGGAGAGGACACAACCAAAGGAGTGGTTGCTGACACCTGAGGAAGGGGAGGAAGAGAAGAAGAAGGGACAGAAGGAACCTCCGTAGTTGTAGCAACGCCGACATCCTGAGTGGATGGGCCTTCGGGAACATCCTCCATGAACTCCTCTTCCAAAGTTATGACTTGTTCAGGCTCCGAGGGAAGAGGACTTTCAGGGGCTTCCTCCTGACTGGTGCTTGATTCACCTACTGCACCCTTGCCTTTTAGCTGCTTCTTTGATCTTGGATGCGCATTACCCAATGGAGAAGTTATAAAATCTACGCCGAGGTAGATCAATCCATTCATACGGCACCAGAGCTCCGTTCTCCGCATGGTTTCTTTGACCCTCTCCTCAATTGTCTGAGGAGCCTTGCTTCTATCAATGGCCGGGAAGGGCCAATTGTCTCCATCTGTGTTATTATACACCTTGTCTACTTCATCTTCCGAAGTTTGGAAGCCTTTGGGGACGATGGCCACTCCATAATGAATAATTTCTGCCAATGCTAAGCGGGAGTGATCCATGTCTCCTGAGTGCCACCTCATGGATGACGTCAATGTAAATGTCCTCAATTTGAGGGACATGGATAGGATCAAGCTTAGCCTGGCAGACCCGAATGTAGGTCTGAGAAGTCATGCTTTAGATTGAGCAATTCTATGGCAAACATCTCCTTCGATGATGATAGCTGGAACAAGTGTATCGGCCTACTGTGAGGGGGAAAGGAGTTCCACCCTTCTTTCTCTTCTGGCACTTCTCATGATATGTGACCAGCTGCCTTGACAATTCCAATAGAACCAGCTTTGGTCCAGCATACCTTGGCAACCTAGTGGGCTCGCCCAAGAAGTTAACCGCCCTCAGATAGGTGAATGTGGGAAATTGGGTGAACAAGGCCCCCCACTTTTCCACAGCAGAAACAGTATTCTTAATTGTGCGGCCATGAGTCAACTTTGGTGTACAAAGATATAATATAATATAGAAGAAAGCATCATTGATTTTTGAAAAGTGTTGGATGCTATTCTCGACCACCTGGGTAGTATTCATATATCTGGCACGAGGCCAAGTTCCACCGGTGCAGCCCTGGATAGTCCTATCGGACGCTGACGGTATACACTACGTAGGAGTTCATATGAAACATGTGGGCCTGCTCGAGAAACGCTTATTATTTCCCAAAGAAGCGCTGACGGGCAAATTTTTGTTCATCGTTTCAGAGACATCCATTTATGGAAGTAGTGGGCGTCTGAAAGCTTGAAGACTACCTCGGGAAAGTGAAAATGAGTTCTTCGGAGAAGTCGCTTCGGTGGATAGTCTGGGGCCACCGGGTCACTACCTTCTTATTTTTGAGGTAGACTTCATTCATTAACTGCATGCATAGGTCCTCATTGCCCTCCCAGGTCTTGATACATTCTTCTTGGGTAACGGCCACGAAGCTTCGGTGATGAGGGATGCCAAGAATCTTTTCAAAATGGCGAGCGGTGAGGTCAATGACCACCTCCCCTTACTATTTTCGACACACCTGGTGTCCTTGTTGTAAGATTGGGCAACCACCATTATGAACTCATTATCAATAGCGCTGACTGGAATCCCACCGGCGAAATGTAGAGCACTACCCATCAATTTATCCATCCAGGGGCTTCTTGATACTTTCTGAGTTCTCACCCAGAATTCGTCCATGTCAATGTGGCCTAGTTCAGAATCTCTGACATCCATATTGCATTCCGCCTGAGATTCGGGCATTCTAACCCTTTGGTACTTATACTTCATTTCTTCCTCTGTTAGCTTAGCTTTTCCTCTTGGTTTGGCGGGTCTCTTGCTTGAGGTAGACATGTGTTCTTCAAGGCTTATCTGATGATCTGCACGTAGGAGGAGTGAAACCCAATCCAAGAAGCTTGAATTAGTCATTTGATTTTCAATGGGAACGCTAGCAGAAGAAAGAGTTAGAATTTTTAAGGCTCGGGGTGCAGGGCGCATGGAAAATGTATATAACAGGCTGAATAGACAAGGCGCATAGGAAAAGGACGTAACAGAGATAAAATTGGCGCCAAAGGCGCATGGCGCATGGATGAAGCAGACTGCATTTTATAGAATGGCGCACAGGAAATGCATGTTACATTGAGGTTTGGTGCGCCCTTTGGCGCATGGGCAGATTGTGCGACATGGAAAAAAGGCGCGCCAAAGGTATATGGCGCGGCGCATGGGGGAGCGACACAACATCATGTACTTGCAACGGAAGGTGCGCCCGCGCCTTGGAGGCTTTACGCTTGCGCAGATATCTCTCGCTTTGCATGGAAGCTGGGCGCGCCCTTTAGCGCATAGAAGAGGGATGCAACAGGGGTAAAAGATGCGCCAAAGGGATATAAGAAGGCGCGGGTTCTGAGTGCGTTACAGGCCGAAAGGGTGCGCTTAGGGGCGCATGATTCACAACTGCAGCATGCTGGGTAGACGCGCCGAGGGGCGCGACTGTCTAAGGTGCAACATGACGCGGCAACGCGCCATGGGGAAAACCAAAAACTCTCTAAACATTTAAGCATCATTCATTCTAACACCAAGCCTAATCAAACCAACTTCCCTTATAAACTGGAAATGAGGGACAGAAGGAAGAAGTTGGTTTAAGCGGGATAGGGGAAGAAACAGTCCAATGCAAAACGACATTTAAAAAACGGGCCATCAAACGAAAACCAGACCGAACACACCAAAGCACGAAAATGAAAAAGAGGATGAACCTCTTACCTTTGAATGTATAAAGACGGTTGGAAAGCGGGCCCAGAGAGCAAATGACAACGACAGAGCAGAGCTGACACACCCAGAGCAATCACGTGCTTTGAAAAAAGAACAATGAAAATGACATGGCGCGCACTGTTATATATAACAAAACTTTGTCATAAATGCGCCACCCACTTTTGAAAAGGCGCGCGAAAACGACTGCCGACAGAGGAAAGCATGCGCCCTTTGGCGCATGGAAGTAACTGACAACAGGAGAATGGGTGCGACCTTGGCGCATCAAACGTGTTGTCGACATGAATTATTGTCCTTGGGCGCACCAAAACGCGGTGTAACAAGGAAAGCACATGCGCCCTTTAGCGCATGGAAAAGAGGCGCGACAAATGATATGTCAACATCGAGGCGCATGCGCCTCGGCGCACGCAAATAAGGCTTAACATGCTTTGGCGCACCAAAAGACGTGTTGACATGGGAAACCATGCGCCAAAGGCTTTTTGAAGGGGCGCACCAAAATGTGGTGTTACAGTGAAAATCCATGCGCCTAGCCAAAAAGGCTCAAAAAGACTAAGTTCGAAAGCTAGATTTCCTGAGAAGGAATTTTAAATCGTTTCGAACGCGAGGGATCCCTATCGAGGGATCAAGACAAAAATTTTCGGTATGGTTATCAGTAAAATTGCCCTTGTCAATTTTACGGGATAACAAACACATATACATTTTATTACATCATCAAATTATCCATTTATCATTTTCACATTTCCATTATGGCGCAAATTTGGAGATTAAAACCATACCTAGTATATAAATCAACATTTTTCCCTCATGTTACAAAAAAATTGGGACATTAAATTGACCTAACTCAATCATGCCTAAACTAGCCTAACTCCATCATACCTAAATCCGACTCCACCATGCCTAAATCAACCTGACTCCACCATGCCTAAATCAACTTGCCTCAATCATGCCTACACCGACCTGACTCTATCATGCCTAACTTACCTAGTTTCCATCACATGTACAAAATCATCATCGAAGTTACATATACTCATACACATCATACCATAAAACATCATCATCTCTATATATATCATCCAAATCTGAGTGTCCATACATATATACTCGACTACAAAATCTATACAAATATCTCTCATCTACCATATAAAAATACAAAGGTCTCAAAATCTTGGCACATAGGCCGGTATCATGTATACAAAAATCAAAAATCTCTCATAAACAACCTCACTATCATCGATGTAGGTAGGCAGTATGTATCAAAAACAATCACAATACTATCCAAAATGATGATATCCCTCATTTTCCCCTTGGATATCTGATTTAGTCTCCCCTGACTACTCTGTCACTCCTGTGTAGTGCCCAACAACCACCTCCCCTCATGCTATGGGCCTCGGTCTAACCACCGACATCCCCTCCCTTGGAGTTGGTCCCCATATACTTGTAGCCTCACCATGATCCTATCTATGGGATCACTTTGGACCCATGTGGTCTCCATGCTATGAGTATAGGATCGGGTCCTCTAACTCGAGGCCTATTATGCTCGGTAATCTATATATGAAGGGACATCTATTCCTACTGCTACCAAATGATCTTGATAATACCTCACCCCACCTAAGGCATCCCTCAACCCACCTATAGGTACTATCTGTGGTGGTTCCATTGCCTCGACCCCGTTACCTATCTCTCGAGACCCTATCCCGTTGGTACCTAAAAATAGGAACCCCGTCCCTGTGCATGTGCCTATCCTGAGGGACCTTGTCCACGCCCTTGCCTATATCTATTCCTCGAAGGGCCGCATGACCTATGCTGTGTAGTGGACAACTACCCCTAGAAATCTATAATCTACACCTATAGGGTCGCCACTGTTCCCCATCCCCATATCCACCCTGTGTGGGTACGACAATGCTACCTAGGAATGTAGAGTGGCCACCTGTGCCTACAAAATAGCAACATGTCCCTCTGCACCTATCAGCTCCCCTTGCACTATCCCCAACTGTGTAATTAGGGTCGCCACTTGCCCTTGTAGGGAATCCTCTGCACTGTGATGGTGGCTAAGTATGGATATCCTAGCCTCGGAGGTACTCCTTGTAAATGTGGTGCCCACCACTGCCGGTATCATCATCACCCTGACATCATCAATCTTCTGATCTATCACCTGCTCCTCTTGCCCTATTGGCACTGTCAGGTGTGGTAGAGGTAGAAGCCTCTCCAAGTCATTCCTCCTATACTGTGGGAAGGGAGGGGGTATATCTTGAGGTATCCCGAACTATCGTCTGAGCCTATCTATGGGTATCATCTCGTGCTCTCCTACACATTGCCCCTCTATCTATCGGAGCATTTGTAGCTCTTGTAGCTCCTCTGTCATCCACCCATATGATGGAAAACCCATATGGGGCCTCTAAATAATGTCCACACTAGACAACCCCTCTAGAAAAATCATGTAATAGGCTACATTGTGTGTAGCCCTAACATCTCAACTCTCTCCAATAGATGGTACCCATCACTTGTAGCCTACTCAAACAAAACCCAACTCGAATGCATCTGGGGCATACCAACTAGACACACACACACAATGTGCTCATATGCCCAACAATGAAGTAGGAAAGTACAACACAAGCTAAACCTCCGTAGCCACCCATAAGCCCATAGCTCTCTATATAACTGTACCAGAATGGGTGCCCATGAAAAATGGGTCATGTCCTCCACCATGTCGTGTAAAACCCCATCAATGATCATGGGAATCTCCCACCCTCTCGCATCCAATAGTGAAAAGTAGTAGACTACCTCCATCAACAACACTACTAGCCTCATCTCCTTCAGATGCGACCAATACATATCTCAAGTAGCTACATCTGGTGTTATAGAACCTCATCTCTGCCCCTCGTTGAACACGGTTAGCATCAACTCCTTAGATGCCTTTGAGGAGATCAAATACACGTGTGTCCCCAATATTAGTAAGCGTATGCTCTTGTACACATCCTTTAGGGTGATGGTAATGTCACCCATTGGTAGATGGAAAGTATTGGTCATTGAGTCCCATCTGTCGATGAGGATGACCATAAAAATCAGCTCCGTGACTACGTGTCGGTGGCGTCTAACCACAATAATGCCAACCTCTGCAACATGGTGCCAACCATCAGCTATTACACTCCTTGTACCTCAATGAGAAAGGGAGGTACCCTATCCCACATCTATAATCGGGTCCCTTGCGCGCGCTGAAGAAAAACACACTATTGTCAACACCTTCCCATACCGAACACACCCTTACCTCATAAACCTCATATCACACCCTCACTTCTTATCATACCCACCCAACCACTTACCCCTGCTTTAGACCAATATATTCATGCCATTTATACATACTCCCCTATTTTCCTCTCATGAAACCTATGAAACCTACTCTTACATCTCCTGGCATATCCTTACCTCTTACCCTTACTCTCTATTGCCCTATTTTCCTAGAAAGTCGGTGACACCAATCAACAACAACCATTATCGTTATGTGTAAGTGGCATTGGTCACCTATTACTTGACCGATGCTGGCCAAATACCACCAACGCGTCATCCAACACTTGACCGGCGTCGATCACTGTCATAGAGTTGAATACATCCAACAACTCCCCATTTTTCCCAAATTCTCAAAATATACCTTAATCCTCCACTCTAACCTAACCAAACCTATCCTAGCTTCATTCCCAATCCTATTTAATCTACATTGGACCGTCCCCACCCTCATTTACTTCATTTTACCCATACATTCCCAATAATACACTTACACCCAAATTTTCACACAACCCCATTTCAATAGCCTATTTCAATAAAAAATACAAGATTAGATAGAATCGTACCTCATCTCAGTGTTGTCGGTGTGGTGGAATGTTTGGCCACTACGCTAATGGTCCACCCAAACCTTCTCCCACCTCTACCTTGTCCAATCACTAAATCCAATCCTCTTGACCTCTACCCAATCACAATCGATCCCTCTGTGCTCATAGACCCATCTACCTATATCCTCTCACCAACCGGTACTCTCTACCTCTAACAGGTCTGCTAACATGCCCTTTTCTCCATGATAGGTGCAATCAAAAAGTTCTCTATAATTTTCTTAAAGACAAAGCATGTGTAAATGAATCATGTAATACATATTTTTCCTTTTTAAAACCCCCACCCGATTTGACCGGCGTTAGTTATACCTAGGTTAACATCATTCATATGCCCTAGAAAATCATGGTCGGTTGTACCTACACCGTCATCGAGTCTTTTGTCCTAGAAAACCATGGTTGGTTTACCTAGACCGTCACTTTGGTAAAACATGACCAACATCGGTTACTTGTTTTACTCTGTCAACACCCTTTCCCCATTTACACCCAACATTTACCCTTCCCACCATCTTGTTGACCTTACTCACCCTTATCGCAACCTACCTCCGAGCCTACCATACCTATACCTCTCCTTACTTGTGTTTAGGGACTTGTTATTTTACCCGTACCTTAGCCCTACCCGTTAAGTGACCTCACACTCTTGCTACTGGACTTAGAATGTTGTTAATGACTTGTGAACCCATGTGCTCATTATACCTTATGACACTATTACCCATGTTATTTGACATAATCACCTTATCATGCCTATTGTCATTTCGTTTATCCTGACCCAACCTTTGGTGTACTAGAACATACCTACACATTCCTGCACTGACCTATGATGTGCTTCCGCACCATATCCTATACCTTGGATACTAGAATCAACTTCAACCTTGTTTGGATAAACCTATCGACCTTGGACGATGTAGAGTTTGCATGCTCTTCAACCTGGTATTGTGCCACAGTTTATACGTGTGTGTACGTTCAACTGTCACTACCTTTGACCCTAGCCCATTTCCCTTTTTGCCCGATTTGACCCTTACCCCATTTCCCCATTTTTACCTCCACCTACCCAACCCACACCTACCTACCTCACCATTGATTAAGTGGATATTCCCATGTCTTCACCCGTTGCATCTTACAATGATGGTACCTATTTTTCTCATCCTAATAGCCTTACCTTGCCTATGGTCATGACCCTTATCCAAACAAACCTTGACCTTTTGACCTTTTGGATGTACCAGAACCACACCTAAATGTTCCTACATCTTACCTCGTTGAGTTCCCAGACCGTATCCTTTACCCTGGATATTAGACCTCAACAACCCTTGTTTGGATGACCTTTACAACCCTAGCTAACGTACATTTGTTATGTTGAGAAAACCTGGTATCTCGTGGAATTTCACAACATATGTGTACATATGAATGATCTACCTAATCATCCACCATTACCTACTCAATCACCATACCCTTAACCATCACCTTCTTCACACCTAACAATTTTTTTCTCAAAACACCCAACCTGCTCATTTTATCAAACCACTCACCGCTTCCTTCTCTCACCTCATCGGTTCCTAGTTTGAGGGGGGTTACCTCCACCAATGCTTAGGGAAACGTTAGCTTCACCCACACATTGGGCAACCACATCTTATTTTTGTCAGCGTCACTTACCAATACAATCTACGTAAAAAAGGGGTAAAATGTAGACACCAAAATTGGGTCACACTCCCATTGGTCCCTCATCAAATAACCAGCTCAAACATACTCACCTAAGTATGGCCCATTTCACCCCACGTTAATATTAGTTTAATTAACTTAATTAAATTAATACCCACCCTCATAATAAACATTACTTAATTATTTTAATTAATCTAATTTCCACCTCACCTAGCCACCTCACCTTAGAACTATTCTTGGCATGTTTCCATAACTAACTAAGACTTATTTTAACCCTAAAAATCAATTCCTACTATCCCTCTAACCACCTTCCCGCTCATAAAAACATAATGTTCATTATACATCCAAAAAGAAAGGAACGAACTTGAGCTAAAAGAGTCAAGATCTGCCAATTTTAGTAAACCTAGGGAATCCCACCTTGACCGACACCGGTCACCCTAAACCCATGCCGGTCAACCTGGAACCACCATCGGTTACCATTTATTCACCTTAGTAACCTTGTTTTTGGGTTGGCACATTCTGAGAGCAAGAGGACGAAAAGATAGCTACATTCAAGAAGAACTAGAGTCTTTTCACGCGCCTAGACATCTATAGCCAGCACTTGGATAGATCTAGAAGCATTGGCACTCATGGTAAAATTTCGGGAAGCATTATTATTGCCCCAAGATCCATTCCACCAACCGATCATCACCACCACCCAACCATTAAACCTACAACATTGGTAAGTGTTTTTATCATTAATCCTTTCCATTCTTATTCTTCTCATAGAGTTGTTACCATTTTTGTTATCATTATTTTATTAAAATTCCCATTCCTCTATAGCCTTCTTCCTGAAAAAATCAAAAACCTCACCCACCCATTTATCAGATCACCTATCAAGGCCCTTCCACCTCTTTGAGTGTTCTCAGCATTCCCACAGACCTCGCCATCCCCATCTTTAGCCTCATCTAAACCCCACCCAAACTCTACAATAAAGTTTTCATTAAACTACTGTCACCCTACTATACCGATGCCGATTACCCATAAACATTTTTGGTTATACCCAAATGACATTGGTCTCGTGTTTTATACCTTGTGCCAAAAACAGAACCAAACAACCTTTTACCAAATAACCTAAACAACCCGTAGACCCGACCACGACTAGTTCCAGTACCACGACACCTACCAACTCTTCGGATCTCGACTATAGCCTAGCCTATTATATTAGATTTTATTATTATGATTAAATAAGACACCTAAATCATATCAAATACGGTAGGAATTTACTTATTTCTTGCATTAATTTATTTTTAAATAGTGGATTAATAGCCATCCATGGATTATCACACTTCCCAGATCTAGCATACGCTAGGAATTTCAGTGTCATATATTATTTAACTATTCTTTTGTGGTCTTGTTTTCTATTTCGGGTAGTTTCTCCCAATGAAAAGGAATCTCTCACAACTGACAGAATTAGATCGAGAAGTTAGAACACGCGCAACAACAATCAACCAACCAACATAAACAAGTATTCCTTATAGCCCTTACCCTTATCTATTTCATTGTCTCAAAAATTAAATAAATCGATGAAACACCTTGACTAGAAATTGACCTAGGTAGGGAAATAAACTTATGATAATTTGTAGATATTTTTTGGACCTACTTAGATATGACTCTACAACTTCCCGAGACTATCACCTACCTAGAATAATCTATCGTTATCAAACCCTAGTTGTTGGTCATGTAACAAAGATATTTGAATATTATAAATAATATCACAAACCATAACCATGGAAGGGAAACCTTGCAAAACAAAAATTAATTGGGTCATGGGAACCCCGAGTGCACCACTCATTTTGGTGATAATCTGAAGAGGCCTCATAGTACATGTCATTCTCCACCTAGCATGTGATATCTGAATGAATACAACTATATTTAATAACTTCTTTGACAATGCTTGATTTGAGTTTATATTTTCCTAAAATACTTGGAGAAGGGATGTTTAAGTGTTTGAATATGAGAGAGAATGATGGATTGACCTGGTAAGAAGCTTAAAACATGTAGATATTTTTACCCTAATGAATGTGGATTTTCATTTATGATATTTAGGGATCTGTGAGTGCATTTTGCAAGTGTTCGAAGCGAATGTATCAACATAGTCACATAATATTTCTAGGTTAGTAAATTATTAAGTGTTAAATTTCTTATATAGGGTTATGAAGGTGAATTATACAAGGAAGGATTAGTGAGATGGAATAAAATATCCATTAGAGAATTTGGAACTGAAAGAAAAGATGAAGGATATGCTAATGCAAAGCTGTATAGATAGGTCAATATTGGATATAAATTCTTAACCAAAGTGTATGAACTTGATCATAGATGAAAAACATGTGAAATGATGTTTTCATCCTATCATGATGACTTAGTATATGGATTTTTATGCATTGTGCTCTTAGAATGTTTTGGAATATCAGTGTGTAAGGATAAACAAGATAGACAAGATACCTTAGAATGTGCTAAGAGGGAATGGAAAGGTTGTGTTTATCTTAGCAATAGTGCATTGTCAAAACCAAGTAATGTCAAAGAGTGAATTTCCAAATTTGAGTGTCTAAATTCCCCCTTTAAGTATGAAATGAAACTTACAAGGTTAAAGGAAAATATAAATGAGTGTGTAGACACACTTTGTATTTTCTTAGAGTTCTATTGTGTTTTTGTTGGCATGTTCCATGATGAAACCAATAATACCGAGTCTAATTAATGTCTATAGTAAATAATATAAATTTAACTCAAATGTAAAGTGTAAGATGAAATATTTGAATTTACATAAAAATGAAATGAATAGATGTAATAAATGAAAGAATAAACCTATTTTATTTTATAGAGGAGAAGCTCCCATGATTTTATTATACGTGAAGATTTACATCATTGAAAATTTGAAGGATTGGGGTGATCGGTCCCAAATTTTTCCAAGGAAAACTAGAGTGTTAGGTGTATGCAACCCAACATGGAAATAAAGGATAGATAGAAGAATAATAATGTTTATCAAATTCATTCAAAAACTCTTATATCTTCCCCTTTACATGTAAGAGGAAATGAAACATTTACTAAGAAGAACTTAGTCATTCGATACCTTCAGAACCCCATGAACCACATTATCGTAGATAGATCTAGGCCCAATTTTATAAATTTAGACATACAATAGAAAAGAAAATGAGTGCATCCATGCCCTTACCATGCACAAAAAAATTGAATAGAAATTTTAATGTGTTGAAATGTAGATGAAGAAAAGAGACACATGTCCTTTATATTCCTAAAATTGTAATAGAAATTGATTTTCACGGTGAAGGAGTGAAATATTTCAGCACCCTATAAATGATCTCGAACCGAGTGAACTATATCTAAAATTATGCCAAAAACTTATACCTGTAAATAAAAATTATGAAACTACTAAACACATTGATGTAACTACCCACTAGACAAAAATGTGGGAGGATCGGGACCATACATATGGTCTTGACCAAAAGCTGTACATTTTTGACATGTGCATATTTTTATATATTTCCATATTTAGCTATATTTCTCAATACTTATACCATGTTTGTACCGTATATTACCGTGGAATTCTACCTATATTTGTTTTAGGTGTAGAATATACCCAGTTGAAATCCCTCTCTTTCGAGGCATGTGTGAAAATCATGTTGAGCATGAATCTCAAAAGAATAGATGTGTCCCCATGCACCTAATGTCTAAGTAGTTGTAGAAGAGTCTAGAATACTGAGGAGGTGGCCACATTGAAGAAGTTGTAATTTTAAAAAGGAAGTTTTTATGTATGGCGGAAACTATTTCACACACTAATAGAAATAATAGAGATAATACTGAGACATTAGTAATGATGCATGTATAAGAAAAATGACGTCGTGACAATGAATTCAAAGTCAATAGTTATGGTAATATGTCATAAAAAAGGAATAGAAATTGAAGAAATGGGACACCCATGATATCAAATACAATCAAGGCCCATAGGTTGATAAACATTAGAACACAAGATAGGAATAGATCCAAAAAAATGAGACACCCATGGTTTCACAAGACAATCAAGGTACTCAACATACAACTTGTGAAATAAGAAAAAAGTAACAGACATGAAAAGAAAGTATATATGAAAACTAAGAGTGTCATAACATGATAAAGTGATACAACAACTGATATAAAAAACACATGTCAAGCAATATGTGTTAATCTTTGCAAAACACATGTGTTAGTCTTGTTATCTCTAAAGATATCATGTACACAATATATGTAATCAATCATAATAATTAAGTAGAAAGGAACTACAATATAATAATAACACCTATGTGGAGTGTATAATAGATTTCCCCATATGTATATGAATTTTGGGTAAAGGTTTGGTCAATGATTGTCATTGTGTACCTTTTTGTACGTGTCTTTCATCAAGATCAATATACCACATGAAAACATATGTGTAAAGAATAAATAAATATGATATCTATCAAATCCATAGTGATAAGAAAAATGTGTAATGTAAAGTGCTAACAACTCAAATGAAGTGTATAGGCCTCAATTTTGTATTTTTGTAAATATATGACTGTTTTTTATAATTTGAAATTATGTTAATGTTTTTATGTTTTTAAAATGATTAACTATGTAGAAGAAAGAGATATATGAGATGTATTAAGTATAATACTATCATAAGTACATAATGTTCATGGTATTTTTCATAGGTTGGACATTAAGTGTGGCTAAATGATAGACACCATGGCCAACATGCTCAATAACTATATATGAGCCTAACCAATTATGTTTGAACTTTACCTTTAATGATTTCTCTTCATTTGTATTTTTGATTTTCTTTGAGAACAAGATTGCCTTCTTGAAATTCATATGCATGGAACTTTTTTCATAAGCATTTTTTATGTGTTCTTGATACATACAAAGTTCTTCCAACACCTGTACATACTTACAATTAAACATTTTCGACTTGTGTAATAATTTCTCCCAGTAATCATTATCTTTGATGGTGTCTTTTCATGATATGTAAAGTGAAGGAATTTTTATTTATAAAGGTAAAATATATTTGGTCCCGTAAACTAAGGAAAAGGGTTAAGGCACATCAACACTTTGGTATGGTAAGCCCACATGGTGTAAATGATTTGATTATGCTAATCAATGTATCAATAATTTTTAAAGGATTTTTAAAAAGGTTTTATTGGTAACCTCAACTTGGCCATTTCCTTAAAAATAGTAAGGAGTAGAAAAAGTATGTTTGATTCAAAATTTTACACTTATTTTTTTTTTACAATACGATTCTTAAAAGATGATCCATTATCTGAAAAAATAGTGGAAGGGACTCAAAATGAGTGATGATGTGTGGGAGTAATAAATAGAAAATATCATCACCTGTAGTAGATTTAAAGGGTACGTATTATACATATTTAGTGAAATATGCGGTCTCGGTGATGATAAACTTATGCCCTGCGTAAACTCATAATTGGCCTTGCCAACTAAATAAAAACCCCATACAAAAAGGCCATATAAACACAATGAGTTGTAATGAATGAGATGTGACATAGTGAAGGTTTTTGTGTCATTGACATTGATCATAACATTTAACATATTCGAGAAAATATTGTTGAATTGTCATCTAATAATACATTTGACATATTAATTTTTGACACATACCATTTCCAATAAAGTGGCCACCACACTCACTATTGTTTAATTGGGATAAAGTGAATTTGGAATCATTAGATAGTAAATTGTAAAATAAATAACCTTTTGAAGATCATTTCAAATCCTTCGTAAGGACATATCGTGTAGCCTCATGTTTTAGGTGATGATTTTTTTGAGGTGAGGAATGCTGAAGTAGTTGTTGTTGGTAGAGGTAATTGTGAATACTTGTGAGCCATTCAATATTATTAGTCTTTGTGTGGTAAATAATACATTAAGAGAACCAATAGTATCAATAATAATAAAGTATTTTCACAATTATTGAATAGTGAAGGTGACAAAATCATCAATTATGTCTAAGGGTATTAATGAAGCAAAACTATCCATAACATCAACATGTTGATTGTCATTGTGTGGGATATCAATAATGGTATATGAATTGAATGTTGGAAGAATTTTTTTAACAAGAGTTTTATATGGGATTAAATTATATTATTTACTATTGTAAATATATTAGACTTGATGAAAAATAAGTTTTGAATCCCCAAAAATTTGTATATTTTGAATTTGTAACTTTCAAGTAGTATAAAGACCTAAAATTAGTGCTTTATACTCAGTGATATTATTAGTGCATGAAAACCCTAACTAATATGTGAAGGGAAGGGTATTACTTTAAGGATTAATAAATACAATATCGGTTCCCACCCCATAACACATCGAGACCCGTTAAAATATATAATCAGACTTCAAATTCTATGTTGTAAGTAGTGAATTCATCTCAAAATTCTTCATTAACATGGGAAGAGTAAAAAATGGAGCATTGACAAACTATCCAAAGAGTAATTTTTCTTTAATTAGTTTTTGGGAGATAAACTTGAGGTTTAATTTAGTTAAGAGTGCAACCAATCATACAACATGATAGGAAATACGTGTGTGTGTGATAACAAGTAATGCACAATGTCAATCTTGGTGATGCCACACACTTACATGTTTAACATATAGTGACATAATTTATCCATGACAAAGACCAAGGTGAGACAAAAAAATTTAATAGGATTTGATTGTGTTCATAGGGGAACAAAGTGAAGCTAATAAAATAACTATCGCACTCATGGTTGGTATCACCATATTGTGCTAACATTCCATGTCACATCGAGGGCATGTTTGATAACATATATGTATATCAATAATGGTTTGTTGGGTTTGAGTGACACAAGAGCCGATGGGTTAAATATTGCTTAATGTCATCAAATACTTTTTGACAAGTGGAATACCATTCAAATGTAGTGAATTTATTTAAGATTCATGTGAAATTTTGGGTACTATCAGCCAACTAGGCCAAAAATGACGAATGACTTGAATTCTACCTTAGAGAGACCGTAATTACTTTAGTTTCCAAGGTGGTGGCATGCTGAAAATGGATTGGAGATTTGTATGGTTAACCTCAATTTTGCAATGAGAAATGATATATCCCAACAACTTACTATAAATGACACCAAAGACACACTTATGTGGGTTTAAATGAATATTAAAAACTCATATATGCTTAAAGATGAGACAAAGATCATGGTCATGGTTATGTCGGTGTGTGGATTTTTCAAGAAAATATTTGACATAGTCTTTAATAATCTTGTGAATGTAGTCATAAAATATGTGTATCATAGATTTTTGATAAGTAACGCTGAAATTATTTAACCCAAAAGGCATAAGAGTGTAACAAAAGGTACCCTAAATGGTTATGAAGGAGGTTCTCTCTTGGTAGGTAGGCTTGATTTTAACTTGGTTATATCCAAAAAAAACCATCAATAAAAGATAACATGGTATACACCGCAATTAAGTCAAAAATCATGTCAATATGTGGTAGTGGGAAGACATATTTAGGGAAAGCTTTATTTAAGTCTTGGAAGTCAATGTAACAATGGATTTTGTAATTGGATTTTGCCATAGGGACTATATTGGATACTTATTTGGGGTAGTCAACAACACGAATGAATATGACATCTAATAGCCTCTAGATTTTTTTTTGACTGGTAAAGCTACCTTAGGGTGCATCTTATAGATGTTTTGTTGCACGAGTTTGACATTTTCATGTAATACAATATTATGCATAAAAACAAATGGGTTGATGGAGGGCATTTCTATAAGTACAAGTAAAAGATCAAGGAAATTATGCATGAATGATTGTATATTTTTATTTCTATGTCATTAAGAGAAATAAGGAGCACTTGGTAGGGTTGCTACTAGTTTTAAAGTTAAAAGGATTAGTTTCTTCATTCAACAAGGTGGAACTGTCTTCAATATATACAAGCTAGTAGGAATAGTATGCAAAGGATCACGTGTCATGTAGGATGAGACCACATCCCCAAAGTATGCATGAGGATGTAGAGTATGAGAAAACCTATTCTAATGGTAAAATGAATGAAGATCCTCATATACACCCGTGTATTCGATGAGGGATTTCACATTTGTGAATTCATCCAATTATGGGATATTAGGTGAGACAATATCATCAATGAGGTATAACCTTACGAACACCAAAGGTGAGGCCAAGTGCAATAGTAAATTTTGACATGATGTTGAAAGGAATATTAGGGCTAGTGATGGTTTATATAGAGGTCATATAGAATATCCATGCCTTCCTTATATTGTTGTGACTTAATTTTAATAGGATCATGAATTCTCTTGCCATGGAAAATAAGGTTGGATATGAGGAACAAATAACTCATTAGGAGTCGTTGAAACACAATACTTAAAAGGAGTAGGATAAACCTTAATGGTGTACACAATACCTAGGTAAGAAAATTTGAGACAATTATGAAGAGTATAAGAAACTACATGCATAAAATGAATTCAAGGGCATAGTAATATAAAAGCGTAGCTAAGATCATTAAGGATGACATGATAAATGGTATGAAAAGTATGAGAGGCTAAGGTGATGTTTAATGTGATTTAGCCAAGTGGATGATGTAGTACATTATTAAATCAATGAATAATAATAGTATAGGATGAAAAATATTTGGTAGGAATTCCCAACTGATGTAAAAAAGATGGTTTGAGGTAGTTTATAGTTAGTGCTATTAAATATAGAAAATACCTAAAACTCAAATGAGAAAGGTTTACCGATACCTACATCGACAGTCACAATTTCAAGATGATGGAATGTGGACAAAGTGAAAATGCTCCTCCTTTCACCGAATGAAAGGAATTGTTAGTAAAGAAATATAAATGAAAAAAATTAAATAGATAGGACAAAAATTTTCTTGGAAAAGGCTAGTCTCGGGAATCCAAAGGGACTTCCTTGAAGGGTATCAACTCGTTTTTGTTACAAGTAAGTTATGTTGATAAAATAATATAAATGATAAAAGACAAGAAATATAAAATTCAAGATGGATAGGAAGATCATGTTCAGCTTCGTAAGTGGCCCAAGCTAGGGATGTGACAAGCTCAAAATATTTGAAGTAATCATACTAGTACTCCTTGGTTGTTTCTCGAATTTCATTAAGGATCTCAAATTTCTCTTCAATGTCCTCAAATATTAGTGAAAAGGTGATGGAACATAAGGTGAGCTCATGGAGGATGTTGAACTTCTCCCACATGAATGATTTTGGATGATCGAGAATATCATAAATGATGGTGATTGGATGAGAGATACTTGAAACAATCATCTATAGAGAAGATATGCTTGCAAAAATTTGATTATACCAAGTAGATTTTATAAAAAATTCTAATTAAGACAATAAATGATAAATTATTGAATTTTTTCAGATATCATTAGAGATCCGGGGGATCGTGGGTGATCAAACAAATGACTAGACATCGGGAAGATTGTTAGCAACCCCCGTGAAAAATTGATATTTTGATAATAGAGATAAATGATGAAAAAAGAATGTAAATTAATTGTTTGATCTTATTTTTGATATGAAAATGTAATAAAATGGTAAGAAAGGAAACTTAATCACTTTAATAAGGTAAAATAAGTTGTTGATGTTTTGTTTTCTTGAAGGTGACATGTGGAGCATTTGATGACCTGAAAGATGTGTTGATGGCGTCTTGATATTTGTGTGGGGTCATTTGACTTCCTAATGCGACAGAGATTTTCTATAATGATCTTGGATCTGAAACACAAGATTTGATATTCTATTTATAATTATTTGCGATCGGTTAAGATCATTTGAAGATCAGAATTTTCAAGGAAAAAAACTTGGAAGTGGTTTTAAGCACGTCCAATTTGGGCTTACATAGATAGGGATGTGAGGTTGATAGGTTAAAGATGTTAATAGGTTAGGGGGAAAGGATAAAAAAAGGGTTTATATGCATGGTGGATGGATAGGAGATTAAATAGAAGTTAGAATAGGTTTAAAGAGGGTAAAAGTATGATTTCATGGGATGAGGTTAGTTTCTAAGGTTGTGTTAGAATAATGATTTAAAAATTTAATTGAGGTTGTGTAGGCGGGTTATCTAAGGTGATGTAAACCCAATGTTTAGATTTTCCCCTTTTTGTCAATTAGTTTGTAATGGATAAAATACTAGACAAAAATGAGTGAGATAATTTGATTTGTTCTTAGATGGGTTGTTCCCCCTCAAACTAGGGGTCATTGTGATGAAGCGTAATAATCACTTTGGTTTGAAATTTTTGTTGGATAAGATAGTTGTGTTTGATTCAAGTTTCCCAAGACTTAGCACAAAAACAAAATTTCCATAAAGTTAGACTTATACTATCGTGGAGTCAAAGGATAAGGAACTAAAGGGTTCACAACCTATAAACATATGACTCATAGGAACTAGATGTGGGTAATGATTCTAGCTAAATATTCTATTCATGCAAATGTTATAAATGTTGTTTCCATAAAGGTGGGATTCTAAGGCCAGTAAGTCAAGTGATAGGGGAACCAAAGGGTTTGTGTCCTATAGACATATGAATTTCTAGTGATGGGGTTGTGAGATCCAAGATGGATTTTTGATAGGGGATTTTTGATTATAGATTGATAGATAAATTGTGACAAAATGATAATTGGATAAGGTTGTGAGGCTAATTAATGATGGGTTTGGTATAAATAAATAAATCGTTGGTGATTATGTCGATCGCAGTGATCAAGAAGAATCATCAGTGATCACATAGATCACTAGAAATCAAGTGCGAAGTAAAAATTACATATATAAGGCATGTGGGATGTTCATTTGAACCATTGTGTTTGTTGTGATAGTGACATTGCTAGAATATTTGGTGTGATTTTGAATTTTTATTTGAGTGAGATGGAGGCAAATTTGGAGCTAGAAAAAGACGTCGAGAGACCCATGAATGTTGAGGTAGGTGGTGTACTTAAATTTTGTTAATTTTACACACACACACACACACATTTAGATCTTGACTATGTGGTCGTATGAGGTCTTCGGTGATCCATATGATTGTCAATAATTGATAATGATTACTAGAGATTGTAATGATTTCCAAAAACTTAATTTGATTTTTGATAGATGTGTAGTGGATTAAATGATTTTAATTTGTTGTTGTATCTAATGTTGGTTTGTTGTTTTCTTGGATGTAGAATAGGGACCAATAGGCGTAATTATGAGTGTTGGTCGAGGCACCAAGAGATCCAAAAAGAGGACTTGATATAGGTCCTGGTTGTGAGCAGGGGAGGAATGCGCAAGGGAGCATCTGGGCTGGAAGATGTTCAATTTACTCCATAGATATGATGTTTTTGATGTATGTGGCTCTCTTGAAGCCTATATTTGATGTATATTTTTGGTATACATAGTTTTTGAGACTCATGATGATGTACATTGATATATCCATATATATGATTATGATTTTGAATCATGTGTTGTTGATGATTTATTTTTATATTTGATGTTTATAATGTGATGTTGACATAGTTTCGATGTGATGTTTAGATGTGATGTTGATTTTGATATATGATATGTTGATCTTGAGATAGTTTTAGATATATATTTGATTGTGTTGTCAGATGTGATGAGTAAGGATGTTAGTTTGATATATGATATGTTAATTTTGATGTTGATATGATGTGGTTTTCAATATGATGGTGTTGATATATGTATTCCAAAATGTACTTTAATCATGGTTGGGAATAAAATGTGATTTTTTTGTTTTAGACTAGATTTGATGCATATGTGACATGATGGTAAAATGTATAATGATGAAAATGCACTTTGTGGCCTTGTAACAAAAGTTAACACATAACTAACAATAAGTAGTCACATGTAAGACCTTGGATACAGATGGAAGTGAGTTTGTATACCTTCCTAGAACATGGGAAGGGTTGACATATGTAGTTTGTATGGGAGAGTAGGTTCTCCTTTTGATGGCTTCATAGGATTATGCCTTAGATATATATATATATATATATATATATGTATATATATATATATATATATATATATATATATTGATGTAAATTGATCAATGCAGAAGTTCGATTTTGATGGGAAAGCTAATCGATGCAAGAATATTTCCTAGGATGCTTTAGGCTTATTTTATTTTTGAATGTTGATTGATGTGGGAAGCCTTTTATAATGATATGGGTAGCCATCCTTCAAGGGAGTGGTCTAAAATTTTGACTTTATGATTTTTTCTTTTGAAATAGTTTTCCTTCAAGGATTAGTCTATATTTGATAGGAAGTTTTCCTTCAAGGGATCAATTTGTTTTTGACAATATGATTTAATAGCTGTCCTTTGAGGGATCAGTCTATATTTTGATAATGTGCATCCGTATATATTTTTGATTTTTATGCTGAGGGAAAGCCTAGTAGACCATTTTGAGGAGGGGAAAAGACATGTGTATGGACTACACATGTGTACCCTTTAACATGTTTTTAGTTGGTAGACAAAAGGTAGATGGATGTAATGATTGTGGGGTTCCTTCTAATGAGGAACTTGTCCATGTGAAAGATGCAATGAATAGATCCATGGTGTTCATTTTTAAGATCTTAGTTATAAGGTAGTGATGGTAGACCACATGCTTCCAAATCATTACGATGGTGAATGATAGGTTAGTGGTGGAGTAATATATTTATGTGAATAATGTTATGAAAATAGATATGTTAAAATTAGAAAGGCCACAAGTTCAAGGAATTCAAAGGTTCATTTTTAGGTGTACCATCAAGGGAGGCTAGATGATAGGATCTCGACCTATATATGTGTGTAGTGACATATGGACCAATCTAGTTAGGAGAAAAATTTCCATGTTTACTCATTTTAAGAGTAGTGGAATTTTTATTTTATTTTAGGATAAGATCACCTATGTTGAAGTCACTTTCTTTAGCATGTTTTCTATATTATCGTTTGATATGTTTTTTAATAAACGCGATCATGTTCGAGAGTTATTAGGTGATGTTAATTTAACAACTCAAGTTGTGCTAGACGTTATTAATGATAATCCTCATCAAAGATAAAATATCTGAGGGATACACAAAGTGATGGGATTTGATCTTGAAGGGGTAAGTGTTATCCAAAATAAGCTCATGCTTATTTTTGGTTAACTGCACCCATTTTCCCTCCTTTAGTGATTCAATCCAATTTTTTAGATATTCTAAGCACTTAAGGTTTCTAAAGCATCTTCATCAAGTGGAAAATTTCTTCCCCTTTCCAAAAATATAAAGAAGTCCTTCTAACTCCTCATATTTTTCAAGTTATGGGTTGGCAGGCATTGGAAGGTATTTTTGCCCAAAAGTCGACCGACGGGAGTTTTTAAGGGATTTCACCAATGCAGAGAGGCAAGGCGGTGAGAGATATTTAGACTTTTTGCCAAGTGGAAAAATTGAGTTACGGACGTGAGGAAAATTTTCCTAAGTGAATTTTAGGCCAACATGTTTGCGGGGAAATTTGGAACTTTTGTGCTTTTTACAAATAGGGTGCAAAGTGAATTTCAGTGCCCATGCAAGCCCACAGGGATCTTAAAGCCAAATGAAGAAAAATGCCTAAGGCCCGTAAAGGGACACGTGGCCATGTTGAAAATTAAAAGCGGGAAGGTGGGTCTCCAGGAGTAATTTTAACTTTTGGCTTCGTCTCCAAAACGTGTAAAGTGAAAAATGAGTCACACCTCCACCGATGCCCAAGGAGCCATGTGTCAAGCCTCAATTGCATGTGGGTGGTGGGCCTTGGAATGAATTTTTTTCCAAACGGAAAAATGTGGGCTGATGGACCCGAAGAAGATTTTTTTCCAAAAGTGAATTGCGGGGCTGCGGGGTAATTTTTGCATTTTTATTTTTCGTGCCATAAGGCACAAAGTGAATTTCAGGCCCGTGGACCCATTTTGCTAACTGGTTTTCACCATTTTTGTATGGACCCGAGTCAAATATTCGATGGACATATCTTTCGATCCAATGCTCTAAATTCAACAAATTTGGCATTGTTGGAAAGGTCTCAACCTCGTCTACGCCATGTGAGCCTAAAAATTTAATTTTGACTAGGCTAGGTGGGTGAAAAATGGGAAAACGTTTTTCAGGACATTAATACAAAATCTGATTGCTTCAACCACAAGATTTGATTTGATTTGATTCATTGTTATTCCTTCTTCGACACGCCGAATAGACATAGGGAACCAAACTTGACAAATGGTGGATGGATTCATGGTGGACATTGATGGTTGGGGGTTGAATTTTTAGAGTAGATTTGAGTTTCTCTTCCCTCTCTCTAATCTTCATTCTATATATTGTAAAACTTCTCCTTTGAGAAGGAGAGACATTCTAGGCATAGGGAAACTCTGTCAAATTTTTTCCCGACTCCATTTGAGTTGTAAACCTTCTCCTATGCCTGGAAAGTGGATTTGTGCCTCTGAGCAAGAATGTAATGGTCTGTGCACCCATATAGAGCAATAAAACATGTTTTTGTGGTGTTCCTTCAACCCTTTGCATGGTTTTGTTGTTCCCTGTGCCTCTCCCTTTCAAATCTATTTTCGTGCATGTATTTCACATTTGTAGGTGTAGGGTGTTGTGTTTCATGGAGTTTTGATCATGGATTTGGATCTGGGTTTGTGTCACTTCTGTCTAACCTTCCCATCTTCCTTTTCCCTTTGTTTCATTCTCCCTCAATAGAGTATCTCACCACTTCCTTTTTTGGTGTATCACTGCTTAGTGTAGGCTCTTTCACTCTCTCTCTCTCTCTCTCTTCTCTATCCCCTTGGAATGGTTAGATTAGGATAGATTAGATTCTTCCTACACTAGAGTAGTTTTTGGTAGGTAGATTAGGAAGCAAGAACCGGCTTTCTCTGGAGGTCTATCTCAAGTTTTATAAGTCCCACATCTTGAGAGATGGTCCCATGTTGTGCAATCACACCGAATGCCCCACTCACAATAAGGCCATTTAGGGGTGTTGTGATTTTTCACTAACACATACCTTTGGAAAATGATTTAAGAAAGAAATTATTAGTTGAATTCCATAATTCACCTTTTACGGACATCCTGGCATTACAAAGATGCTTGCTAATATAAACAAACAATATTTCTTGAAAGAGATGAAAAAGATGTGATGGAATTTGTGACACACTGCTTAGAGTATCAACATGTTAAAGCAAAACATATGCATCTAGCTGGTTTACTGTATCCTCACAACATTTTGCAGTACAAATGGCAAGTGATAAGTATGGATTTTTTCAAGGGTTGCCTATGTCAAAAAATAAACATGATGTTATTATGGTTATTGTTGATAAACTAACAAAGGTAGCACACTTTATTACTAGTAATCTAAAGGATGATTCACCGGTGTTAGCAAGAAGATTTGTGCATGAGATTTTCAGGCTACATGGAGTACCTGAATTGATCATATTGGATAGAGATCCAAGAATGACATCAAGATTTTGGCAAACACTTAATGCAGCCCTAGGAACTAAACTAAATTTTAGTTCTGCATATCACCCTGAAAATGGATGGGCAGATTGAAAGAGTTAATCAAGTTTTAGAGGATATGTTAAGAATGTATTGCATGGATCAATAGTATAAATGGGAGGAGTACCTTCCATTAGTTGAGTTTTCTTATAATAACACGTATCACGCCTCTCTAAAAATGGCACCTTTTGAAGCATTATATAGAAGGAAATGTAGAACCCCTGTTAGCTAGGACAACATTGAGGATAGATAGGTAGTTGGGATAGAAATCCTTACAAAAATGGAACAAGTAAAAATGATTCGTGAACGCTTGAAGGAAGCTATAGATAGGTAAAAATTATGTAGACTTAAAGCGGGTTGATAAGAAATTTGAACTTGGTGAGAAGGTATTTCTTTGAGGTTAAGCTAAAAAGAGTTCTATAATTTTTGGAAAGGCTTCTAAGTTATCACCTCATTATGTGGGACCCTTTGAAATTGTTGAAGTAATCAACCCAATAACTTAGCGTTTAGCTTTACCTCCGCTTTATCACGAATGCATGATGTTTTACATATTTCTTTGCTTATGAAATAT
Organism: Taxus wallichiana var. yunnanensis; assembly: GCA_018340775.1. NCBI lineage: Eukaryota > Viridiplantae > Streptophyta > Pinopsida > Cupressales > Taxaceae > Taxus > Taxus wallichiana. The sequence continues at coordinate 930,790,966 of CM031234.1, forward strand.
GTTTCGATTTTCATATGTGTTAAATTGGAATTCCTTGTAGGTCCAAGACCCAGGAATAATCGTGGTTAAGCCCATTCAAGTGTTGGAAACTCACCAGTTGCACTTAAGAAATCATGAAATAAGTCAATGTAAGGTCCAATGGGACCAGTTTAACAAAGAAAGTGCAACTTGGGAAAATATCAAAGAAATGAGATCTACTTTTCAATATTTGTTTGATCAGAATTGATTATGAAAATTGATAAAATTTGAAAATTTTATTCATGTTTTGATGATAAATCTGCCAAACTTGGGCAATCTTGAACTATTTAATGGTTATTTTAAATACTATTTTGAAAAATTGAATTTTTCAAATTTAGTTCTATTATGAACATATGAATGGAAGGAAAATAATTGAGTTTTGTCCTAAAATTTAATGGTTTGATTAAGTTAATCATTGGGACGATGATTCTTTTAAGGAGGAAGGTATGTAATGTCTTGGTCATGACTATTACTATGATGACTTCCACTTTTGACATTGCAAACATTGACATGTGATTTGTCTTAGGAAGGTGTATTCTTTTGACGTTGAAAATCATGTTTATAATGGATAAGTTATTACTGTTCAGAATTCATGCTTGCTATAATTTTGTTTACTTGGAAATGAAGCCATTCTTCTCTGTGAATTGTAAGTTACAAATTTGTACTGTTGTTTTCATACTTACCATATGATAATAACAAACCTTGAATCAATTCCATTGATCTAAGGTATGCTTCATTCTTCTCTATTGTCATCTTGTTAACTGAAATTCTGAATGAAGGGTACAAAGGAACTGAGTTATGTTTTGGTTATAAATTTTAAGGACCCAGCTTTAGGTATCCTTGCTTGGCATCATGTTGCAAATGGTAAGTTTGGACCTCCTTTATAAATTTTTTATAACGCCGAGCAGCATGGAGAGGTTAAGGATCTGTTATTGGGCTATTAAGGAAAATACCTTAGCCTTGGTCAGAATGGTTGGTGCTATTCGGATCTGACCTTAATTGAAATGTTTTATCCTAGTTGGATTTTAACCTAAGGTAACAATACTTACCTAGGACCTATTACTAAACTACTATAGTTTACGCCTTAACCTATGTTGAAGTGTCCTACCCTATATGGATTCTAATCTAAAGGTTATGACCTAACCTAAGGTGATATGATTAGTGGTTGTGGGATTTTTGAAATAACCTAAAGTAAATTCTAATGACCTAAGAACTAAGGTGGAAACCTAACTAATGTTAATGTGACCTAAACTATTACTAAGCCTAAAGGGGACCTGAGGGTTACATGGCAAGTGGGAAGTTGGTGGTGATGGTTTCTAAGGTATTAATGTGGATTGATTTCAGTCCTTACATCTTAAATTTTCCAAGTTTGGTGGAGGCATGGAAGGATAGTGGGATGCCTAGCTGACATCATTGCTAAATTTAAAATACATGAGAAATTTTGAATTTAACCTCACCAAATTTGAAAGGGCGGTGGCGTAAGGAAAGAGGAGGGAATGGGCATTCAATGCATTCAATGGCATCGATTACAACGAAGAAACCACCTAGGAAAGAGGTGAAGCGGAATTTGAGGGAAGTTGTTTGGTCATTTGATCCTTTTGGTTTTTTTCTCTGCATGAGGGATTTTGGTTCTTTGAACCAACAATTTTATTATTTGATCCTTGTGATCTTGGGTATCTTCGAGCTATTTCTGAACCTGTGGAAATATAAAGAAAGCTGGGAGATTTGATTGTTGACGTTGTTTTTGAAAGAAGAGGTTTTTGGGAGGCTCGGTTGGAGATCTTCTGCAAATCAAAAGAAAACACTATCAAGCATGATAGGCTCTTCTTATTAAATAGTTCTTATTTTTACTAAATGTCTTCATTAGAACAACTCTTCTCTTAGAAACAATGGTTTTGTTGAAATGTTTATGGTGTATTTTTGGTGGTATTCTCCTGCTTGGATTTTTGTTTGGAAAAGATTCGATATGGGTATTTTCTTGGTAAATGTTTGAGTTGATCGTGCTATATCTTTGTCTGAAACTGGAATGTAGCCAAGGTTTTGTGAACTTTTGATTTCCTGTGCATAATGGATTAAGGGAAAACATTGTGTGATAAATATTTTATATGGGTTGTTTTTATTTTGTTTGAGGGAAGTATGAAGTGTATTGTCTTCTCGAAACTCGAGTCACTTTGAATCTTGCTGCTTCTATTGAGGTAAGATGGAATAGTTATTTGGATTTGATGTCTTGTGAATTTAAACTTGTTTGAAAAAAATAGTGATATGTTTACTCCTTCTGAGTTTAATACATTTGAGCCTGTGAAATTTATGGGATTGTTAAGAAAGGATTTTGTTTGGTTTTGTTCTTCCTTGTTCGAAATCTGGTAAAATATGCTTTAACTTCTTTTCCTAGGACTGTGTGAGGATATTGTTGTTTCTCTCATCTGCATGTATGAAATGGTTTGTGGATAACCTTTGATTTACATCTGTAGATGTTGTTGTAAAAATGGATTATCTTAGTGGAACTTGAGATTAGTTTAGTTTTGGTTATCTGAAGGAAATGAGTTGGAATGTTTGATTTTACTCTTCTCCTTTTTAGTTCAATTTGAGAACCAACTTGGGGTTAAGTCACTTTTATTGCCTTCATTTGTTTGAATCTGGGTTGGAGTTCCTTCCTTCTTACCCATTGGTTGTTTCCTTGATTATTGTAAAGTGGGTATGTGGTTGGCTTGGTTGTAATTTGTATTCATCTCCCTTGGGCGCATAAGAATACATTATAGGTCTTTCTCTATATGGGAATTAAGGGAATGTCTGGGCAGATGCTATCTTCACTGAAATGAAAGTAAGGAACCAGTTATTGAGCTTGTTTCTTGAAAATTTGTATTAGTTTTGTACTGCAGTGGTTGTTCTCGTTATTGGATGAGAATCCCTCTCTTTGGGCTCTACCTTGCTAGTTTCAGTTGTTTATCTTATATCGATTCAATTTCAACTATGTTGTTTGTGTGGCAATGGTTGTTGAATTTGGATGTTGTTAGGTAAGGAACAATTTCAGTTTTCTTGGGATATCGATTGTGTTTATTCTTTTAGAGGATGGATTATTGGGACCTTCTCTCTATTTTTGAGCTAGGTATTCATCAATGTTTTTCTTCAAAATGTGAAAGGATTTACATTATGTTCTTTCTCTTCTCAGAGTTGTTGAACACAATGTTGTTTCATGGAACTTTAATGGATGACTTAAGTTGTTTCACTTTTCATCAGTTTACTTTTCTCTTATCTACATTAACCCTATTGAAGTTGAGTGGGTAATTAAGGGAAAACCTACACTTCTTACTCCTCTTGAACGTTAAATTGAAATTGAATTGGAATTGGTTTAGTAATGGGAAGAAGGGAATTCTTGTTTTAGGATGTTGTTGGTTCATCCTAAATCCCACCCTTTTTATTGAATGAATTTGGTCTTTGATATTATATGAAGAATTATGATAGTAATGAGTATTGTGATTCCTTGCTTCTCTAAAAATAATTCTAATATGTGACTGTTAGAGTTAATAACCTTCTTTGATCAAGTAGCATGAAACAAGAATGAACCATAGATAACTGTAGTATGAAACAGATAAGTAATTTGGATGTTATATTACTTATCTGTTGTAATTTTTCTTATGATATTATTGATTGAAGAGTGTTGGTTTGATCATGATCCTTATTTAATGTAATGTGGATTGTTCATCGTGATCTTATTTTTATGATCCTTATTCCTTTTGAGGTATCTATCTGAATTGATTTACTGTTTCATAAAAGTAGAGTTCTTTTTATGAGACAGTTAGTTGAAAGCACATCATTTTAATGTTTAGTGCTTATAATTCTCAGTTTAACGAACTGGCCCATGCTAGCAATTTTTGCAGATGGATTCTGTAAGTGATAAAAGAAGACAAGTTATTTTATGATGCTTCTTATGTTTACGTAAAGGATGGATCTTTATGAGGAATTATGATTCTTATTGTAATGTAATTGAAAAAGGGAATAGTTGTAATTCTCACTTGAGTTTATTAATGTTGATTGGCATGAAAGATGTCTGAAAGGATTAGACTTGTAAAATATGTATTTTGTTTGATAAATGAAAAAGGGATTGAGTGATATTGGTACTAGATGTGTCATTCTTTTGAGGCATTTTGTAAAGTGAATTTGTAAACTTATCCTCATTATCTTATGATCATATCTGTTTTGAATTTCTTCAGTTAGACTTAAAATGAAATAGAGAAAAAGGGATTTAATATTTTATCCCTTCATAAAATGCAACTATACAAGTTGGCATTCATAACTGGTTGTTTAACTAAGTCATTATATACATGAAATGATGATTATTGTACCTTGTACAATGCAATAATTGCAATGATCCCTAATTAACATAAGTTAAGGATAAGACAATTATCTGTAGAGATAAACACTCCATTAAGGTATTTTGGGATTCACACCAAAATGATATTTGGAAGGAGGAAGATATACTTCTTCTCTTTAAATTAAAAAAATAGATTAAGGTAACAGAAAAGAATAGTTACATAATCAATAATTAGACTTCCTTTTAATGAAGTCCGTTATTAAGAAATCTGAACCTGAATACAAACGTGCATAACTTGGTCAAACTAAGTAAAACAATCTTGTTGTTGATACGCTGATTTTGTTTGTAAGTCTGAATCCTATAACAGGATACTAAAGAATGAAATACAAACCTTCGGGAAGGAGGTTTGGATGTAGATTTATCTGTGTGGAAATTGAGAATCATTTAGGGCTAAGCAACCGTAATGATCAAAGAAGTTAGAGATTCAACAGGGTTGCTGAAATTAAATCTTAAATTAAGAAGATAAGAAAGCATTTAACTTCTTAGCTAGATATGTACCTCTAGATGAGGTGAATCCGTAGGATGTTGGTACATGCCAACTACAATAAGGTGTCATCATGAAGACTAGGGTCTTCATGAGGACATAGTGTTGCAGCTGACATGTCGCAACACCCTTCCAAATTGGATCATCTAGGTTTACATAAACTTGGACTTGACTTGGTTTCACTCTAGGTCAGTTTAGGCGCATGCTTTATATAGGGAGGGACTCATGATGAATTAAGGTAACTAGACACATGCAATCGACCTAGGTCGATTGAGTATGTCTATGTACCCTTAGTCACCATGAGTGGTTCTCTATACCAATCTATGTTGCTAACCTGGGTTATGGTTAAACCTTGGACAAGAGGACTGACAAGAGTTAGTGAAGACCATTCTAGATAACAGATGGAGTGGGGTGAAGGATGTATTCCGGATGAGTATGCTTTGTCTAGGAATATGAATGTGCATAGCATGTGAAAATATTTGGCCAAAGTATAGCAAGTTGCTAGTTACATTTTCCTATGTTACCTAGTTTAAGATGTAGGATTTCAAATTAATATTGGTAACAAATATTCAAATAGGCCTCTTAAATAGAACACTTCAATACCCAGAAAAGGGTAAGATAACCAAGTATACTTAGTATATAATACATTAAGTCAACATGAGAGATCGAAAGTTCATCGAGTCATTACAATTGCATATGGTTATCTGTTATGAGATTGAATGGCATGGAATGTGTGTTCTAAATATTGATTATTTAGAAGAGATAACCTTATCAATATATATATATATATATATATATATATATATATATATATATATATATATATATTTCCCTTGTTTCTAAAGTCACAAAGTGGGTATGTTAAATCATTCCTACTTAATCTCATACTCCAAGGTCTACCACTTAACGAGTTGTTCCTCTATCATTTATGGAATTTCCACAACAATGGACTCTAATTCATCCTTCGTAATCTCTCCTTTCTCATTCTACAAGACCAACACAATGCTAGACATTGCAGTCATCCTTCCCTCTAGCAAATCCATCTTTTATGCAATGAGTTTCCCAAGCTCCTCTAGCTGATTTTTGTGTGGTTCTTGGGCTGTTGCCAAGGCCTCACGCTTTTGTTTAACCATTGATAATATTTCTACGTGGCCCAATGTGTCATCCTTCATCACTTTTTGGACCTCATTGTTCTCCTCCAGGGTTTTTATGTTGATGAGTGCCTCTGGAGCTATACAGATGTTCAAGGCCTTATCTTCCTTCGCTAGTTCTTCCCGCAACACTTACAACAGGTTCCTCATATGATGTAATCTTCTACATCAATTAAGCTATTTCTCGCTCCGCATCTTGTGCTAGATCCTTTAGCAATAAAATGCGCAGAGGTTCATCTTCAAGAACTAAGTCCACCAATGTATCTACATAGTGTATTGCTAAAGGAAACGTCTTTGGTACCTTTGGATTTAAGTGTGGCCTTGCTCTTATGAAATTATCACCAATTTCCTCTGCGATTCTGATAAATACAAAGTTATTTTTCTGTGCTAAATCTCTTTCTTGCATTAGGCATGCTATCTCCTCATTTTTAGTTTTGATATCTTCCCTTAGTGCCCTAATTATGGCAGCCTTGTCCATATTCCACCTCGCCACCTCTGTTGAGAGTTTTACCAATGCATTTCTCACCTGTTCATCTGACATAATAGTAGGATTTATTGTCATGTATCTAGCCAGAGGTGTATTTTTCAACCTCCTCAATACGCATAAATCCTCACACACATCAAAATTTGATTCATCCATGTGTGTGTGCATCGACCATGATAATTGCTTCCTTTTGCACACTATAGCCATATCTTCATCCATTAATTCCCATCCATATAACTCCTTTTGTGTCAATGTGCTCTAGAAATGGGCACGGACAATTTTAATTGTGTCCTTAGTATAGCCCATGGCTGGTGGAATGTGCTCCCCACTTGTTGTTCTTAACCTAGGCTGCTTGGGAACTTGGGCTTCTAGATTTGGGATTTGTGTCTCCATGTCCTGAGTAGTCTCGGTAGATGTCTCATATGTTCCCTTTTCCTCCTCTTCTCCTTCCTTTATTTCTTCTTATTTTTTTCTTCTACGTTCTCTTGAGGTGTAGGAGAATTAGGCGCACTTTCCTCTAACTCTTCCGCCTCTTCATTCAATTTTTCATTTCCTTCTCCTTTTCTCAGTTGTCTCATCGTGGAGAGAGTCTAGGTGATCTATGCACTATTTTGAGAGTATCACCTTGGGTCCTTGATTCTCCGAACACTCTCTTAAATTGGTGATCTCCTTATATTGCATCCAAGTCCTCATCATCCCCCTCTTGTGGCTAAGGTGGTGTAGTTATGCGCTCAACTTCATCCTTATTCATAGGATGTATTCTATATGTTACAAACCACCACTATTTTCTCGCTCATCCTCCTCATCCTCTACTTTAATTGGATCTATGGCCTTAGGCATTGTAATTTTCTCCATGGTATCCTTACCCTTTGGTGGTTCTAGAAATGCAAACTCATCTTCCACATACTTGTTGTTTTCCATCTTGGGCTTGATTTTGTAGGTAAACTAGTGCTTCTCCAATGTCTCAAATAGCCAAACTTACTGGTTTAATGCTCAATATATTTGAAATGAGCCTTTCAATATATGCACCCTATCCTGGATACACATATTTCTTCCTTCTTTGTGTGGTACTCACAATATATCTTGTCCGCATTGAAAGTTGGTCATTACACATCTAAGAACCTATGTATTGATGCCTAGAATTACCTTATTATGAAGGCACATGGTAACTTACAACAAGGGATCCATGCTCCATCCCTCATGGAAAATCATACTATGCAAAAGTCTTTGGTATACATCAAACTGAATTGCCTTTCCAACCACCGAAGGAAATTCCTTGGGACGTGCCATTCTTATTTAAAGGACATGTGAGCCTATCATACCACTTCTCAAACCTTTGCTTGACTAGTTTTTTCATGGATCCTTCACATAGGTATTTACTGAACCACTCCGCTGGTGACTTATGCTCCATGGGATACTCTCATATCTTCTCTTTTGGTTCATCAGGTACTCTGATCTCCATGAACACTAGTGACAATAGAATAGCTCCAAAGCTAATCTTTCCTCCTGTGTGTGCTTACTCAATGATAGTTTCTACATTGTAACCTGAAATGTTGTAGGATACCCCTTCAGAAATCTTTTTAACAATGTGCAGTGACATGGTATTCACTTGTGACCACCTCTCTTGGTCATTTAACTTTGTAACAAGATGTGTGGTTGCTTGCACAACTAGATAATTCTTTAGTTTATCTATGTTCATGCCACATGGACCCTTTGTGTACCCCATCTCCTTTCTAGTCTCCAATATTTCAGCCTTGTCTTTTAAATCATCTTTCAAATCTTCTCTTGTGTCCTTAAATCCTATTACCATGGAGATTAGAGCAGCTAAAATTCTAGCTCTGCATCCTGCAAAGTAGAAAACATCTTCATGCACTCTACTCATGAGCCAATGGTACAAGGGCTCATATTTCTCAAAGAAAGGGAGCTCGTATAGTTGGTTAACTATAATCTTCTTCAAGAGCTTCTTGCCAACATCATTGTACACCGGTATGTCTTCAACTGTGCATTTATTTGTCTTTGTGTTCAGCAAGGCATCAAGCTCCTTCTTATTCTCTATGGTACAATGGTTGTACTCACTCACCTTGCTTCTCCTTATGTGAGAATCCCACTCCTAGCCTATGATGACCCCATTTGGATAGTGTATTTTAGAAAAATTTATTTCGGGAGCCATCTCCTCTTCTTCTAAAACCACCTTCTTCTTTCCCTTCACTCTGCTAAAACTACTTTCTTGGGTGCCATTTCTACCTTGCAATCCTTTATAAATACTCACCTCTTGAATTCTATAATGTGTGAATCAAACCCTAGCTTGATTCAGTGTGCCCTAGGTGAAATCATGTGCCCTTGCTCCTCTCTATCACCTTGCTTCACTCAAACCCTTCACCACCAAGGACGCAATCTCATTATTCTCGTGCACATATCTCTTTGTCATGACTCGGCTACACACCTTGATTCGATCACTCGGCTCTTCACACCCCATCCTCTTAATCGTAATGGTAAAAATGAACTCGCATCCCATCCTTATATAAATTTTCAAATTTTTTATGCATTTATTGCTCCTCACCTACCCAATGTCCTCTCATTTATTGACCAACTTTGTTCAATCTACCCGGTACATCTTCATGCCCCAGCTATAACCTTATAGCACGCCTTCCTACCCTCTAGTCACAAACTTCTCTTTAGTTTGCTTCCTTGTGCCCGAGTACCTTATCACTGCACCTTCTACTGGTAGTTGTTATGGCCTATGCTTACCTCGTGTTATACTACCCCTTCATTCATCTCCATCTTTGGTCACTTTCTAGAAGTAATCCTTTGACTTGAAAAGCACCCGTAGCAGCTTATTCCTTTCACCTTTCAATTCCCACAATCTTGTACCTAGATATCAACAACCACCCCACACTAAAAGTATGTGTAGTCCTTTATGCATAAACATGCTTCAGATAGGAATTAGCTTCATGTGTGCAAGAACACTTATTACAAAAGAACAATAACTAAACATTAAGGAAATAAAAAATTGAAAACCTAATCTAAATGGCAATATTACGTTATTACAAACACTAAGAAGACTTATTTATAGTAGGGATTCAGCCTATTCCTGTTAAAGTAATTGGGTATCCATGTTCCATCAAATTCTTCTAACTAGAAAGCTCTTGTTTCAAGGATGTAAGTGATAATATACGGCCCCAACCAATGTATCTTAAGTTTTCTTAGATGGCTCAAAAACTTAGAGTCATAGAGAAGCACCATTTTTCCAATATCAAACTTCTTTTCCCTTATGTTTTTGTCATGCCATGCTTTCTGCCTGGCCTTTTCTTGCTTTTGACTCCAACGTGTTATGGCTCATTGCTCATCTAGCTTAATTATATTTTCAATCTGTTCTTCTAAAGCTTTCTCATCGGTGAGACCTCCAAAGTGCATGTAATATGCAAAGAAGGTAACATAAATTCCATAAGAAGAATTGCTTCTGCACCAAACACTAATTGAAATGGTGTGGCTTTGTCCAACCTTTTTATATGTTGTCGATATGCCCAAAGTACTGAAAAATACTTTATCATCCCAATCCTTTCTTCTAACATCACATATTTTTGTCAATGTCTAACTCAAAATTTTGTTGAAATCCTCGGCAATTCCATTTTTGAGGATGAGAGGTGTAGTCTTATGGTGTGAAATCATGAAATCATCCAATAAAATTATGATTGTCTCATTAAGAAAATGTGTGCCCCTATCATTGGTCAAACTTAAAGGACATCCATACCTTCTAATAATATTTTCCCATAGAAAATGGGATGTTATAGCTGTTGTACAGTCCTTTGTAGGTGTTGCTTATGTCCATCTTGTCAAATAGTCTATGTAAGTTATGATGTAGTTTGATCCAGTTCGCATGTGGTGGTGAAATAGGACCCACAAAATCTATAGCCCATTTCTCAAACAGCTCTGTGCTAGTAATAGGTCTCAGAGGCATTTCATCTCATTGACTTAGTCTTCCAAGATGTTGATAATGATCACATGCCTTACAAAATTCCTTACAATTTTTATATAGGGTCTCCCACCATAATCTAGTGAGTAGAATCTTGCACGCGGTGGAATTACCGATATATTAGCCACACGCAATACCACCATGATCCTCTTCCATAATATCCATGTGCTCATGTTCCAATACACAATGACAAAATACCTAATCTCGGCCCAATTTGTACAAGTCACCACTGATTAACATATAAGGTGTTGTTTCTTCTCTAAGGATTTCATTCCTTTTGGTGTCATCCCTATTCGTAGAAAGAAAATAATGTCCTCTAGTTATGATGGAATGTGTTGTAGCTTTGTATAACTATGCATTTGGCATGGTATCCTCAATTTCCTATGTTTATTCTCGACATTTGTATTCTTGATAGATGGTTTGGTCCAAAATTACATTTTCCCGATTTTACAATAAGCTGTAAAATCAAATTCTTGAAAAAGAGCACCCATCGACATATGCACCCTTGTAAAATAGTTTTATTTACTAAATACTTAAATTCCATGTGATCGTATAAAATACGAATGATGTATCTAGTAGGTACTAGTGGAATTTATGTAGCACATAGATCATTGACAAAGCTTTGTGCTCTGTAGTTATGTAATTCTGTTCTGCAGGAGTTATCTTTCTACTAGAAAAACAGATGGGATGATCTACAATACCTTCTCTAGGTTGAGCTAACACTACACTAATAGCCATGTTAGAGGCGTCAACATGTACATGAAATGGTTTTTCCCATGAAGGAAATCACGAATAGGTGTGGTAGTAAGTTTCTCCTTTAATGTCTTGAATGCATGTTGTTGTTGTTCTCCCTAGTAGAACATACCTTTCCCTTTCAGTAACTCTTCTAATGGTGTGGAAACTTTGGCATAGCCTTTGATAAACTTTTTGTAATATCTTGTATGACCCAAAAATCCACACACCTCACTTTGACTAGTAGGATCCCTTAGGCCTATAATGACTGCAACCTTTGTTGGATCAACCAACAAACCCTCCTTACAGATTATGTGTCCTAAAAGTATCCCAAATGGTGTAGCAAATATGCACTTCTTGATGTTTAAATAGATACTCAACTATCTACACCATTCAAACATTAAACATAGATTGTCATAGTGATCCTTAACCAATCCATGCACCGTCCAATCATCTAAATATACTGTAAGAAGTTGTTAGTAAATTCCTTCAAAACTTGGAAAACTATGCGTGAAAATATAGTAGGCACATTTTTTCAGACCAAAAGTCATTATAGTGTAGGAAAAGCTACCCCATTCAGTAGTAAACATAGTATTTTCTTGATCCTCCTGGGAAATCCAAACCTAATGATACCTAGAGAAACCATCTATAAATGAATAGATTTCACACCCTGCAACTCCTAGTATTTCCTCAGTGCATAGCATAGTAAATGGATCAGTTACACATGCAACATTCAGCTCCCTGTAGTTCATGCATATCCTAATCTATCCATCCTTCTTGATATTTATCACCATTGGACTAACCAATTCTGACTCATCAAGGGGCTTGATAATCCCATACTTCAACATGTTATCAATCTCTTCTTTGACCTTTTCACATAAATTGAGGTTCATTCTGTAAGGTCTCTTTCTAACAGGTCATGTACCCTCTTCAAGCTTTATCTTCATCTCCCTAATGATTCATGCATGCCTTTAAGTTCACGATACATGTACGCCGGAAAAGTGACAGGCGAGTGTGAGAATCCACAAGTGACTCTTCCGCGTACCCGACCTCTCAAGGTCGTGCTGAGACAGCCGGTGGGGGTAAAATATGCGTTGGATTCAGAAAAACTAGTTAGGCAGTCTAATGTCTTCGACACGCACTAGTGGAATTTGTGAATCTAAGGCAAAGAAGGCCCTTCTAACTTGGACTGGTGTGATAGATCGATTAGCAAGGATGACTGCTCGAAGGCTCTAATCAATATCAAGCTCTAGCGTGATTCGATCTATGGGTTGTGGAATACGTGGAAAATGACCTGGGATAGTTTCGTGTATGTCTCCAGATAAGGTCATAGGGTGGATGGTGAAAACAATTGACTCTATGGATGATTCTTTGGCCTAGTCCAAAATTCTCTAGCTTCGTTAGCCGCTATATCTAGTAAGGACAATTGTTCGATGATGATGGGTGGAATTGGAGTGGATTGGAATACTAGTGTGCGTAAGCCAGCGTCTATATCTGATTGACTTATGGATTCATTGGGCTGTGAGATCTGTGGGTCACAACCATGGACTCTTGGATGTTGCGGTCCTGTTATGGTCATGCGTGAAATCAAGTTCTAATCCCTAGTATCCAGTAATCGTATGCTTTCTCAGCTTCTATATTTAGGACCAACAACTGTGTGATTTTCTCATAATATCTCACAGGCATTCATGCAACCTGGATCCTTAGACTGGTATCTATATCTATGAGAGTGTCTCCTGCACCCGGCTGTGGGACCAAAGGATCGCAACCAAAGTTTTGTTCTCTTTCGAACCCTTCTATAGTCATGTGAGTGTTTACCTAGGGAAATCTGTAATTTGGTTGGTTTGACCAAAATGTGTGTGCTTGGTTGTCTTCTATGTTTAACCCTCTTAATTGAGAACTGATCAGTTGTAAATCTGTGGTTGTTCGGAATACTTGTATTCTCGAGATTTTGGTCTATGTCGACTATTCTTTGTGATGAGGTTTGGTTGAGGCACAATTGGCTCAAATATATATTCTCGGGCTCCCGAGGTCCCGTGATTATCATACAAAATAAAATGTAATTCTAAGCATGAATTTAAGCAAATTCTAACTACGTGGAATAAATCTAAAACATATATATAACTTCTATTCTTCTAAGAAATCACCTTCAAGAATTTTAAGGAAAGCAAACTATTTTAAGCGTATCTAGAAATAACAACTAAACAATAATTTAAAATAGACAAAATAACCGAGTGTAGTTATCAGCCTGTGCAATTTGTAGATTTATTCTAAATAAATAAAATAGCTCGTCTAATCTATCTGCAAGATTCTCGATCCTACCTCAGAAGTGAGGAGTGAATCATAGTTTCTCAGAAACTATCAATCCTCACAGCTTCCCTGGCAATATCGAGAATAAAAGTCACTGAAATGAAGTAATTATCTACTCTATTTGATATGATTCTAACTAGAACTTTGAAAGTTAAAACCTGGATTCCGCAGAACAGTGGCGAATCCGATGGCGTGTGTGATCTTGTCCCCTCAGTGTGATCTCCTTGTTCTTTCGTGTTCATGTGGATCCAGAAAAGCATGTAATGCTAGCATGGGCAGGAGTAGATATTGGGACAAGGACAACTCAGAATGCAGACCGAAAATGCGAGTAGGAGAGGGATAGCGCAAGAGTACAGAGCTTGGCTTATGCGATTCCTAGCAGGATTTTACTGTGAGTCATGCAATATGAAGTGACCAGAACTTGAAAATTTCTGTTTGAAGAGAAAACTCAGTAACTTTAATGGCTTCCTAAGCTATTCTACTCCAATGGATTGGATAAGACAACAACAACTTTGTTTGCACAATTTGGATATGTGGCTTACCAACAGCTGGACAATGCTAAATGAGCATGTAAATGAACTAAAACAAGTACTCTAAGCAAAATAATAGCTAAATTCAATGCAAAGAGAAATTCAGAGATAAACTTCAGACCGGATTGGATGAAATGACAGCACTGCCTGCACAAGATGGGTATGTGGCTTACCAACAGCTGAGCAATCTAACTAAAGATGCAAGTGAATTGAAACTATGGCTTCTAAACAAGATAACAAGCTAAAATACTAAAATGAGGAGATGAGAGAAAAGATCAGTCTTCAAAATCAGGCCATTTGTTTGAGCACAAGCCATGCATTTATAGGAATTCAATCACCCAAAAATCAAAACCAAACTGAACTCCTAAACAATAAACAAAGGAAAAACACTATTCCAGGGGACCAAAAACATAAATGCATGCTCAAGTCGGCAAGGAAAGCTGGTGAAACGTGATATTTCATGCGAGTCACGTCAAAAGAACGTTCTGGAAAACACGCATAGGACCACCGCTCTAAGCAGGGCTGTGGTTATAAGACCATCACCTTGATCGGGCGGAGGTTTCGTCACTGAAGATCAAAAGGCCAAGGAAAGAAGAAAAAAGGGGAAAACAAAGGGCGCGGGGGCTAGGCGGGGCATGCGGGATGTTAACGCATACTCAAGAGATTTTCTGGATCCTGAACACCTTGCGAGGAGACCTGTATCATCATTGGGGCACTTGTTACACTATTCGGCAATGCATAAAGTACCTTACAATTTTGGGTACGCGTAAAGCACGGTACCCCCTAGGAAACAAGTCTTAGTAATCCCGTAGTAACTCTATGATTTTTTCCACTTTAGAGTCTGACCAATAGTCTCCAATTATGGCTTCCTTAGGATTGGTATTTATTCCAATATTTACCCACTTTTTCTTCATCAGTTCATGATAGGTGTGTGTGGTCTTATCTACACTATCTAGTACCTCATGCCTCCCTGTTGAATGGTTTACATCCAAATTATCTACTTCTTTGTCATCTACTAAGTAGACCATTTTTCCTTTCTCTTTCTCAAGGCAAGCGCATTGAAGTAATGTTACATCAGCCTTTGGTTCTTCATCAAGATGCACTCATGAGTCTTCTTTATCTAATAACTCCTGAAGGAGTTCTTCAGCCTTGGCACTATCCCCATAGTTAAGTGCTTGATAACTTCCAATGATTCTTCTACCGAAGGATTTTAGAGAAGAATTCAAATGTATGGGCCATTCCTGTAATTAAATTCTTCCAATTTCTAGTTTCTCTATGGAGTTCTGCATATACATACCAAGCATGCACATAAGCCTTGTAAAGTGGAATAAAACATGTGCACCCATAGCAAAGGTGGTAAAGCTTCCTACCCTTCTGTCCAGATTCTCTCACACTTTTGAAAATGGTGCTAAACATGATGATTACCATGATAAGTACTTATTTGAGTAGGTGCATTGCTCTTGAAGAACCTAGTAGTAAGAGCAATCCCATTTTCATTCCATCTAACAAGATTATTCTTGTGGACCACCCACCAGTGTCTTTGTTGTCCCACATAGTGTATATGTTGACATATTTCTTCTTTCCAGTGGGTCCATCCTCTTTTATTCCATGGCACACAGGAATACCATAGGATCCCCTTCTCTTATGTAACAAGGTACTAATTTATTACTTATCCTCCGACATAATGTAGCTTTGTGTCTCGAGGGAATATGCTCTTTACTTTGTGCTTTGCCAAATCATAAGTGTTGTGAGCCCAATTATCACAAGAAACACTTGTAGTATCACTAATAGATTATGCATCCTCCCATTGAATTATTCCCTCTTTGGTTGGTTCAATCATCTTTGGATCTCGGATGGTGCATACATAAATCCTATTCGAGATCTTCTTCACTTAAGGAATCAACATAGGGTGCATATTTTCCATCTATTAAAGGATTAATAACTCTTTCCTCTTTTTTTCAAAACTAATATATCCCTTGTTGAAATGAAGATCAACATTATTTTCATAGCATCAAGGATGCCCCAATAAAGTGGGAAGCTATTTGACTCTTCCAGACCCTAAAAATTCAAATTCTCAAGTGAACTTGGATCCTTGTATGGTAATGGATGAATCCTTCAAAAATCTGATAGGAGTGGCCTTAGTTTGATTAGCCATGAATAGTACATTAGAGGATGGCTGTAATGGGGTCTTCCCATTTGTACCCATGCATCCAAGGTAAGAATATTGACTTCGCACCTACATCAATCAGTATATTACTCAATATCCACCCATTCACAAAAACATTCGAGTGATTTCCTCATCATAATCTAGGCTATGAGGGGAATATTCGCATGCTGAGGATCTTCCATCTAGTCTCGGTAATTACACGTGGAGTTTTCCTTTTAACCAACTTCCTAATAGTGGAATGATGTTTTCTTGGAGCAACATTTTACACACTTCCCTCAAGTCATCTATATCATTTTGGACCATCTCAGATGATTTCTTTTACTCCTTTAAGTTTTGTATCTCACTTTGTAAATATTCCTTAGAACTTTCATGGTTTATTGATAAATCTCCTTCGATAGGTAGAATCGTGTACCGTGCATGAAGAAATTACTCTTTGGTAATGATAGGTTTCTCTGCAATACTTCCCTAGTGCGTGTCGCCTCAACATGGGTCATGATCTTCACTTGTAGTTCCTTAGATTTTGCTTCCATCTTAGGCATCCATTGATTTTCAACAACATGTTGTATCCTCACCATCCTCGTGCCTTTATTTTCTTGTTTATGTTGCTTATTCAGATGTTCATATAAGTCTGGGTACTCCTCTTAGCTATGGTTATTTCTGTAGAAAGAACATGCACTATTCTGGGGGAATTCGTGCCTATAGTGATCAAGATATCTGCATGTATAACATGTTCTGTGAGGTAACTCACTTCTTCCACCACCACGGCCTCATCCTCTAAATCCACCGCGGTCTCCTCGGCCTCTACCATGACCTATTTCAAAAATATCTTCATTCCGATCATAGCATGCCTGATTGTGATCCCAATCTTGATGCTCATTCTCTCCCTTAGAGTTATCTGAAACTCCTTTCTATCGTACACCAATATCTATAGCATCATGGATCTGTCCAATCAGTTAGCAGTCTTCCGTGTCATGAGTCGTGGACCTACAAATTCTACAATAGCTTGAAATGTTCTTCCTTATCATGTGTTGTAGCAGAGGATAGTTGCTTAGCATCATGATTAAAATTATAAATCTCATAGTCAAACAACAATGAATGTATGGACTGTAAGGAAAACTATCCTTGGTGTGTATCTCCAATTCATATTCGTACACCAAATCCTTGAGCACGTTTTATGGGCTGAATTTGTCGATAATGTATATCTGATTTGTCATAGCTGCAATTTGTGCCTCTAAGAATGGGATAACGCCGGTGTTAATAATCCCAACTACCTCGGCATGTAGGGATACCTCCAATTCCTTGCATAGATCGAGTATATGTCTTATGTGTGACACCCTTCTAAATGGTGTAATCAATCCTCAAATGAACCATTGTTCCTATTGGCTTGCGTGTATGTCATATGAAATATTTTATAACACCATTTTAAACTATACATCATAATCTCTAACACTTTCAGTAGTGCCTTGCTTAATATCCTTGAGCACACTTATACTCTTCTACTCAAACTTAGGGATATGAAACTATGTAAGGAATGCATCCTTTAAATCTATATAATCTATGCAAGTCTAATCAGGGTCAAACTTTTTGTACCAAATGTGTGCGCACGCTTCTAACATAGTAGAAAATTGGATTTCCCTACACTCATAAGCCATGATTCCTTTTTCATGCCACAATATTTCACACATTTTCACATGTTCAACAACATCTTCTATGCCCCTATACTTTGGAAGATGAAGAGACATTTCTATGTAAATATTTTGGGGTTGGTGTAGACCTTTCCCACCTGATCCAAAACCTCCTATGTTTCCCTAACTCTAGAAACTATAGATCCTCCTAAACTAGAGCTACATATGCATCCGATCCCTAACTTTTTGTAGCTGGGGTTAGAATAGAAGATGTACTTCTATGTGTCCCCACAATAGAACTGAACTGTACCCTGACAGTTTGTAAAGTGTTACTACTCCAAGAGGTTAATCCGAAAATCAGCGTGCTTGTATTCTGTCTTGATGATAAACCTGAAAAGGTACTCCCATATAACAATGAATCCATTTTGATTCCATCACTATGCCTCTTATAAGACTTGCTCCTACTCTCCCACTACTTAAACTAGCTTGTTGATTGCTTGTTATACTAGATGATGAAAAACCAAACACAAGGGAAAGGTTACCAGGTGGATTCAGATGCATGCCCATGGCCTAGGTAGTCTCTACTGGTGTGCTTTTGTGTGAGGCCAAGGAAGGATCCTTGTCATGCTTTCTAATATGGGGGAGTTCCTGATGCTCTATCTCCACGTCTTATACATGAGCCTCAAATCCTTCATGAGCCATCCCTCTCCTCAATGCCATACTTTTTGCAATGTTATGCTACTTCTCTATCTCCATCTTGCATGCCTCATTATACTTAAGGTGCCTTTCCTCTCTCTGCCTTTCTACCACTAGGTCTACCATTTTTCACCAAACCTTCTCCTACCCCCATGCACGTGGTGAGGTTTAGTTAACCATTGATTTACTCTCTAGATTCAAAGTTACCATCAGGATCTTAATTTCCAGCGTAATGCCTTGTAGGTAAGCTCCCTTTGGATATCATAAAAACTAGAATTCAGCTACCTCTAGACATGAATAAGTGGAAATTGAGTATTCCAAGATATAACTATTCAAGACACCATGGAACCATGTATCAACATCTCGAGTTCAAATAGATCAACATCATAAAGGGCCTAGAGTTCTTCCTATGTCCGAGACAAGTGCGTGATACCTCCAATTCTCCTTAGATGCATAATCAATCACCCACTCATACAATTCTAGTGGAAATATAATGAAAAAATATCTCATATAAATTTTCATATAGATTCTATTCCACCCACACATGTCCATTAAACTTGGATCTAGTGTTGAATCGCTATGCATATTCTTCTTCCAGATCATGTATCCATTCTTCAACACTTGCTAAGGTCAACTGGTATGTCTTCATAGTGAACCATCTTGAAAATAACTGAAAAATAAGTCCTGTAATGGAACCAATGATACAGCCTAGAATTCAGTGATACAAGCCAATAAGACCCTAGACACGTTGGCACATCACTCGATTGAGACCGAGAGCTCACCCAAAGCACGTAAATGTATCGGGTCCCTCTTTAGGGTTACTATTGTAGGATATTAACATGATGAAGACTTAACACATGCAGTTCCATTACTAACACATCATTCTACGAACATGCCATAAGTATACGTGAAGCTTCATTATACCTTTATATTAAATGCAATAAGCATACGAAGCTTCATTACAATAATAGTAGTATGCACGTAACAACATAATCTCACTATGTATGCACACACATTTATCTATATACCTATACTACACATTTTAATACTTATTTATAAGGGTGGGGACTTTCCCTTCACCGCTTATCTATTCCCTAAATAAGTCAAATGTTTTTACTAGCCACGCGCAATATTATTACAAAACTAGCCACACATGGAAGTGCACTAACAATAGACTACTGGTAGTTAACTGACAGTAGTAGATCTATTTTCGACACGTGTCCATGAAAAGTGCTTCATAACTAATCCTCCAAAAATATCCAATGTGTGATGTGCAAGTCTCCAATCAGTTTGAGTGCTCTGCATGCTATCTCTAAAAATAGATTCTTGATGTGAAAACGGCTAAGTCTTGAAATCTGAAATTCTACTCCACACGCATGTTCTCCCTATTTGTTCATGCCTTGGAATATGATCTACTTTCCCATGCAGACTTCTTTTGTGCTTTCTGTCAAGTTTTCTCGATCAACATCAATATTTTGAAGTTTTTAGACCTAATAATGAGAATCCTTTTAAGGAGATGAATCTATCAGATTATGAGTTTTCCCGCATCTCATTGGGTCAAGTTTCACACGAGGGTGACTCTCATTTTTTAAGGAATCATCTTCTCACCTCCTTGCTTGGAATGAAGAATAAAAACAAATAATTATGTAATTAGAGGAACAGGTAAAATTTCTTAGTGCTCACATTCAACCCTTTCGTAGACACAAAGCCATGCACTCGGGTACATTTATAGGTCCTAAAATCATACTAGCATTTTTATGATTCCTAAACAAGAAAATTAGTTGTAGACAACTATATTTGGCCTCTTTGTGTTGTCTCTTTTTTTTGATTTGGTCTTACACACCCTACATCCTAGTTTAAACATTACTTGTTTGTCTTTCATGGATTTGGACACCAACACCCAACCAAGAAAACAATGCCCATGTGCTCATGTACCCTTTGGGTGCCCCTAACCCTTTTTTATCTTACTCACTTCTTTTGGGTATCTTTTATCTTTTGGGCATCTTTTTCACTTATGGGCTGGCCTACCTTTCAATTTTCAATTAAAAATTCAAACAAGGAAATCATATAAATACATAGTTATGTGTTCAAAATCAAGGACCAAGCACTAAACATTACTATCATCACCTAAGATTACATTCAAAAGGCACCTAAATCACTTCAAGGAATCTATCTAGCATCCATTCAAGGGACAAGGGATGCATCAAATCTACATACACTACATAAGAAGGGGAATTTCATTCTATTCCATCCACACATTCTACTACATTGCTACATTTTAGCTACAACCCACTATCAAGTGTAACTTACACAAGGGCATCATAGGGAACAATTTCTACACACACTCACAAGAAATACATGGATTATGAGAGATAGTAAAATTATCATTCATAGTTTCACTCTTGGGGTGACCATCGGGGTTAGTCCAACTCCCCATTCGAGAATTTTTATTTTTAGGTTTGATATGGTTTGTGGGATTGTAAAAGTGAACATCTCTTTTGGAGGTTACAGGTACTTTTGGTGATCATAGTGAAAGCATCAGGAGATCAATAGAGAGAAACTATAAAACCATAGTGAAACTATATCTAGATATTTTTCATAGTCATGGGCACCTAAATACGATCCGGTACCTAGGCACCCTTGTCTTTATATGGGCACCTGCCCATCATTTTTGTGAGTTACATAATTTACAGAGATTAATTATTGTGTTATTTTTATCTTATTCATGAATTATCCCTACTCAGATCACTTCCAAGTTACACGTAAATCAACTAAGTCCTCTTATCTCATCTTCTTGCTTAGGGTTTCATATTTTAAATCTTAGTTTTCTTGTGTCATTTATGTATTTTATCATTTATACATTAGTTACTCTATAATACTTATATTTAATTAATTCAAATTAAATTAAATCACCTTCTTGAAATATTTCTTGACGTCTTCTCTCCCTATAGAATACATTCCTCACGATCAGAAGTGTTGACCTGAGGCGAGGTCAAGAAAACACAAGGCTATATGATGCAAGGGAAGGCCAACGAGAAGTGGATCGATAAAATCATTGAGCAAGGAAAGGAATTGTTTGTAGATATCATTTATCTCATCAAGTACTCTCTTGTAACTTTGTTAGAAGTAAACAAAGCCAAGGAGTATTTTGTAAAAGAGGAAATTCAATTGGATGAGATATTTCCAATGGTATCTCGAGATGAGTAATAATGTCTTTGCTTCTACAGATAAACTGTGTCTCAAGTTTGGATCCACATCATATATATGAAATATGGAATGCTCAAGAATGCCATATCCAAGTTGAAATCTTGTGGAAAACACACTTTCAAGATCTGAAATGATGTCTACAATTATGTTCGAGAGACTTGAATTCCCCTCCGCTACCGAGGACCCATCATCGAAGAACTCATTGGTTCCTTCCAGGAGCTAGTCAAGAAAGAGGTAGGTTAATCTCTTTCCTTCAATGAGGAAAAAGCAGAGTCCATGACTAACATCATAAGTTGCATTTCTTCAATTGAAATGGAACAAGAAGAATTAATTTATCAATGTAAGAATATAATTGATATCCCTGAAACATGTACTAAGGTGTTGGGATAAATTTGTATTCCAGAGGCGAGATAAGTTAACAACTATGATGGCTCAATTCAACAAGGAATTCATAGAGAAGGAGTTTGTTCTTGGATAATTTACAGCGGGAGGCATGGATCAACTAATTTCTTCATCATAGGTAATTTATTTTTCATACATGACAATTTCTTCCCCCTTCTCTTCCCCCATTTTCCTTCTCTCTCTTCTATACTTCGTTGAGCTTAATCATTGTATTTTTTCTTATTCACTTAAGTGAATTTCTAAATTTATATTGTAAAATTCACTTTAATTTATAAAAAGGAACTTATTTCTCATTTCCTAGGAAGATGAAAATTCAGAAGTGAATAAGATCCTACTGAGAGTTATGTGGGGGTAGTTGAAAATTCAATTCACATTGCTATAAATTGGGATGCATTCCCATTCCAAGGGATCTTACAAAATTTAGTTCCTTATAGAAATTATGGATTGTGATTTGGATGTTGGGATTTGTATCAACAACATGTGAAATAAAGGTACATTTCTTCCATTTCCTTTTCCTATGTGTTCTTCTATTTTCTCTCTTATATGCACTTTATAAGTATAGTGATCAAGAAAGAGCTTTGTATCTTTGATGAATGAATCCAAAGAACTATGTGTTTGGGTTTGTTTGTCTCACTAAATGGCTTCATTGTTTCTTTCCTCTAATTGAATGTTGAACTACTCTGGTTATTGGGTGTGAATTCTACTTGTGCCTACTCACAACAATAACCTTCCTTTGTCTAATTTCTCTCATTCATCCCTTATCGCTGCAAATTCATCCCTTGTACCACTTACAAGTATTTTTCCTTATGTTTAGTGAAGTATGCATGTGTGATCCTAAACTATTTTTCCACCCACAACATTTAGATAGAATTAGGATAGTTACATTTAATAATGGGAGGCACTCCATACATAATAAGGATGGGTGTAGCCTCGTGAGCATTGGTGGAAACACATAATTTTCAATACAAAAATTATTTCACCTATCGTTATGCGGAGTATTTTGGAGGTAACGATCCTCTGCCACCATATAAGAGAGTATAGATTGATCATAATGGAATTGAAGGATGTCAGTGCTAGGGGATTCTTCCTCTATCATTTTTGGTAAAATGAGTGGAAGGGTATTAGTACCATTTTTAGTCTGATAAGTAAGTGGATCTAAGATAATCGTATTGACTAAAAAAATTAGATGGGATGGAAATGATGTCATTTGTGTCAAGGAAGTTTCCATGTGAGTATGGGGAAGATGATTCTATTTTTTTATAGATCCAAATGCAATGTTTATGGAGGTATATGAAGAGGGTTTTTGAAACCTAAGTCATATTTCTCGTGAGGCTTGCAGGAATGGTCAAGGATCAGGTCATGAATTTATTGTTCTTAGCATCCCATGTCAAAGCCTTTCTAGGAATAGTGATGAAGGTACATCTCGCACATAAAAATGAGAAATCTGATATGAATGGATTTGTGTGATGTTGATTGTTATGATCTTGGGAAGGATTATTGATCCGTTCATAGAAGAAATTTGTTTTATAGTTTTGTGGGCCAAAGGAGATTATATCTCGGCACGATGGGTTCATACATTAGTTTTTTTTTCAGGTCTTCCATATGTTTTAGGTGTAGAAGGGAATTAAGGGAAAGGATACGATACTTCCCTAGTGAAATAAATTACATGACATCTTCGAAGGAGGTGTCATCTGCAGTAATTTTGATGTGTCTATGGAAGAAATAGTAAAGGATTCAAGAGAGGAACTAGGGAAAATTTTAGTGGAATTTTTTTGTAAACTCACAAATATTAGGGATTTTGGAAATTGGAAATGGTGAATTTTCAGCAGTCGGTTTCCGCCTAGTTCACCAAAAATTTCAGCCGATAAGTCATTTGTATGGGTCAGTTCACCTACTAGTTATATGTAAAAATTAACTTATAAAATTATTCACCAAGGTATAATACATAGCGAGGGGATTTTAGGGGGTACCCATTTAATAATGAAATATAAAAAGAGTATCGTTTCGTCTAACTTAGGTTGGACGGACAATCATTTTGTCATCCGACCTACGTTAGGCGATAGATGCTTAATGGTTGTATAACCTAGGTTGGATAGTCATCCATTGTCTATCATCTAACCTAGCCATCCAACCTAGGTTAGATGAAAAATAATGTACTGTTTATTGCCTAACCTTGAGTTGAATAGATGGGTTGAACAACACATAATGTATGGTCATCCAACCCAGGTTGGATGCCTCGTGTTCAATAAATGATGATGGAAAATCATTTAACCTAGGTTAGATGAATGGGTTGGATGATAGATAATGTATGGTGTCTAACCTAGGTTGGATGACCTGGGTTGGAAAACAGATAATGTATGATTGTCAATGCGCAGTTGGATGGCTGGAATGGATGGAAAATGATGGACAGTCATCCAACCCATGTTAGATGGTTGGGTTAGATGGATAGGTTGGTCGACCGGGTTTGATGCAGGTTGGGCCATTTGGGTTGGAAAAGCGGGTAGGATGGTTGGGTTGGATGGTTGGGTTAGACAGGTTAGGTTGGATGGCTAGGTTGGATGGCCAAATCATACGGTCATCCATTGTCTACCATAAAATGTAGGTTGGATGCCATTTAACCCGAGGTTATATGATAGAAGATGGATGACCATCCAACCTAGGGTGGAAGAATGTCCATCATCTACCGTATAACTTGGTTTGGATGGTGTCCAAACTAGGTTGTACAAAAAATGATGGACGACCATCCCATCGATCGATTTTCAGCAAAATAGTTTTTCAGAAATTTTCCATTGATACGAAAGTCAATTTTGGAGATTCACCACCAATTCTAAACTAATTTTTTGAAGGGGTCTTAAAATAAACCATGAGATGAACCCAATTTTGTCTTTGGAACAAACATGTCACTAGGTCGATATGTCATGTCGTATGCCTTAAAATGGTTTGGGTTGGCTAGAATAGTGAAGATCTTACCTTCATGTTCATATTTTAGACAACGATGGAGGGTGGATGGGATCTGGGAATAGCACATATCCATGGTCATTCTAATAAAATGTTGCATTAAAATCCTTCTTCTACCAAATAGAAGAGTTTTTGAAGGGTCTTGATGCTGAATTTGATGGGTAAGATAACCATGCCAAGCACGGGGAAACAATGTTATTAAAAGCATGTACTATTGCGAGGATCTTTGGGTTGCGATAGTGTTAGGTAATTGAAGTTAATCAAAGGCATGTGATGATATAATATTTATTCTAGTGCCATTATCAATAATAACTCTTTGAATGAGAGTATGATTGATGCGGGAGGTGATGAATAATGGAAGGTTGTGATCTTCGGAGTTATATAGATGGAATTTGGGGAGTCAAAAGAAATATTGATAAAAATGTTTAGGGTACCAGCCAAAATTTTGAATGGATGGAGATCATCGAAGAATCTTGGTATGGATTGAATTACTTCAATCATGGCTTGTTGATTTTTGGTGAGGTTTGGACAATATCGTAAAGGAACCTTATTATTGGATCTTGATGGAGTTGTTTAATAATAGTATTCTATTCATAAGTGGTGGATTAAGTGTGCGAGTGGCAAGGATAGACACCTTATCTTTAGAGGGTGGAGGATTAGATGATTCAAGGGTGAGAGGAATTGAGACCTATGACTTATTTGGATCGATTCTTAGGGTCTTTTGTATGAGCTATGGTATTAATATAAAGTACATCAATTTGATGAATTGGGGATTTTTCAAGAAGAGGCCTAGCCTTTGTTAGATGTAGATGTAGTATTGGGTGATGGTTCATGTGTTATGGTTTTGAAGGTATGATGGGTTATTTTTATTGGATTTGGGTGTTCTTGGTCTTTAATAAGAATTCATTTATTAGCAAGGCTTCAAATGGCAATGTCGAGGACTTTGTAGTCTTTGGTGGAATTTCCTAGTGTTCGATGATAATCACAAAAGGATTCACGGTTGTACTTATGAGGGTTTCCATCCCCGAGAGCCGATGGCTTAAAAGGAGGTAGTTTTATGATATATTTTTAGATTATTCTTTCAATTATTTTATCATAGCATCATGTTGAGGCCGAGGTTGATGCTTGTTTTGATGATCGGGAGATGGGGTTGTAGGTATCATTTTTAGTGTGACATATTTAGATGTTATTTGGGAACAATCTTGGATTACGTAATGGTGAATGAAAATTTAAATGAGGGGTATGGCCCCAAAATATAGGGAAATGAATTTAGATCCTACATTGATGTTGTCAAACAATTTTGTGACATGATTGTTACATTTTTAGATGGGAGGGTTGGAGGTTGTGTAGTGGATTTTTTGAGATTTCAGATGTAGTGTCAAGTGATATGATTTTCACAATATATTTTCATGATTTGTGTGATGGGATATTTTTCTAATGATTTTGAAGAGGTCATAGATGAGCTTGAAGTAGATGTGGTGGATGTAGAGGTATTTGTGGTCTTGTTAGAGGCAAGGATAAGGGAGTTGTGTGATTTGATCGGTGCTTCTATGGCAGAAACACTAAGTGTTGGTGGTGTGGGTAGTTAATATAAAATTTATGCAATAGAAATGATAGGTATTAAAGATATAGATGGTTTAAATGGTGCTTCGGTGATAGGAGAATTATATGTTGAAGGTGTGGATGATTGATTTTCAATAGTGTTGATGGTGTGGTGAGAGTGGATGATGTTGGATTGAGGTTGACTAGTGGATGGGGCATGGTTTGGAAAGGGTTTTTGAAGATGTCTAAATTTTGTTTCGGAGGTACATTTGGGTTATCCAATTACAACTCACCTTTTTCAATAAGGTCCTAAAGGATGTTTCTAAATGAATGAAACCTTTCGATGTCATGACCCTTGACCCGATGGTATTTATAATAATCATTTTCTTGATACCAAGAGGGATTTGAAACAAATGTGTCAATGGGGTGAATAGGGGAAGGATGATCATACACACACGGTAGGAGTTTATCGATCCTGCATTATAGGATTCTTCAATGGGTTTATAATTACATTGAGGGTAGGTGAATCCAAGAGTCGAATGTTCCTTCGAAGAAAATTTTATGATAACCGAGTTTACTAAGGTTTTATATTTATCATGAATTAGAGATGGTTTGAATGAGGACTCGGTTTTAGGATTCGTTGGTTTTAGTTTCACTATACTATCCTCGAGGGTGAAAAGTTATAATTTACAAGACATGGTGAAGGATTCATTGAATGTTTGGAAAGATTGGATTTGTAGTGTTAATTATATATATTTATGACATGAATGAGAAAATATATCGATAAATTCATTTTGTGGGAGGAAAGGATAATTGATTAATAATACCCCTCTAATGGGTAATGAAATTTGTAATAGATTCATCCTCAAATTGTTTAATGGCATAAAGGTGTGTAATGATAAATTTATGGGTGATATTAATAGAGAAATGTTCTAAGAAAATTTGTGTGAGTTGTGTGAAGGAGAAGAGTGAGTATTATGGGATACGATTATACCAATATAATGCGAGTCTAACTAAGGACGTAGGGAATTTCCCGAGCATAAGGTTACGGTCATGGATGATAAGATAACATGCATGATGGAAGGCTCAAATGTGTTGTTGAGGGTCCTCTTTGCTATAGAACTTAAGGAACTTAGGGAGTTCCCAATGTGGAGGGTAAGCCTTGTATGGTACGGAGGGATGGATGGGATCGTTGTAAAGTTTTTAGTAACATAACATGTTTTTGGGTCTCATGGAGGTAGCGTCGAGGCTACAAATTATATTCATAAATGCCTATACAAGATCATTTTGTGATGGTTATTGTTGGGGATTGAATGAAAAATATCCTAGTTGATTATATGTATATGTGTTTGGTTGCTGATACGGTTGATAGAGTAAACATATATTATATTGTATAGGGACACTCACGGGAATGTTATATGTTGGCTATGAGACTAGAGGTTGTGAGGGTTAGATATATTGGTATTATATATGCATTGAAGTATTAATAAAGTGTTGTGACTATTGTGGTACATATTGATATGGAATGGAAACATGAATAAAGGGTTGAGATTGTTGTGATACGTATTGAGATGACATAGAGGTGTTAATGAATGGATGAGATAGTTCAAGTATATACTAAGAGGGATTTTTGAAACAGGGGTGGTTGATATTTATTTGTGAAGAAGGATGTGTGATAGCAATGGATCTAGTGTTGATAAGCAATCTTAAATTAGGGATGAACATGAATAAAATATGAACTACATATGTTGGTTTTTGTGACAAGATAATAGGGGTCTAGTTAGGGATGAAAACCGAGCACATAAGATATTTAGAATGACAATGGAAGCTAAGGGCTGGATGTGGAAGGTGACATGTTAATACTATTTTACGAAGATGATGAGGCTAACGAGGGGTCTTGTGAGGAAGATGGTTATTGATTGGTTATATATTGTGATGAAACAATATTAAGGTCAAAGGTGATGACATGGGATTTGATGTTCTGAACCACCGACAATGGAATAAGGATGAATTTATTGAATGAACAGCTCATGGTTAGGTTCAAGAAGTTGGTAAAGGTCGAAAGTGACATTGGAGATGGGAGGGAATTATTCATATGTAGGATTATAGAGTACACCTCGAGTATCTAGATAGGAATTGAGAGTGTGGGGTTTAAATCCATAATCTTGGTGAAGACATGATTGCCACAATTGAGGAAATGTGGACTAGGTGGATCTGGGATCTCTGATGTGGTTGAATGAGTGCTAGGAGAATATGATGGTTCTTGATCAATTATTGGAGGGGATGAAGATGATTGGTATCAGTCAATTAAGCACGGAATGTCATCAAGGCGAGATTGGCCATTTTCCAAGGAATGTTGGAAATGGTCAGTCATGTTATCAGAGTGTTGTAGATGGGACAATTTTCTAGTTAGGACCATGAAATAAACAAAAAATCACTAAAATAAAAAGTAAAACACTAGATAGTTGATTACAATGATACAAACAAGTCACACAAGAGAATTTTTTAATTATCTCAAAATTAAATTCAGAAAAGATGAAATGTGAAAAATGGTTAAGATGGTACTAGGAAATGGAAATCTAAGGCTGGTTCTAGGTGATTTTAAATGACAAATTCCTCAATATACCCAAATATACATGAGGCATGAATATATGTTGGTGTGGGTATGAGGCATGGTATAATGGCCAACCCATCACTCCAAATAGGCCTCCAACCACATGTCATTCTCCACTTAGCATGTGATATCTAGATGAATGCAAATATATTTGGAAACTTCTTTGAAAAGTTTGAGGTGAGTTTGAATATTGATAAAATACTTGGAGAAAGGATGTTTGAGTTCTTGTAGATGAGAGAGATTGATGTCTTGACCTATTAATAAGATTTATACTTGTATATATTGTTCCCTTAATGATTTTGGATGTGTATTTTTGAGATTTAGGGAGCCTTGGGTGCCTTTTGCAAGTGTTGGAAGTGAGTGTATCAATGTAGTGCCATAGGATTTCCAGGTTAGAAAATGAGGTAGTGTTAGCTTGATTATATAGGGTTATGAAGGTAAATTATTGAGGAAATTTTTACCAAAAGGGAATAAAGGACACATTGGATAATTTAGAACTAAAAGAAGACATGGTGGATATGGTGGTGTAAAACCATATAGATAGGTCAGGACTAGATATAAATTCCTCACCAAACTATATGGCTTTGACCAAGGATGAAAATCATATCAAATGAATTTTTCATCCTATTAGGATGAATTAATATATGGATTTTTTATATTGTACTCTCAAAATATGTCGGCATATCATTGTGTAGTGGTAAATAAGCTAGACAAAAGACCTAATCATGTGCTAAGTGGGAACATAAAGGTTGTGTTTATTTTATAAAGATTACATTGTTAAAATCAATAGTGTTAAATAATAAATTGAAAAATTTAAGTGTTTACAATTAGATTTGGTTATTGGTGACCTTCATTATTCACATACATTGCTATGAAAACTAGGAAATATGATC
Source organism: Taxus wallichiana var. yunnanensis (assembly GCA_018340775.1). Taxonomy (NCBI): domain Eukaryota; kingdom Viridiplantae; phylum Streptophyta; class Pinopsida; order Cupressales; family Taxaceae; genus Taxus; species Taxus wallichiana. The sequence goes on from CM031234.1 coordinate 930,821,124, forward strand.
TATGTAATTGCTTTACAAGAAGGTTAAAGGAGTATGGTGCTCTCCCACTTCTTCCATTTATTTCAGAATATCCCTTATAGCATTGGGGATGGATTTCATTGGAGAAATAGATTATTATTATAGACATGGTCATAGATGTATTTTTGTTGTAATTAATTACTTTTAAAAGTGGGTTGAATTTTCCCAACAAAAATGAAACTCACAAAGTGGTAATATTTTTTTACAAAGTAATATAGTCACTAGATTTGGGGTGCCTAATAAAATTGTGGCTAATAATTCCATGTGATTTAGAGCTTCCCCTTTAATAATTTTTTTGATAAGTTTGGAATTAATATGACTTAATATTACAACTACTACCAATAAGTAAATGGCCAAGTTGAGTCCCATAATAAAAACTTAATAAAAATTGTTAGGACTCTAGAGATGAATAAAAAGAAGTGGGAAGAAAATCTGAGGTTTAATATTTGGGCATATAATATTACTCCCAATAAAGCTACTGAAAAAATTAATTTTGATTCAGTTTATGGTACGAACACCACTCTACCCGCAAACTTAGAGCTCTCCAATTTCCAACTATTATAAAAGGTGAATCATGAGGATGTTTTTCCATATGAAGAGATGATTAATCAATTCATTCAATTGGACGAAGATAAAAGACAATAACATGAAAGACTCATGAATTTTAAGATTAAAATAAAGAGGATATTTGATAATAAATATTTTTCTAGAGAGTTTGAGTTGAATGATTTAGTGTTTGTTTGGGACAACAAACATGAATACAAAGGAAAACATAGAAAGTTTTATATATTAAGGATTGGGTCATATGTAATAGATATATGCATTGGGGATAACATTTACTTATTGAGATATAGTCATGGTGAAGTGTTAGATTCACCTATCAATGACATGCATCTCAAAATTTATTCGATTAAGAAATTAATGATTATTTTGAACAATGTACATATGTGTGTGTTCCCCTTTTGGATCTTATGCATGCATATATCTCGTTGTTTTGTTTTCTCATTGATCACCAAAGTGCATGGGGTATACCTTTTCTCTATTTAATAATAAGGTTTTACATGTTGCAACTAATCACTTTGGCTTGTTTAGAGCATATCGGTCCAATTTGATTATGGTTTCAGTTGTGAAATTTATATTTATTAAGGATATTTAATCATTTGTGGATAAGACATCAGCCTAATTTTACCATAATTTTTTTAGGACTGGTTACCCTTTCCACATCCAGAGCTGATGTTGGAACCTAAAAAGGTGTCACTTAATTTTAAGGCCTTATATGGAAAAAAATTGGAGTTTAGAGGGTTTTAATGATAATATGCATGCATTTTGAACTCATTTGTGATGAAGTTATTTGATCCACTTGATCCCTCTTGTTTTGAATTCATAGATTCAAAGTTTTCCTTTTTATTGCTTGTTTTTCTTTTAGGTAAAATAAAAATGGAATATCCCCATTATTTTTTATGAGTTTTCCTTGAAATGTTTAAATCATGTCTAGATCCCTTGATGTGTTAATGCTATAGAACCGTAAATTTTAATTGTGAAAGACAATGTCAAATGCCACTAAAAGGTATCCCTACTTCCAAAAATTGTTTAGACTTAGTAAATTTTAAGGGTTATCAATGCTCCACCGATGGATAATAAAAAGTGAAAGGTATTGGTTTTCTTGCATTCGATAGTGTTTTTGAACTTGTTTATTATTTTCAACACCTTTTATGGATGTTGCAAAAGTTTCATGAAATACACTTGGAATCAATTGGTGCATAAGACTATATCAATATTAAGATTTGGTATATAAAACTTGTATAACACCAATGAGAGTTAAGTAGAGGGGAGGAAACATGAGAGTCATCGACGTTCTACACTAGCTCAACCCTAAGTCTCATCTCAAAATTTGTAGGGTGTTGATGGGTGATGGTGGAAAAGATTAATGCCTTACATCCTCTCAAAACTTTGAAATTTTATCCCTCTTTATACCATGTCAAGATTCTAATGGATTACACATGGCTGAAGCAACATGTGGTGTAGATTGGAGAAGTTTGAAATTGGCTATAGTGTTTGTCTCTTGTGTTTAATTTCTGAGTTTCATATAAAGTAAAATGAAGCACAAGGATTCCATGAATGAGACAAAGTGGCCACAAACTAAGCTCAAGTTTTTTGAAAGATATATTTTTATAGGAAGCTCTAATCTATGAGTGATTGGTACCAGTGGAAAATTAATTCAAGAGATACTTATTAATATTGGATTTGATAATAATGTTTAAGGCATTTGTGAGAAATTAATGAAAGAGATCTCGGATGCTTATTTCTAAAAATAAGATCGAATGGTTATCCAAAATCACTCTAAAAGGTTTTTAAGTTATTCTATTTTCTTGGGAGGATGTCTAAAACTTAATGTCCCCATCATGATCCCATCCAAATATAAAGGAAATAATTAAACAATCCATTGATAAAAATAATGAGCCGACACAATGATCACAAGGGTTAAGTCATGATCTGTGAATAAATAAAATCCTCATTTCCATCTATTATCCCAATGTTAATGGTGTACATGTGTTTCTCTCACAAATTTCCATTTTTTTTTCTTAGGGATCAATTTTATGTCAAAATTTCTTGCCTCCAAGAAATATTTTTATTTATTTCCTTATTGATTTGACAAGATTTACCCGACACTTGATGTTGAAAATAATCTCTTCCCACCTATGATTTATTTTATATGATTATTTTTAGTACCTTTTATTTCCCATTCTAAAAGGGGGATAGTTACAAGTTTAAAGAGAAATCCTTCATCTTGGTCTTTTTTTCTTATGAGTAAACTATGTTTTTAAATTTATCATTTAGTTTCCTAGTTTCTCAACAATGATTAATAGTGACCTTTTATGAGTCAAATAGAAATTATAATAAGATGTTAAACAAGTTTTGTAAATTTATTAGAATGAATTGAATGTGTAGATCATTGTTTGGTAATGAATTACTTAACTTTATTATTTAGACATTCATAAGTGTTGATTAATAAAATTGTTGCTTGATCTCACTTCTCTATATTTTCTGTAAATTGTTTCAATAGAAGGTATTGTCATTAGTTGGTGTGTTGTTATGATGAATAATTAAGGGTATGTGTAATGTATTATCATTATATGTTTTAATTATGATGGAGTGTGCAATAATTATGTAAATTATTATCCTCTAGTACCTATTACTAATTATTTTGTTTGAATTATGGAGACTCCTTTCCTATTGGATTCTAAGCACGAGATCATGGTTAATTTGACCACTATTTTAAAACTATATTTTCATCAAATAATGTACCTTAATTAAATCTATTGGTTCTGATTCTAACACCCCAAAAAATATAAGAAGTGAGCAAGAAGGAAAGGGGAAAAGATAGACCTCTTGATGTGTCATTTTGTAACCAGGGACTGGTCTATCTATTTTTCTTGGCCATGCCTCGTGGAATGAAATGGAGGCAAGTCACTAACGATATGGTTGTTATCATGTTTCTTTGTGGATCTACTTGAACCAAGGTGAGAGAACCTATGGGATGGCTTGAAATAGAGAGGGAGATATTATGTTTCAAACCCTCATAATTGTTGGGGCCTCAATTTGAGATCAAGTGTAACCATATAGTAATATGCTAATTCAAAAGAATGGTCATAAAGGCATTGTAAACACTTTATACATCAGACAAAAACACTAAAGATAGATCTTACTTGGTGATCACATACACCATATCTAAATAAAGTGTTGGAAACTTGGGGTATGATGATGTTATGATGTTAAAATTTACAAATCATGTCAAATACACTTGAAATGTGTGGGATAAGTGCAACTTGTAGGAAAACACATGTAAAATAAACAAGGATAATGTGATTTTCAAGGGTAGGGAAGGATGGGATAATACTTATTTAAATGAAGTGGGTGGTATTGGATCTAATGGGGAGAGTTACCATAACTTGCCATCTTATCTTGTTACTTCCATAATCAAAACAAGAACATAGATCAAAACAACATAATGCTCGAAGGGACATTTCCATTCCTTGATACCAATTTCATGTAAAAATTACCAAAAAACCTCTGAAATATCTACACAAAGATTTTGTATGAAAATTCAATATATATATATTAAATCACTTCCACAACACCTAAGATACACTCGAAGGCTGTAATCATTCACCTCTCGAGATAATATTGCACTAGGGAATTTAAAACAAAAAATACATTGCAAGGTAACACTACAACACAACATTTTTCAAGAACTAATCACATGCAATAACCAAAAGGAAATGCTTCATATTTCATTGATTTAATAGATAAAATATTACATCAAATATTGCATTCCTCAACTATGCTCTTACTTACAACCTAGAATGCCTAAGTGAAGCATGAAAAATGGTTCTATGAGTTTTTATTTAAATAAGGAAGACATATACATGATGATCGAATGCATGCTAATGACTATACAGTGTAATCACATTAGTAAAAAACCTAAGACTATAACTATATCTTCCCAAAATTTAGAACTAGAACCCCAAAATGAAGACATGCCTTTATTCTCATACAAAATTTCCCTTCAAGGAATATACCCATATTCCCCAATAACCCTTTTGAAAGATAGAAAGTGTGGGCTGATAATCGTCAATATGAAAAGATGAAGGGGAAGACCACTCCAACTGAAAATAGTTTACCTTGATATGTTGGGATGGAATGGTTTTATATCATGATTAAGCTTGTGGATAAGTAGAGAATATTCCATTTACTAACAAACTCCTCTTTTTCTTCTTATGCCTTGCCGCCATCATGTATGCACTCTCAGAGAGAGTTTGTGACTCATTTCCATCCTCTAATTTGATTCTTTCATTTGGAAGAATGATGAATAGGAAAGAATAAAGGAATTGTTCTAGAAGGGTCAAGATCAATGTTATCACTTTTTGCCTTCTTTTCCATCTTATTCCTATATTCATCAAGACATTTAAACATCCCCATTATGGGGTTTTTATCTCGGCCTCACATGATAAAGAAAGATTATTTCTTGTTTAGATAAGACATTGTCCATCTTAGTAGAAATAAATTTCTTCTTCTTAATTATTTTAGCCAATTTGTTGATGTAACCTTCCAAATGAATAAAAGAATAATAAAAATTATTAGAGGCTTCTACCCCTACAATATACCACTTTAGAATATAAACTATATTTACTACATATGTAGTTCCCTGGGTGTATGCACCTTCGAGGGGAAGCATTTTTTCAATTTTAGACTCAATGTCATCAACATATTCTCCTACTTTTCCCTCATGTTTTGGAGATTTCTTATGCAATCTCCTAGAGTCTTAATTTATAGGTTGATATCCTCTTCATACTCATACTATCTTCCTTTTAATTTTGGGGTACTATACCATTCCTTTTCTACCTCTTCATCATTTAGGGTAGTGATGGCCTCAATATCGGAAATATTCCATCCCAATACTCCACTTCATCCTGATATTTTTCAATTAATGCTTTCATTTCCTCCATTTTCTTAGAGATGTGATTATACATTCAATTACTTCCATGAGGACTTGGTTTCCTTTACCTACCAATCCCTTATCCCATTCTTTTGTGGCCTTTTCCCTATTATTAAAATTTCCATCATCCTAAATATTTTTATGGGAGATAACAATGGTGATTTCTTAAATTTATATGGGAGTTTGTAACCATTTTCACACATAAATTGACAATATGTCAGCCTTATCCTTAAGTTTCTTATTGGTTTATTTGTCTTTGTCCATTTTGGAAACGACCTCCCATTTCCACATTGGCTTCATGCTTAAGACCCTCTATGGTTGGTTTCCCTAATAATACTTGGGTGAACTAGTAGTTTTATGGGGTAGCTTCATTCCTCAAGATATCACATTGTGAAGTAGCAATATCCACAAACTTGTCTCTGTGAGGTTCCACCATTATTCTTTATATAACTTTGGCTTTATTTGATGCTTTGGATGGTCTCAACAAGATGATAATATCGATTTATTATTCCTCTACTTGTACTCTCACTTTTCTCTTCCTTGGGAGTTATGATCCCAACCATCCCTAACCTAGAGTGTTGTATTCCCCTTATGTTTGTTGTTTGGAGACGCAGTGCAATCACAATTTCTTGTGATTTGGATAGTTTGAGGCCATATTTGTGAACCTAAATTTTTGTGTCTCCACATATTCAATTAATTTCACTTGGGTTTCCTCCTCCTCTACCCCTTTATATTTAATTTCTTCTCCTTTTTTTGTTGAAGTGTGTGAGGCTCTTGCATATGTTATTTTAACCACTTCAAATTCAGTTTTTCCTCCTGGATGGAGAATATTCCTTAGTTGGATTAATATGATTTTATTATTAATTATGAGCATTAGTTTATACATCCTTCTCTGTAAATTTATAAGTTATAATTAATGCTTCTACCATTTCTAAATATGATTGGAGAGGATCCATAGTTGTTGAGTGCTCAATCTCTATCAATGAAACCTATTCAATAGTTGGATTCTCAACTTGTGTTGTCATTGTTTCGTCTTCCATGATGAATTCATCATGATATGTTGGGAATATTTCCTCCACTTCAATTAGTGCAACTTCAGTAGGTACAACTTGAAAATTATTAGAGAGAATGTCTGCTCCTCATCTTGACACAAGAGATTAAAAAAATCAATGAAGACTTGTTCATGAGATGGATCTTGCTCTTATTTTTCACAACTCCAACTCGATGTATCTTATTCTTCATGATTCGTGATTGAAATAGAGTATTATTTTCACAATGAAGGTGGGGTAGTATCAACTACATTATGAGTCAATAAAATTTTGGGAGGTACCTCAAGGCTTGAGGCAACTTATGGCATGGATGCACTTGTAGTTGTTTTTGTTGTAGGTGTTGCCACATTTATTATTTTTGTTCTCATAAATTTCTTAGTTATTGGTTCTTATTCCACCTCCTTAGGAAGGGTTATAATTATGGAATCTCCCTTGGATGCATTGGTGATACACTCCCCCTCATAATTTTCCCCTTCCTAGATGATACCTCTAGAGTAGAGGATGATGCACCTTCTCCGGTATTACAATGGGAAAAAAATACTTTGGGCCCTGAAGTGGGATGAGGAACAACTTGATTGGAGTGAAATGAGTAATATAAACATATTTCATTGATATATTAAATATTTCCTCATCATTTTTTGTTAATTGAGACACATGGGTTCCATTATTGCTTGTAGTAGAACTTACTCCTCTACTACCTTTGAGGTTAGTCCTTGATGGAAATATGTGGATATTTTCTCTTCAATGGATCCAAAATTTCTTATCCTCTCCTCATAAGTGAAGCATAACCTTAACTACTCATGTAGCTTTGTATTCCCTCAAAACTACAAGGTGAAAAATACATTCCCTTACTTATGATCTAAGTGATAATTCTTCGATGATATGAGTTTTTCTCTCATGTAAGTAGATTAGATATTATATAGTCCAATCAAGAGGTAACATTTGTTGAGCTGAAATTTTTTTATCTATATAATACTTTCTCACCAGGATTTGGTCATTTACCAAACCACGAGGGACAATGATAATTTTGAAATCAATTATCGAGAGAGAGATTCATTCGGAAAAGTCCCCGAGTCTTAACTCTTCTTCATCTTTGTTGTCCATCCAATAGTAAGCATAATGAGAATCATACTCATATGAATTTCCTAGGGCTCCTTACACAATGAATCCATTCATTTTAACTTCAAGGAGTCTGGGTTTTACCATTTTGAGGTAGTTGTATCTCCCAATAGTAATTGAGAACTTAAGAGTTGTCTTGTTCTTCCTTGTAATGAGCTTATGCAAATCTACAAGTTTTCCTAAAAATTCAAGTAGTTCCCACTTATCATCCAAGTACCTGGGTAACATGTATGGTGTGCCTTGGAAGCCACTTACCTTGATGTATGTGAAGAATATGAATTGGATGAAGTAACATCCATATTTAGTGATCACTTGTTTGGATCTGGATGACATCTTATATTGATCCCACTCAAGTTTGAAAAAATAATAAAGGATAAGGGAAAAGAAGGCATCATGAACCAACCTAAAATTATACTTCTGATTTTCCAAGTTAAGTTATGGGTATACATCATATACCCTCACTGATAAAACTCCTCATCCCTTACCAATCTAGGGAATGACCTATGTCATGCAATGGTGTAAACTAAGTAGGAATTCATGTAGAATTCATACTTTTTTTGGACCCCTCCTAGACTTGATACACCATCTTGATGAGTTGTTGATGGATGAATTCACTTATCAATTCCCAGTGAATATGTGTTTTTTACTGAAAAATGATTTGTATGAACCTGAACATCCAATCATGGTAGTGATATGTAAATTTATTTCCCACAGTCTTATTTGTTAGGGTAATGATGTATCCAATATCCTCAATGGAATCAACTTAATCTCTTGGAAATTCAGGTTGAAAAGATCCTTGGATTCTCAAGCCATTGCTTATTCAACACTTTGGAACACTTGGCATGATTGGTAGTCCAAAATTTACCTTCCCATTCAACTTTTATGTCTATGACCACATCAACATTTGGTAGTCCCAACATCTTATCCAAAGTATCTAGAGTTAACGAAAATACTACAACACCACTTCTATCTCTAACCTCCCTTCGTTCTTGATTGTAATTTTTAAAAGCCCATACCAATTCTAGATATCGATCTAAGGGGGAAACATATTTACTAGGGAAATGACACTTGTATCAATGTTTTCCATAAGTTCACTCGTGTCAAATATATGCAGTATTTGGATGAACTAATTCAAATCCACATTTCCTAATTTTATATCAATTATGTTATGCAAGTCAGAAATAAGGTGGGATGAGGTCTCGACTCTAATAAAATGGATCTTCATAGTTCCAAGGTAAAAGGGAAGGAAAATTTATTTAAGGATTGAATTGATGGAGACTTAAGACATTCAAAACTTATCTTAATACTCAATATAATCTTTCAACACCAAAAAACACAAAGAGACCTTATACAAGAAATTGTTCATGCAAAAATTAGTCACAATTGTACTTTGAACTAGCAAGATTACTCGAGCACCTTTAGAGATTTGAAAAAAACCTTCACACAATTTGATCATAGAAAATAAAGATTATTCTCATTCTAGATCTCTAGAGTTCTCAATAAATTCAAAATTCAAATACAAAGTGTGGGACTTAGCCTTATTCTCCAACCATATAGTTCTTTGCATGCACTCATTAATTGTGGAAATTTTCCTGTATTTTTCATATTTGTGTCCATTTATTTTATAATATCATTTAAATATGGGCCCAACACATGAAAATATTTTCCACATGTATTTATTGCCAACAGGTAGGAAAGCGGTTGGAAGTAGAGAAAAAATATAAAATTACGATCTATAGGGTGTAAAGTTGCCTCGGCCATATGATGCCACTATATACACTCTTTATGGGGCCTTCAAGGGTAGACATGCAGTTTTTAGTATTGCGAAACTATAAAATTATCAAATGCTAGATCAGTAAGAATACTCGCCATAATATGTCATCATACACCGCCACGTGTCTCTCCCATTAGACCCCAGAGAAGGAAACATAGTCAAAAAAATTTAAAAAATGTAAAACTACCAAATGCCATAGTATGAAGATGATTCCTTAGATAACTACCACCATATCATGCAACACATACCTTCTTATCGTGCCTCGATATGGGAATACAACTTCTAGTATTGAACAAGTATGAAGTTGCAAACTATAAAATTACACCCTACCTTGCATCGTTAAGATTATCTAAATATTATCTTTTTGAAGCCTTACAGATGACCTTGAAAGTTTCACATATGCATAAAATTTAAATTTGAAAGGAATTCATCAAATTCTAAAAATATTCCCTTTTCGAGGCTCGAAGTTTTCATTGTAGTTTGTAACTTTGAAAAAATTGAAAAACTTCCCACAAGGCTCATACATCCCTAGTTTCATTGAATATTCACTTTTTGGGGCCTGGACTAAAAAATATATCTCACAAGATTACAAATAATGCAAAGTTTTTCATAATGCCTGCACACCCCTAGATGCTTGAATATTCCTTTTTCATGCCTCGAGGGTGAACTTACAGGTTCCAAACTTGCAAACTTACAAAATTGTAAAAACTCAATTTCAAAAGTATGGGACCTTATTCCGAAGGGTTGATCATACACTAAGGTTGTAGTAGCATATCCCATGCCGCTCACACCTAAAAATCATCAAACCAACAATAAACATAGTAAATATTAAGGTATTATAAAAACATGATTAAGTGACCACAATCATGTTGGCATGTGTGTCTAGCACTCCCGTGAGTTTCGTGACATGGACTAACCACCTCTCATAGATCCTAACTCTGGTGATTGTAGCGAGACTAATACCTATGGGTTTTGGTCTAACGGAAATCATGGTCCAACAAATGGTATCAGAGCGAAAGGTCTCGAGTTTGAAACTCACTCGGGTAACGCTGAGGGGGAGATTGTTGGCATGTGTGTCCAGCGCTCCCCGTGAGTTTCATGACATGGACTAACCGCCTCTCGTAGATCCTAACTCTGGTGATTGTAGCGGAGACTAATACCTATGGGTTTTGGTCTAACAACAATCATGGTCCAACAAATCATGGCATGGTTTAATCAATTTGAAGCTCAAGGGAACACTGAACATCTTGAGAGGTCAAATGACTAATGAAATAGGTAAGGCACACTAATTTCTCAGGGGTGATATAAAGTGTGCCATGATTTTCAACAAGATCAAACCATGCACCAGAAAAATATCCATTTAGGTTTGAAAATCCTATGAGGTTTCATCATTTATAACTTAGGATTCCAATTTTTAAGCTTTACCATGTTCATTTGGCTTTCTTAGAGAGAAATCAACCTATAAATCTCACATATATTTTCTATAATAATTTAATTTTCTAAAACCTTTTCCCAAATCTTATGTTATTTTATGATTCTTCCTGTTAGTGAAAAAAATTGGGTGGAAATCATAATGGTTATGCTACTTATATGGGTTTTTTTGCACTTACTTGCAAACTTTGTGCTATTTGACACATTTTGTTTATCATAGGGTCTCTCCTTGGGTTTTATAGAGCCCAAAGAGTGAAAGGTTAACAAACTTCTCATTTTTTACTTCAAATCTTCCCTAATTGGTGAAGAATTTTAAAACTATTGTCACTTATCCCATTCTCTTTATTTATTTGCACTATGGTACATATTTAAGGGTCAAAAAGTTTCTCTCTCTTTCCTTTTTTGGTTGCATATGTATACCTAGATTTGGATCACTTGTAAGATGTAATAATCGATAATAAAATCCCAAAATAAATTATACTTAAATAAATTGGCTTATGATCTCACCATTTAAAATTAGAGGGACAATCACGGGTTATTTCATTGAGTAAAGTGGGATAAAATTCTAAATCTAAATCTAAATTTGTATAAAAACACTAAAAATCATGTTAGTTATATTTAATGGTTAGGGACCTACCCATTTTATATCCCTAAGATTTTTACAGAGACAAACTACATTGTATTATAGAAAATTGAAAAAATAATACATAAAAATAAATGATATACATGATTTAGTTGCAAACTAGTCGCGAGTTGTGAATCACCAAAAATCACAAAAAGGTTGCAAGCTAGTCATGGGTGTGACTAACACTTGCATTGAAATCTTTCCAAGATAGTGATGTTGTCGGTTGCACTAGTCCTTTTTGATCCACCTTTTCCTCTCCAATACTTGTAATACCCAAATATGCAAGAAAATAAGCAAAAACTTATTTATAAGGTCAACCTTAAAAAGAGTCAAAAGAGGTTGGTGGGGATGGATGTTATATTACAGATTTTTTAGTGCACAGAAGATTGTGACACATATGGGTGTAATGTACATAAAAGAGTGAGATGATAAGGATACATAATGCATTGGGGATGCAAATGAGTTGGTGGTGTGGATAAAATTAAATGTGAGTGGGTGAGGGTTAGTAAATGAGTGATAATTTGTCTTCCACCATCTTTTTAGGGTTTTATAATTTTCATTTGCTTTTATAGGATTATTTTAGTTTTTATATTATTATTGTTTTATATTATTTTTGTATTATTAGTGTAGGATACTTTAGGTGTAAGGTTTATTTTCTAGTGTCTACATTTTCCCATTTTTGAGTTGCGTGATTAGTAGGTAGGATGCAACACAAAAATGAAGATGAGATGGGCGTAACCTAACCCTATGAAAATGGCTACCATACACACAAACTTAGATGGTTGAATGAGTATCCATGGACCTATAAATTTGATCCATGGGCCACTTCATTTCGGAGTCTCTAAAGGGATTTATAGGTTGGTTTTGCAAGAAAATACTATGTAGTCAATTAACTAAAATGAATGACGATTGAATGTCATAAGATTGATGAGAAGGGTTTGATGTGATATCACAAGTTTTAGAGAGGTAAATGTGGATCCAAAAGGACTGGTGTAATTGATGACATCATGGTTTTGGTGAGATTTCAATGCGGTGTTAGTTGCATCCACAATCGGCTTGCAACCTTCTTGTGATTTTCAAGTGAATTGCAACCACAAATGGTTTGTGACTAAGTTAGGTATATCGCTTTAATTTATTTATTGTTTTTTTTTTTTTGTAGCAAAATATATTTAATCTCCTTAAAATGGTTAGGGATCTGATCGAGGTAGTTCCCTAACCAATAAAAATAACTATGTTTTTGAGTGTTTCTATGTATATTTAGATTTAGATATGAAATTTTAGCCAAATTTTTCAATGAAAGAATTATTGATTGTCCCTCTCATTTTCAATAGTAATAACGTAAGCCCATTTATTTAAGTAGCATTGATTTAGATATTTTTATATTGACTAAAGATCTTGCAAGTGATCTAAATCTAGGCATACATTTTGGCAATCATAGTAGGGACCGTTTTGGTTGTGGGTAAATTATTTCATTTTCTAAATCTAAATTATTGGGTTTATTTTTCCCTAATGTGATTTGTGGTTGTATATCTAACAGTTTTTTCTTACATATCTACCAAAAAAGTAGTTATAGTCTAGTCATTACCATGATTTTCTCACGATTTTTCTAAAAAATAAAAATCTAACAATATGATTGCATGGTAGTAATATACATGAATATTTTGAATTTTTTTGAAAATAATTTATTTAAGGGAAATAAATTTAATTTATGTTATTCACATGTCATAGATAATTTTCTATGTATTCTCTTCCCTTACACCTTTGGGTGATCTTGGGAATCAAAAATAGCTTCAGTCTTTTTACCTTTTTATTGTTCATAACATAAGGATAATCCTAATAGTGTTATTTTGTATTTATTGTGCCTTTGGGTGAAACTTATGGGTGAACTTTTCATGTTTGACCCTCGTGTCTATCGCCTAATACACCTATAACAATGATGTCTCGTGGAATTAACCTTTTAAATCACTTCTGGGAGGGACAAGGAAATACGTACACACCCATTCCCCATTTCCAACCATCATTATTTCTTATGCATAAACCTCAAAGGGTTGATACACCATCAACTTATGTACTGAGGATCCCCTTTTAACAGACTACCATTGATTTGAAGAGTCTGTTTCACGTACCATTTAAGGTATATCAAAAGGCACATTAGTGTTGGAGTGATAAGATCCAATTGTATTTGTATCACAACATAATGCATTCAAAAATAATTAAAATAATCAAATAAAAACTACATTCCTAAAACATACTTTTCATTCACTTTTGGGTTGCATCAACGACTTCCCCTAACATCTAACACAATTTCCCCATTTTTTTGCTATATGCATATTTTAGTCATTTTCATATATTGTAAAACCCATTCACATATGCAATTGTCATAGGATTTTCCATCAGTCATATTGCTGTAGTCTTTCATTACTCAAATCCTATCTCTATTGTATTTCCTACATTATGTCATTTTTAGTTTTTTCCCCCAAGTCATAGGGCTGAATGCCCTAATATTTTTCATCCCAAATTTTTTTCAGAGCAAGTTGAAACATGGTTGTCATGCAATTTTTTCTATCTAATAGTTTTTATTATCATTTTATTTTGGTCATATTGGGCCCCTAAAATATTGGCTAAGTACAAGAAGGCACGTGGGCACGCAAGGCCTATTTGAAGAAGGGTGTGCAAGGAGAATCGTGCAAGATAGGGTTTTAGGAGGGTTTTAGTAGAACCAAAGTGGCACACGCGCAAGGAAGAGAAAAGGTCTTGGGACTTAGCAATATTTGGCATATCGGTTTGGAACACGAGGATAGCAAGACCTGACTACGCATGCGGATTGGATAAGGTGCTAGCCTGGAAACTTGGTGCCCACGAAAGGAATATACCTTACGATAGAAGATTCTAAAAGGTCATCATGGAAAAGGATGGAGAGCTCACATATGAAGAAGCATGCTCCCATGGAGGACCACTTGGACACACGGAAATCGATCTACAAATTTAGAGAGGCATGACGGTCCTTCTTTAAAGCTATATATACAAGTTCCTAGTAGAAAAAGAAAAAAATACAGATGCAGAGTTATAGAATGGAGAGAGGCGAAGCTATGCAGAAATACTATGAGAGCTCGATAGGATGAGTTTAGAGGATATGTAAGAGTATGTTGTATCAAGGGGATGGGTCTGAATATTTTTCTTTGTATTATGAAGGGCTTAAGTCCAGTTCTGATGCATGACATTGGTTTGCACTATTATATGGATCTGTGATTGCCTTAGTTAATGTAATGTGGTTATCAACATGCTTAATATGAATATATGTGTGGTTCCTAGTTCTACTTACATCTGTATGGATTGGTTATATATATATTTCATATGAGTGGGTGTAAACCCTGTGTATTTATTTTTGTTATGATTCAGATCTATGTTTTGTAATGATTTTCTTATATGAATGAACACATTGGTCTAGAAGCCATTCTAAGCTCTAAGATGAATGTATGGTTCCTTTCCAATATATTCACTTAATTTTCTATTGTAAATAATTAATTCTCACACAAATCACATAAAGGAGGGACTCAAAGCATTTGCGCATGGCTCGGTGAGCACCCAACACCCACTGGGTGATAGGCCGACATGCATGGGATTTCCTTGTTCTTTGAAAGGGTATAAAAATGACTACATCTTGGTTCCATTGTTGGGACCTCTTTTCGAAGTTGTTGTGAGAAATGGCATGCATATTTTTCTTTTGATGTGTAATGATAGAGTGCTTGACTTTAAAAAGTGTTGAAATGTGGTTCAAGAGCACGAAGGACAAGTTTTCTCGGAGATTCAATATTGTACCGAGTTCAATATGCGTATATGGGTAGAAGAGAACCTATACCATGAACTATATGAGACATTCTTTTTCTACTTCCCAATAGAGCTATATGAATGGATTTCATCCTACACATCCATATCAAGCTAGTTCTATAGATCGTGCATGTGGACCCAAGATGATTATCGAGGAGGTGCAGGATGGAGATCTAACTTATATGTGTGTTATTGATCACCGACATGTAAGGGGGTCTGCCGGTTACACTTTAGAATACGCCATTTTGACATATTATTGCCTAGAAGTTGTTGAGTTTGAGTTTCTAAGGGATCCTAGAGGATCATTTTTGAGTGTTATTCCTCTGGCTATGAAGATCTTAGTCGTTACTTTGAGTTTATAAGCATTCCCCATGGCCGGCTAAGCTACTCTAAGCGTTGGGCAAGGAAGCTATGGTGGAGGAAGATGGTGGACATTATAGATGAAAAGGAAAGGGAGGAGATATGGCTCAAGTCTAACGAAGCTCCTAAAAGGGAGATGACTAGAAAATGCGAAGTTGCAAGTGTGATGGATCTATAGAGGCAGACATTGTGAGAGGGTGTTGAAGTTCATGCGGAGGGTGTGGAGCTTGAGAAGTATTTACTACCCCATCTTGGCAAGTGTGAGAGAGAGGCCCTTCAGCTTGTGATAGGATTTTATCGTATGGAGAAAGGAGAGCTGTCGGTGTGCATCCGAACCCACCCGGAGACCAACCCGCGCTTTGTTTTCCAAATCAAAGGAATATTGATAACCCAGTTGGTATCGGTGGGAGTGACCGATCGATGCCTAGGAGATATAATTTTTCGTTTGGAACATCCATGGCTACACATACCATTCCATTTTTTGGAGGAATTTTTGGGAAAAGTGCAAGTACGCAAGGTTTAGGCAACACGTCTGGGAGTGGCACGGGATACACTTCTGATAGTGGAGAAATCTTGCAAACCATTGGCATGTAGTTCATTGGGATGTTGGGGACAATAGGCATGACCAATTCAGTCCCATTGCGATTACGAGGAGGATATGGAGGTAGAACCGGTGGATCCGGTGATCCGGTGGAGGGAACACCGAAGGGACCCAAGGAACTAGATTAGAAGGATAGGGGCCTCACCACCTCCTTAGGTGTTCTTTAAAATGTCTTTACACTTTCCAGATTACCAAGGTATAGAGGATGTTGTGGAACATGTGCATAAGTGTGAATTTCTATGGCATGCAAAGGGGATCACTACCCTGGAGCGGAAGGAAAGTCATTTTGTAAAAATTTTGCTAGGACACGTGTATATCTAGTATAGGAAGTATGACCCCTATCAGATAGTGGTAGACTACACCACATTGAAGAATGCCTTCATATTATATTTCCATATACCGGAGTTTGAGTAGAAGAGCATCATTGCTTTGAAATAAATCTAGCAGGAATGGTAGAGAGTGTGTAGGAGTATGATGAATGATTTAAAAATCTCCTATCAAAATTTTCATATGACATTCACCCTTCATAGCATGCTCAATGGTTTGTTGGTGGTTTGATCACTCCATTTAGGAGGGAATTCTCCTATAAAACCTTCCTGACCTGCACGAGGCTCTAGAGGTTGTCTTACGTGGCTTTGAAGCTATTGGGAGTGTTTATACTTGGTGTGAGCCATTTTTTTGAGGCTCAAATCGCTGCCATGGCCAAATAGTTAGAGAAGTTGTCTACAAACTCTACACATGAGACTCATAGTGGTCTTTGGTGCGTGGATTTTGAAGTAGAGGGGCATGCCAAGGATAGTTTCCCCTAGAATTCGGTACATGCTATAACAAAAGATTGTGAAATTTGTAATGGGGACCATGATGTGAGTAGATGTCCTTTGTTACAGCACATAATTTGGATGAATGTTTCTTGCTACGGTAAGATCTGCACCTCTATGACCCATGATACTAATGATTGTAGGAATATTTACCATATCCATGAGGCCAATGATCATGGTGTGTGCCGAGAAAATCCTTACCAAGTAGTTCTAAGGAAGATGATTGCCATTATGAAGGATGTGTGGATGGAGGGGTGTGTGGAAGAGGTTCTCACAGAGATTTTCATGGTCGCAATAAAAATGGACAAGGAAGAAGTGAGTTGTCATGAGGAACCTTCTATAACTATGGATCCATAAAACATTACACGCACAAGTTTCTAGATTTATCATAGTGCTCGTGGTGTGGGAAGAATCATAAGTATGAGGAGTTCCGTGAGTTGTTTAAGCACATGAGCCAACAACATCAGAAGGACAAAGGCACCGGGATGGTAAGTATAAATAAATCTAACACACACTAGATGCCTAGAGTGGCATGTGAGTTAGGGTTATAACTTGTTTTGGTGACAACTTGAGCAGAAGTTGCATGAGTGCCAAATAAGTACCAAGGAAAAGGACTCTAGTCTCAAGAGAATAAGTGGTGCATGGGAAGTATTTGAACCCTTCCCACCAGAAGGAAGTGTATCAAGAGATAATGGATGTCATTCAGAGTTTGCAAGGAGAAATCTAGTGTCTAAAGGAGAAGTCTAGGTAGCAGGAGAAAAGGAGGAATGTTGAGGCTCCGCAGAAGGACTTGGATGAGGTCAAGGAAGTGTGAAAAATTTTAAGGCAAGAGAATATTATTCCCTTGCTAGGAGAATGGCTATAGGAGAAGATGCCACATGTGGGAGAAGAATGCAAAAGGAAGGTGTTGCATGTAAAACTCCCTCCCCATAGCCTTGACTATGACAAAGATATCACACTGAATGCAATTGTGGATGGATGGCTACTAAGAAACATATTGATTGACATGGGAGTAGAAGTCAATGTTCTTACATTGGATGCCTAGAATCAAATGGGAAGGCCCACATTATAGCCATCTTTGAATGTGTTGTATATGGAAAAAAAAATAAGGTAATGCCCATTAGAGTATTGAAGGATGCAATGATCACCATTCAGGGGGCCAAGTTTACTGGAGACTTCAAATTCTTGGCACTCATCGAGGTAGACAATTTTCCAACATTTCTTGGGCACCCATGGTGCTATAAGAAAAACATTGACCTAAGGTTCAACAAAGGATATATCAGTTTTGAGAACAAGGAAGAATGGGTCATCATCCCCTTGATGGATGGGAAGTTGGTACCTTACACTGAACCTTTGGGATAATAGGTCCTTAAAATAATTTACGTGTGCTCCATTAGAGACCCGGAGATAATTCACCCTATAGAAAGAGTTATCCAATTTAAGGATACCCATTCTGTGAGTGATACCATAAGCATGGTGTGTGAGAATTGGGAGCATGGGTCCTATGAGTTAATTGGAAGATAGTTAAGGTGGTTTGTAACAAAAGTGACCAAGGCACGCTCAATCAAATTCCTAGGAGAAAAGAAGTTACCAAGTTACTCTGGAGGGGCATACCCTGAAATTTTCTTATGGGACATGGAAAACCAATGGAAAAATTAGGATGAAAGAAGAGGGATGCGTAGATATAACCTACTCAAAACTATATCACATTGGTGGGCTACACATCGGGAGAACCTCTTAGAGTGGTGCGAGGTAAGAATCACATTTTCTGTAAGGTTTTCTAGGAGCAATGTGCCCACGGTCATTCAAGATTAGCATGGTAAGGAGACCACTTCATTTCATATCCAAGTATGTGAGAAGGCTTGGAAGCCTTACCACCATCATTATGGGTGCATAAGTTGTATTCCACACTACAAGGTTATATGCGTGCATGGTATATCCATTCAGAAACATGCCACCATACAAGAAATTTGCAGGAGCTAACAACTGATCTCATCTAAGATTTTGAATATCGGAGCACAAAGCCATCAGTGGATAAGGCATTACAAGTGATCAAGTGCCTTACGATGGGGGATAGTGCCATGGCGGAAGACATGATACTAGATTTGCTAGGTGAGCCCAGTTTAGAGGCATGCTTCGATGAGGATGAGTCAGAGGAGATGCAATTTGAGTGTGCATGCATAGAGAAGGAAAAAGGAAAGATGGTTTATGTCATAGATGGAGAGGAGATGAAAATTATATATATTACCAACTCTGTAGGTATGTGCGATGTTATAGATAATGCTAATGAAAGGACACATGCTTACCATGAGACCTTAAAAATAAAGAAGGTTAACATTGGGTCAAAATTAGAACCCAAGGAAGATATCATTAGAGACTATTGGTCGGAGAAGGAGGTCTCAAGGATCATTGATCTATTACATGAATTCTAGTATTTATTCCCTCATGGGTATGATGAAATCAAAGGCATCCACCATTCCTTGGGGAGATGAAGATAAAACTAAAGGAAGGTGTGTGCCCAATCTAGAAGAGGCCATATTAGATGAACCCAAATTTGTGCGTACGGGTCAGGGAGGAGATAGAAAAAATGATAGCATTAGGAATCATAGAGGTTGTTGAAGAGTCAGAATGGATAATCCCAATGGTCATCAAAGCATAAAAAAATGATGGAAGGATCGGGATCTATGATGAATATAGTGACCTAAATGGAGTATGTGTTATTGATCCCTTCCCTACCCCACATCAAGAAATTTTAGAGGGAGTGGCAGGTGTGAAGTCTACTCTTTCACAGATGGGTTCTTAGGTACCACTAGGTGAGGATTGCAAAGGAATACCAAGAGAGACAAATTTTTCAACCGAATGGGGAATTTTTTTGATGGGCATTGTTATTCCCTTCTATTAATCAACTTCTTGTTGATGTCATATTCAAACCAGGGGTGTGTCTAAAGCTATATGCAACAAGAGTAATCATATTGATATATTAATTGGTTGTAGTTATTTTTGTATTTTCTGGGGGATCTTTTCAATGTCTGAAGGACTTCTTGGTAAAAACCTTATTTAAATCATACTATGAAAACTTTTCTGAAAGGAAACACACTAAAAGCTTTGCTAAAAGGAAACACACTTTACAGAATGGAAATAAACACACTTTCTTTTGGAAGTAAACACACTTTCTTTTGGAAATAAATACACAACTTAGAGTGCTTAAAAATGGTTGCAAGAAAAATAAGAATCTATCTAGACACCTGCAGGAACAAGTATACAACATAGTTTAACTAGAAGAATTAAGAGCGTCTGATTTACAGATCTAAACTATTTTCTTAGGAAATATAAATACCAAATAGATGAATATCCTGGTCCTTGGGGGAGTGGGCCCTTACTCCTCCTTGAATCAAGATTTAACAACTTAGAATTCTCTCAAACAGGAATGGTTATTTATTGATAAAACATACTGGATCTGTGTACTGCGATTTGTATTACTTATTCTATATCTATCTTCTTTGTTTTATCTCTATATATTTATCTACTGCAGGTCTGCTTATATATACATTTACAATCATAGTTGTCTCTACGATTATGATGAAATCAAATCATGCCCAAAATAGATGTTGACTCAGATTGTGGCTGATCAGATAGCTATAAGATAACTATCCTTGGATCTACGATTGGAAATATTCTCATCCTTTCCTGATTGAAAGGGTCATTGATGCTAAATCACCGGATGTGGTTAGAATAGATAAACTTCCATCGGTTTTGGAACTTCAGAGAAGTTCAGAACCATAGGAAATTGTTAAGGATCAAAACCGTGAGAGTTTCGAAGCTATACCCAGGAGTTCCGGAACTAAGTCTGAAAATTATGGAACTAAATACTAGAGTTCTGGAACTAAGTCCTGAAAGTTCGGAACTAGATGATGACTATGTAATGGAGTTTCAGAACTAGCTTGGAAGTTCCAGAACTAAGTTGTATTAGAACAGATGCTACCGAAAACATGTTGAATGCTACATACTTCATTTCTTTGACTGATTAGACCTAATTTATTACAAAACTAAATTTCAAACACACACTTCATTAGGAATTTCAGAGATTTTAAATGTTAGAATCACAATCAATCACAAGATGGACAATTACATCCTAACTCATATCAAATCAAATAAAAGTCACAAAATGCAATCAAACTTAATAAAAAGGAGAGTAAGATGAGATCATTTATTATACATTTAATGGGCATATTCTGGCCTCATCATTTCCCGAACTTACTTGTTTGTAAGTCCCTTTACAAACTTCATTCTTCAAAAGTGGGGTTATATGTTTTGCATTCCATTTGATTGCTCAGATCAAATGGCTGAAACTAGATCTTCCAATGCTTAAACTTAGAGGTACTGTACCCTGCTCATGCTTCTATTTTCCTTTGCCACTCTTCAAATTGAGTAGGATCTTGAGGTTCTCTGTTTTGCCAAGGAGACATGGGGGTGAGAAGTAGAGGGGGCCTTGTTCACATTCCCATCCATATTTTCCCATAGGTCTCATTGATCTGAGGAATTATTGTGCATAAAGCTTTTGCTCTTTCTAAACTCCAGATCAGATTTGTAGGGGATATTACTTCCCTTCTTCTTAAAGAAACCGTAAGAAGTTCCCACATTTTCAAGCATCCCTCATAAATATCTTCAAACTTATCCTCCTCATAGGAGGTAAAGCTATCAATACTTTTTTGTAAGCTGGAAAAATAATGTGTCTTAAATCATTCATCAAAGGCATGAGTTCTAAAATGTATGAAGGAAGAAGGTTTACCATAGTGAGCTCTCATGCAGAGACCAGTTGAGCTAGATTTCAATAAAAACTCAGATTCCCTTTCCTTCCATGTAATTTGGTTTTGTAGAACAAAGAAAAATGCATTGAGATGACTTTCCCCACATAAAAATTGATCATAAATCCTATGTTTTTCTCTAGCATCAGATTACAAAGATAGAATTCACATAGAAGATTTTTCTACTCAGGACTAGCTAAAGAATAAGTTTTCATGAATTCAAATTCATCTTTTAGTTCATGTGGAATTCCACATGCAATCCTTGATAGTTGTCCAGTGAATGAATTGTTCTTCTAAAAACACACTATATGCAGGAGAGGGCCTCCTGTAGGCAAGCAATTTTTCACTCATAATGCAGACCATATGTATTTTTGCAAGACATTTATATTTGTTTCCTTATTCCTTATAAAAAAATTCTTTCCACTCTTTTCTTGCTTTCTTTTCTTCTTCCATATTGGTCTTCAAATCTTCATTTGATGTTTTAGCTTCTCCGAATTCCCTACAAGTGTCATTCCATAGTTGTTCGAGTGGAAAATAAGTTAACTCATTATGTACAGAGAATATGGAAACAACATTCTTTTTCCGGAAGTCCGACATTTGTCCTCTTTCTCTATCGTTGTTTCTTAATTACCGATAATTCCTCATCCTAACTATAAGCTAAGTTATTAGCTCTCCAATGAGATTTTCCTCTGTTCTAATTTGAGTTTGAGGAAATCCAATTCCTCATCCCACACTTTTTATAGCTCAGTTACTTGTTGTTTCTTTGCTCATAGACATGTTTTGACAGAGATTTGATCTTATTATACATGTATGGACATTTAGGCATATAGCACCAATTTAGCTTAATTTCTATGTTGTCGCATTATCATATGATGTCATGGATACTAATGGATATGATGTTGTTTTTGGAACATAATTATATTGATGGATACTTAGTTGTTGCATGTTGGGATTCTATGGTTATATGTCACTCTATCATTTTATCTAACTTTTGGTGAATTGAGTATAATTGTGCATGTTGTCACATTTTGATTTCAGTAGGATGTTAGGATAGTTTAGAACTCATTGATATCTTACTGAGTCATTGATTTATATTTTATCAGATAGGTATGGTTAATGTGTGCAATGAGTGTGTAGGTGACAGGTTACAGAAGAACGTGGGATTCAGGCCAGCTACACAACTTTGCACAAGCAGCCCACAGGCTGAGTCCTAGCCATGTTCATTGTGTGGAACCTTAGTATTGGATTTATTGTTTTGGGCACCATGAGTGACCCCCTTTTGTATAATGTAATATGTCTAGTATTATTAATTTTTCTTAGGGTGATTAGTTTATGTGGTAAAATTGTTTTGGGAGTTAATAATCCCACTTTCATTCAAGTTTTGATTTTTTTAAAGATGCACTTAATCATAAGGGTTTAGGGTCACATGTGAACCCTTGGGTGGTCCCCACACCCTCTACCCTTGTGCCAAAAATGCAAAACCCGAAATTGGGTTATTTTTGGTAATTTTAGGGACCTCTTTTTAGTTTGGGGTTTCCTTATCATGAAAATGGACCCTGGACCCTACCTAATATGTAGGGGGCTTATTTCCAAGGCTAGAGGGAGTTTTCCCTCCCTTTTTGCCTCCCCCTTTGGTCACCTCCCTATGTCTTCTTATTGTCATAATGCCATTATGGTCACCGTGGATAAGTTGACCAAGGTGCGACTTCTCACCAACCAAGGTCACCTATAATGCACATGCCATTGCCAAAGTATTTATGGAGGACATTATTAGGTTGCATGGGATTCTGAAGACCATCATCAATGACAAGGATACTATCTACACTTTAGTTTTCTAGACTTCCTTTCAGACCACTCTGGGTACTCAAATTAATTTCAGTTCAGCTTATCATCTAGAGACAGATGGGTAGACATAGAGAGTTAATCAGGTGTTGGAGGACATGTTGAGAATGTATGTGATGGATCAGCAAAAGAAATGGGAAGATTATTTGCATTTAGTTGAGTTTTCTTACAACAACAACTATCTTAGTTCCATTGGTATGGCTCCTTACCATACTTTGTATGGATGACCTTGTAGGACACCTTTGAGTTGGGATAGACTAGATGACAGGATTATTCTGGGACCAACCTATCTTCAAGATTTAGAGCATCAGGTTGTTCTAATTAGAGAGCACCTTGAGTAGGCTAGAGCATTCCAGAAGGTGTATGCAGACACCAAGAGGATTGATCGTCACTTCTCAATGGGTGACAAAGTCTTTCGAGAGTTTTTCCACATAAGATTCCTATCCATTATGGAAAGGGTTCTAGGCTATCACCTCATTTTGTGGGTCCTTTTGATATTTTAGAGGTCATCGGTCCAGTTGCCTATCACCTAGCTTTTCCACCATGCATCGCACGGGCCCATGATGTATTTCATGTTTCGTACTACCTAGATATGTGCCAGATGTTTCTCATGTTTTTGGTTGGTCAAGCATTACGGGTAGAGGATGGAGGATAGTGGATACTAGAGCCCGTACGCATTATGGAGCACCGGAGGTTGGCCTTTTGTGGTCGAGACTGGACTGAGTTAGAGTACAAAGTGGGACCGATACGATGAGACAGTAGCTACCTGGGAGGATGCGACACCTTTGAGGGTTAGATATCCCTATATCTTTTAGTGACTTCCAAGAGGAAGTCTAATTTTAGTAGAGGGGGATGTAGTGCCCACACTTTTTATAGCTCAGTTACTTGTTGTTTCTTTGCTCATAGACATGTTTTGACAGAGATTTGTTATATCTTGGACATTATATTAGAGATTTGATCTTATTAGACATGTGTGGACATTTAGGCATATAGTGCCAATTTAGCTTAATTTCTATGTTGTCGCATTATCATATGATGTCATGGATACTAATGGATATGATGTTGTTTTTGGAACATAATTCTATTGATGGATACTTAGTTGTTGCATGTTGGGATTCTATAGTTATATGTCACTCTATCATTTTATCTAACTTTTGGTGAATTGAGTATAATTGTGCACGTTGTCACATTTTGATTTCAGTAGGATGTTAGGCTAGTTTAGAACTCATTGATATCTTACTGAGTCATTGATTTAAATTTTATCAGACAGGTACGGTTAATGTGTGCAATGAGTGTGCACGTGACAAGTTACAGGAGAATGTGGGATTCAGAGCCAGCTACACAACTTTGCACAAGCAGCCCATGGGCTGAGTCCTAGCCATGTTCATTGTGTGGAACCTTAGTATTGGAGTTATTGTTTTGGGCACCATGAGTGACCCCCTTTTGTATAATGTAATATGTCTAGTATTATTAATTTTGCTTAGGGTGATTAGTTTATGTGGTAAACTTGTTTTTGGGAGTTAATAATCCCACTTTCATTAAAGTTTTGATTTTGTTTAATGATGCACTTAATCACAAGGGTTTAGGGTCACATGTGAACCCTTGGGTGGTCCCCACACCCTCTACCCTTGTGCCAAAAATGTAAAACCCGAAATTGGGTTATTTTTGGTAATTTTAGGGACCTCTTTTTAGTTTGGGGGTTCCCTTATCATGAAAATGGGCCCTTGGACCCTACCTAATAGGTAGGGGGCTTATTTCCAAGGCTAGAGGGAGTTTTCCCTCCCTTTTTGCCTCCCCTTTGGTCACATCCATGTAAGGGGTTTAGATAAGTGTGCTTTGTTAAAAGTTGCACATGTTTGTTTTGTAACCAATTTAGGTAATTTGGGAGAAGAGGGCTAAAAGGTATTTTATCCTTTCTCCCTTTTGTTTTGGCATCTTTGACCTTGAAGGGAGAGAGGGGTGACACATGTCACCCCCTCATTTGTGAGGATTTTTTCTTGCTCCTCTTCAAATTCCTCTTCATGGGAAAAGAAGAGAACTTTTTTTGGGAGCTTTTTCTCGGATGCTTGGGGTATTTGGAGCTAGAGATTTCTTGAGTCAAGGAGTGGAGAAGTTTGAAGTTGGAAAGATTTTTGGAGAGATTTATTTGAGGTAGGATCATAAGCTAAATTGTATGTGTTGTATTTTTGTTAGTTGTAGATTTGTTTATATGGAAATGTGGTTGTTGTATGTAGATTTTTGTTTATGGTTAATTGTTTTTGCTCCCTCCATCATATGGTATGATGGAGCTTGTGGGGGAAGAGAGAGGGAATTATTCCCTTTCAATCCTCTTGTCTTGATGGGCAAGCCTTGTAGGATTTTAGATAATCCCCTCAAATGGTTGAGGTGAGGAAGTTGGTTCGTTTGGCTTGAACCTCTTTCCCCATTCTTGGTAAGGAAACCCCTTTGGGGTTTGAAAATCCTTTCAAGAAGGAATTGGTGAAAGGGTGGAGAGATAAGGAGGGTTTTGAATGAATTAGGAGCAATAAGGAGGGTATGGAGATCTTGTTTTGTGCAAGTAATATTGAATATAACTTTTGGAGAACTCTTCTCCTCTCTTCCCCACTTTTGAGGTAGAACATGGGTTCTCCTCCTTGTAAAACTTGGAGTCTTGTTTCATACTTGTTTTTGTTTCCATGTGAATGTGTTTTTGGTTGTTTCACCTCATTCTTGTGCAAGTTGTGGATGGTAGTCCTCTTTCCCATGGGCTTGGGGGAGGCTAGCATGCATCCCAACCTTGGGAAAGGCATGTCATGATGCCTATGGTTGGGTGGTAAACAAGCTTATTCTCCTTGGTTGTATTTCCCAAAGGCATTTGAAGTGGATCTCCAAGTTGGAGTTGGTGGCATCTTGGGCTCTCATTGTTCTTTCTTTCCTTATGAAACTTTCTTGCATTGTAACCCTCTTGGGTGTGGTTATGTGGGAGTTTTTATCTCCTTGCAAACTCTCCATTTTGTATATTTTGCATTACTTGGAAAATTGTAATAGAAAATTCTTGGTTGTTTGCACATTTGGGGATATTTATATATCACCCATGTAGCCTAAGCTTGTGAAAGTGAAGTATTGTAGTAAATGTTCCATTTATTTGTAACTTGATGTAACTCTT
Organism: Taxus wallichiana var. yunnanensis; assembly: GCA_018340775.1. Taxonomy (NCBI): domain Eukaryota; kingdom Viridiplantae; phylum Streptophyta; class Pinopsida; order Cupressales; family Taxaceae; genus Taxus; species Taxus wallichiana. Next base: position 930,848,036 of record CM031234.1, read on the forward strand.
ATATTTTTATTTACAAAAGAGAATATATTACTTGTTGAAGATTTCTACATGTGTGTAAATCTGAAATAATCTTTTGCATTACATTTGAAAGGAATTAGTATTTCTTTGTTGAGAGTCTTATGTGTTTTATAAAAAAAAAAACCAGAATTGAATAGTATGCTACTTTACAAAATTTGTTAGCAAATAGTCTCTTCTCTCTTTTAAAATACTTGTGTTTTTTCTTTATCACAAATCTGATAATCATTTAATGTGAATAGTTGGGAATATTCAGTTCATTTTTGTATCAATAATAAGGTTAAAATCTGTTATTTATTTTAAGTTGAAATCAACTTTATTTATCTTTGTGTACAAAAAAATAAATAACTAGATTTAGAATAAAAAGAAAATATATATATATATATATATATAGAGTGTTAGTATAATTATTGTGTTACTTTAAGTAATTTGCTATTTTATATGTGTTTAATGCAAATGGACACTTTTGGAATGTAAATTATATATGTAATACTACATATATAATAAAATGAAATATATATATGTTATACATATTGTAATATACATATAATGTTATGTATATTATACATACATATATATATATATATATATATATATATATCTGTGTGTGTGTGTATAATATAATATATAGTATATATTATATTATATACGTTTTAATATATATATATATAATAAACAAAGAACAATGTAAAATTTTGTGTGTTGGGGAGGGTCGGACCCCTTCCCCACCCGACTCGGCCGTTTTGCTTCTGCGTAGCCACACAACACTCCCACCACCACCGTGACTCCCCACTTTCCGTGCCCACCCCCTACATGCCCCTCCACTACTTGTCCACCGCCGTCCCTCACGCCAGCATTCCCCCCCTCTCCATGTTGTCCTTCCGCCGCCTCCATGACACTTGCCCCCTCTCCTCCCTTTGTGGCGCACTACCCCCGCGGCTAAACCCCTTACCGCGGCCATCCACCACTCTCAAATCTTTGCCTCCACCTTTGTATTTTTAAAAAAATAGTAAACCCTAGCCTTTATATATAAATAGGTAAATATAAATATATGCATTTACATTTCAAAATTTTATTGTTTATATAAATTCACAAAACAAAGAAAATAATACAAGGGAAACTTGAGATCTTCGCTTGAATATTCATGGCCTCTCCCATAACTCCGCACATTCAAATGAACACAAAAAAAAAAACAGAAAATAAAATAAGAAGAGGAAATAGTAAAGATAGAGAAAGATAGGGCAACATTAGGTTAGATGTGAAATCAAGGGTTAAGATCAAATCTGATCCAAGGGCTCACAATTAAACATGTTCACCTTTAAGTCATGGTTTTTTTTTGTGGGGAGATGATTTTATTTAAGGATGAGTATTTATTTCCTTTGGGGTGAATTCTAATTAAATGAGATATAGATTTAAAAATGTGTAAATTTTATAGAGGCTAGATAATTAAAATTAATTAGAATTAATGTAGGCAACCTCGGGAAATAAATAATTAATATGACTTAAATATTAATGAAAAGGGGTAAAGTAGAACCTTAGTTACCTTAAAAAAATCCCAAATGGTTAGTAATATCTAGTTGAATTCTGTTCCCGAGGCGAGGGCATTACATTCGTTGATAATGAGCTCTACTCTAGATAAGAATAGAGTTTGTTTAACCTGATGTCTTTCTTCTTCCTTTGAAATTTCTTGGGGAGTTGATAATTCTTCTTCTATCAAAGGAAATTTTCCTTTTCATCTCTAGGATGCCAACTATTTCTATTCATGTGATAATGCTAATGGTTCAGCCAATTTTTAAAAATCTTTCTCCTCAAGTATCTCATCTCCTTTGTCCATCTCAGCTTGGCTTGGTTCAGGAGGAGAGGAGTCAAAATATCAACAACTTATTTTTCCATCTTTTCCTGTTCACTCCTTCCCTCTGGGGTTTCCCTTGACCTCTTATGAATTTTCCTTCATTGGGGAATTTCAACATGCCCAATGGTGGATTTCCTTCTAGAGCTTCTTCTTACTTTTCTTTCTTTCTCTTGCATGGGTGAGCTATCACCATCAGAGATAGATATTAGCTCCCCTATAGTTGCTGCAGAAGAAGGAATTTCCTTCAAAGGCACAAAAGGCTCTGCTATTTTGATATTTCTCATGATCTTCTTTTTGGTATATTCTCTCTTCCCACTTCCTTCTATTCTTCTACATGGGCATCAATTTCCAAATTAGTTGAAGGAGAAAATGGAGTTGGTATTTTCCTAATAATATCAGGGTTTTTCTTAAACTTACCAAGGAACTTTTCCAAAATTTCTTCTCCATTTTTCTTTGACAAAAAATGGTGTTGGCATACTAAATGAACTAACCCGTGATGTCTGATTATCCCAACACCCTAGGAATACCTCTAGGTCATGGTCTGGATAGAATAAAAAAGAAACCCTGGAAGGTTTATTATGTATTTTGGTTTTGTGGCTCCATATTTCAGATATATGAGCATCTTTAGGACTTCTTTTCCTATGGACCCAAATTGACCATCACAAGTTAAATACTTCACTATCCAAAATGCTACCCTATCAAAGGGTTTGGGAAAACTGGCCCTTCTGACCCCTTTTATGATTTTCTTTGTATTGTAAATGTATTGGGGTTCAGTTTCCCCTTCTTATAGTAGGGTTTCAACTAGTTCTTTCAAGGTCCCTTTGGCAGGATGTGGGACATGCACAATTGGCACTCCAGACACATTACTTATTGTATTCACAGAAAAAGGAATAAAAATATTTCTAACCTTTGTCCTGGATTTCTCTAGGTTTATGAAAAATTCTCTTACTAATTCATCGTTATACTTTGAAAAAAATTCAAGAACTCTAGCCATCCTGCATGCTCAAAGATAGATGCCACTTCTTCATCCGCGAGCAGTTGGGAATCATCCTTTGGTTCTGATTTCTTTTTAATCCCCATATCGACTCAAATTTTGTTTCCTTTGATTCTGTGTAAATCGGCTACAGGGATTCTTGATTAGTTGTGGAACTAACAATTTTATCTATGGAACCTCTATTCTTAGCTGTGGAACCTTTGTTCTTAGCTAAGGAACCTCTCGTTATTTGCTACATGTAACACAAGGCTTAATTTGGTTCTTCTCCCTCAAAATCTCTCTACAAATTATTTCACTTGAATTTGCACTAATGATAACTATGCCACCACTTATTCCATCCAAATCATCTTCATGATTACTCACTTGTAATCATAATGTATAAATAGATGACTCATCATACCAACTTTTAAATCAAGTCTAATCACACATGCAAACTTTTAATCTAACCCTAAATAAGTTAAAATATATAATTATCATCCTTGATGATGTAATCCTTTTTTATGATGACTCATCATTCCTACAAGTGGAACAAAACACGGTTAGATAAGACAGCTGGAATTCCAAAGAATTCCCTTTTATTTGAATTAGCCATAAGAGGAGGTCAACCGCCATTCTTTGGCTTTCAATTGACTTTCGAGAGAAACTTTTTTTTTTTTTAAAAAATATTTTTGGGGAAGAAACTGCCATTTACTTGTTTTCATTTTGTTCCCTTTATTCGGATCTATCATCTAGTTATTTGATCATATTGTAATAACTAGGTTCTTCATTATGATCAAATTCTTTGTCTGCTTCAATCTTCCTCAAGAATTCATCCTTAGTGGGAGGATTCCTATAGATTTTTAGCCTATGTCCATTGACCAAGAGTGTTATTCTACTGCCATCAATGGGAAGTAACTAAATAGAACCATTTTCAAATATCTTCTCAATCTAATAGGGTACCAACCATCTGGTTCTCAATTTTCCCTTGAATTGTTGGTACTTAGAATCAAACAACAATGCCCATTCTCCTACTTTGAATTGAATTTTCTTGATATGTGTGTCATTTCATTGCTTCCTTTGATCTTGGATTATCTCTTTCTGCTGAAGTGCTTCCATCCTCAATTCATCCAATTCATTGAGTTGAAGGATTCTTTCCTTTTGAGCTGCATCCAACTCAATACCCACCTTAATTGTTGTCCTCAATGTCTGTAGTTCAAACTCAATGGGCAACAAGGGATTTTTCCCATAGAATAACTCATATGGTGAAAACCCTATTGTAGTTTTCCAAGTTGTATTATAAGCCCAGATAGCTTCAAGTAGTCTCTTTACCCAATCTTTTCTCCTAGCTTCAACTATTTTGGTAAGGATGTTTTCCAATTCTCTGTTTGTTACTTCAGCTTGTCCATTTGACTGTGGGTGATAAGGAGATGACTTCCTATGATTGATTTGGTAATACATTGTGAAATCTTGGATCATATTAGACATAAATTTTGGTCCCTCTTCTGAAACTATGCTCCTTGGTGCTCTAAAATTTACCATAATTTTGTTCCAAAGTAAATGAGCAACTACTTCTTCAGTGGCATTTATCAATGCCTGGACTTCTCCCACTTTTTCACATAGTCAATACACACAAGAATATATTCATTTCCTTGTGAAGGAGGATTAAAGGGACCAATAAAATCCTATCTCCATCTCTCAAATGGTTCAATCACTACTTGAGGTTGAAGAGGCATTTCATTGGTGAAAGTTGGTTGTCCCATCCTTTGACAAGGATCACACTACTTGATATATCTCTTCACATCATTGTACAGAGATGGCCAATAATAACCAGCGCCAAGTATCTTATGAGATTTTCTTTTCACTGAATAGTTTCCTCCACTTGGTTCATCATGACATGCCCTGAGGATGTCAAAGATTTCATCTTCTCTTACACATGCGTAAAACAAAATCAGGACCACATTTAAATACCATTCCATTTAACCATTTGAATTGTGCACTGGTTTTGATTAACTTCTTTATTTGTTTCTTAGTGAAAGAAGGAGTAAACTTCCTGTTGCAAGATAATTTTCCATATCAGCAAACCATAGTGTACTTGCTGAAATAAAAATATTTGTTCATCTAGAAAGTTATCCTTGATTGGATCTTGCTCCCCCGTAGTGGTTAGTCTTGACAAAAAAATCAACTACCACATTAAATTTACCTGAATTGTCCACAATGGTAATGTCAAATTCTTGTAAAAGTAATAACCATCTAATTATTCTTCTCTAACCACTGGTTTGTTCATTAAATATTTAATTGTTGAATGATCTGTGTGTATAAATATTTTTACCCTATAATGTAATGTCCGAATTTATTGATTGCATAAATAACAACAAGAAATTCTTTTTCGGTGGTGGCGTAATTATTTTCAAAGTGGGAGTAAGATTTTTAATGAGATAATAAATAACATACATTTTTCCTTCTTCATCATTCTCGTCCCAAAACTACACAAACGAAATTATTTGAGGCATCTATTTGGATATGAAATGTCTTTTCCCAATTAGGTCCTCTTAATATTGGGGAAGAGATTAACTTTTCTTTAATTTCTTCAAAATCATACTAACACTTTTCATCCCAAAGAAATTCATAGTCCTTGGTTAGAAAATTAAACATGGGGGCAGCTATTTTACTGAAATATTTGATAAAGCACCTATAGTACCCAACATGTCCTAGAAATGACTTGATATCTGTGGGGGTCTGAGGAATAGGTAAATCTAAAATGATCCTAATTTGGTTTTGATCAACTTGATTTCCTCTTTTTGAAATATGGTGTCTTAATACAATCCCCTCATCAACCATCATTAAACACTTTTCATCACTAAGAGACATATCATTTTGTTCACATCTTGTTAACACTCTGTCCAAATTTCTCAAATCATCATCAAATGTATCTCCATGTACAATGAAGTCATCCATATATACCGAACACAATCATTTTTAGATCAACAAATATTGCAAGTACAACTCTTTAGAAAGTTGCAGGAGCATTGCATAAGCCAAATGGTAACACCCTATAGGAAAAGGTACCCCATGGACATGTAAATGTAGTTTTTCCTGATCTTCAATAAGTAACTCTAATTTGATTGTATCCACTAAATCCATCCAAGAAGGAAAAGTATTGTTTACCTGAAAGGTTGTCTAGGACTTGATCTATGAATGGTAAGGGAAAATAATCTCTTAGTGTGGATTTGTTCAGTTCCCTATAGTCAACACATATTTTCCATTTTCCGTTCTTTTTAGGAACAATTACAAGAGGAGATACCCACTGACTATCTGAGATAGGGTTGATAAAACCTACTTGTAATAGTTTTTCAATTTCTTGTTTGACTATATCCCTTAAGGCTGGGTTAATCCTTCTCTGAGGCTACGTAATCTGGTTTAACATTTTTAGTATAGATGTGATGAGTGCAGATACTTGGGTGAATTCCCTTCATGTCTTTGTAATCCCAAGTAAAATCTTTAGTATGATTTTTTAGAACATCAAACAATTTAGCTTCTTCATCATCCTTCAACTAGTTGTTAATGTTCAAAGTTTTACCCATTTAAATCTCAACATGCTTGGTTCCAATGTGTAATGAACTGATTTGTTAAAAAGTTTCCATTAAAGTATTTAATGGACATGCATGTTGTAATAACATATGATATGTAGCAACATATCCAAAAGTTCCTTGAGACAGAATACTGGAAAAAGGACAGTAATGAGAATTATGATACTTATCTCTTTGTAGGTCAAACTCTTCATCACTACTACTTTCCAGAAATTCTTCACCACTCCCTAATGTATTTGAAACTAAAGTTACTGATTATTCCTCTCCCCATAAGAAATCTCATTCCTCCTAGAGTGAAATTATTTCCAATCACAGAGAACTACTATTGTCATGATTCCGGAACTAAATGTGGTGGTTCCGGAACTAAGTTCACAGGTTCTAGAACTATGGTTGTAGGTTCCATAACTATAGTCATAGGTTTCGGAACTATTTCTGATTACTTCAAGGATAGTTGGTGCTCATTCAATGGTGGATTAATCATATCTTCTACTTCTCTTAGATGATCCTGTAATGTGATCATAGCCAAAGAAGAAAAAATTTTCTTATTAGTATCTTGAGAATCAACTCACAATTGTTCTGGATTGTCAATAAAAGGTTGTGCAAAAGGATATAAGGAAATTTTCTTAGAGTTCTTACCATTTGATATTGTCATATCACCTGACTGTAATCAATAAAATCAGCAATCAGAGCCAACCATGGTCTACCCAAAATAATGGGATAACCCAATGTTTTACCTTTTGGTCTGCAAAGATAAGGAAGTCAATGGATATTCCCATGACTCTACCATAACCGCCATGTCTTCAATAATCCCTTTTGATTTTTCTATAGACTCGGTCTTCTGTCCGCAATATGGTATTAGTAGGTTGTATACCTATTAATGGTAATGTTTTCAATGTTTCCATTTTCATTACATTTATAGCCACTCCCAAATCTACCAAAATTTTATGTATATCATTATTCCCTATAGAGACATAAATACAGACTTCCAGGATCTCCATATTTGGAAGTAAAATTTTTCCTACTAATAAATCAACAAGTTTCCCATCTACTTTGATAGTCTTGGGGTATTGTTTCTTCCTTCTAGGATTTTTCAAACATAACATTTTTATTAATTTGTTCAATTCTGGAATTTCCTTAATTTCTTGTAACAATGGTATTTCAATATTCAATTTCCTTAGTTCATGTACCAATTCAGACTCCTTGGTTTCTATAGCTTCTTTAAATCTCTCTAGAAATGGAGTCTCAGTAGTGTCACTATCTGACTCCTTTTATTTTCTTTTTATATCCTCTTTTGGAACAACAGTACTAGGGGTTTCATTTTCTTCTGTCATTTCAGTGATTATAATAGGTGGACTGCTAATTATTTTTCCAGATCTAGTTTGAATATCCTTACAATCCATGACATGTAGATCAACTGATTTTTTGGGTTATATTCCATAAACAAGAGTTTTTGTTTGTTTCTTAGGTTTTCTACTGGTTGTGTTGGTATTTGCATTTGGACTATATTCTCAGTTTGTGAATTTTGTGCAGGGGATCCCATGATGGCTTGTTGATTCTGATTTGGATATGTTTTTCCTTGAGCATAATTACTAGGGTTCCATCTAGGTTGTGACCAAGCATAAGGATTTCCTTGACTAGCCCATGGTTGTTGATGTCCCTGAGCATACCAAGATTGATTTTCCCAATCTTGAGGGTTCCATATTGGTTGAGGTACCCAAGGTGGTTGTCCCCAATTTTGTGGTACTATCTGAGCAGCCCATGGCATTGTCCAAGGATTAGGAATTGGTCTTGGCATAAACTACCCTTGGTGAGGTTGTCTCTAAAAAAATTCAATTATTCTATTGTGGATGATGTACTAGTTTGTTTAAGATGATTCTTTATGAATGGGAGTAGAGAGAAATCATCAGTATCATGTTCTTTAGATTCACATATAAGACACATTTCTATTTTATCTAAAGGACAATCTCTTATTGCATGCTTCTTCCGCATCTAGGACAATACATAGCCAATGGTTCAGCTTTTGGTGTTTGCTTTAGCATGTAATCCATCCATAGTAGATTTTAATTGAACTAACATGTCTTTTTAAAAGTTTGTTAACTCATCCATTAGTTTGTTCATATCTAGATTCAGACTTTTCACCAATTTTCCTTTTCTAGGTCCACCCCTTGTTCTGGAATAACTTCTACAAATCTCCTTAATTTCATTCATCCTTAATTGATCAATGTCTCCACCTCCTATCAAGTTAAGGGATTCCCTAGATTCATCATCCAAACCCTTAAGAAAAATGATTTTACTTAACTCCTCTTGAAGTAAAAATCCACACCTTTTTCTCACAAAGAGGAATCTATCTAAATAGTCTTCTATATTTTCATCCTCCTCCTGCTTGATTTTGAAGAATTCCTCCTTCCTATTTCTCCCTCTACAATAATCCTAGTATTTTCCTAGGAAGGAATTTTCCATTTGTGCCCAAGTGGTAATAGAGTTGGATGGTAATCTCATGAACCACCTCATTGATACATCCTTCAGAGTGGATGGAAACAACTTGAGTTTTTAATTATCCGTTTTGTAGTCATAGGTCTAACATAGTACCTTGAACTCAAATAGAAATTGGATAGGGTCTTCAGATGAAATTCCTCTAAATGTGGGTAAATGTGCGTGTAAGATATTTTTCATTGGTGTATCATATCGACCCATTGGATTGGATAAGTAAAGGTCCTATCAGGTTCTCTTTCAGCTTCTCGTGCCATTTTAAAAATATTTTCCAAATTTTTCTCCCAATCAATGTGGTATGTTGTATTCCTTGGGGAAGGTGAAAATAATGAGTATGAGGCTGACTACTTAATTGATAATAAAAATTCACCATAAATGGATCTTGAGAAATAATCCTTCTCCTAAATGTTCTACTTTCTTCATGTGACTGGTCTAAGAATTCCAAAGGTGGTAATTCTATTTCTTGTATAACAGGGGATGATGGTACATCTAATTCTTGATCAATTTCCTTATTTGGACTAGAAGATGTTATGAATTCTTGTGAAGAAGTTATTGGGAGGAATCTACCCTTTGAGTCTCTTTGTCTACTCATATATTTTATGATATAGTAGGGAAGATCCTTTAACTACTAGATGTATGATTGTTACTCTTGCTGACACCTAATTAGAAAATTCCAACTAGTGTGTCCCCAAAAATGGCACCAAAAATGATGGGTGTCATTATTCCCTTCATTTAATCAACTTCTTGTTGATGTCATATTCAAACTAGGGGTGTGTCTAAAGATATATGCAACAAGAGTGATCTTATTGATCTAATAGTTGAATGCAGTTATTTTTGTATTCTTTGGGGGATCTTTTCAATGTCTTAAGGAATTCTTGGTAAAAACCTTATTTAAATCATACTATGAAAAATTTTTGAAAGGAAACACACTGAAATATTTTTGAAAGGAAACACACTTTGCAAAATGGAAATAAACACACTTTCTTTTGGAAGTAAACACACTTTCTTTTGGAAATAAACACACACAACTTAGAGTGCTTAAAAATGGTTGCAAGAAAAATAAGAATCTATCTAGACACCGAAGGAACAAGTATACAACAGAGTTTAACTAGAAGAATTAAAAGTGATACAAAATTAATAGATCTAAACTATTTTCTTAGGAAATATAAATACCAAATAGACGAATATCCTAGTCCTTAGGGGAGTGGGCCCTTGCTCCTCCTTGAATCAGATTTAACAACTTAGAATTCTCTCAAATAGGAATGGCTATTTATTGATAAAACATTCAGTATTACAAAACATACTGGATCTATGTACTTTGATATGTATTACTTATTCTATATCTATCTTCTCTATTCTATCTCTATCTATTTATCTACTGCAGGTCTACTTATATATACATTTACAATCATAGTTGTCTCTACGATTCTGATGAAATTGAATCGTGCCTAGAATAGATGTTGACTCGGATTGTGGCTGATTAGACAGTTGTAAGATAACTATCCCTAGATCTTGTGATCAGAAATCTTCTCATCCTTTCTTGATTGAAAGGGTCATTGATGCTAAATCACCAGATGTGGTTAGAATAGATAAAATTCAGCCCAACAGTTCCAGAACTTCAAAGAAGTTCTAGAACCATATGAAATCGTTAAGGATCAAAACCATGAGAGTTCGGAGCTATACCCAGGAGTTCGGAACTAAGTCTGAAAATTCTAGAACTAAATACTGGAGTTCCAAAATTATGTCTAAAAGCTCTAGAACTAGATGATGACTAAGTAATGGAGTTTCAGAATTGGCTTGGAAGTTCCGGAACTAAGCTGTATTGGAATAGATGCTACCGAAATCATGTTGAATGCTACATACTTCATTTCTTCAACTGATTAGACCTACTTTATTACAAAACTAAATTTCAAACACACACTTCATTAGGAATTTTAGATATTTTAAACATTAAAATCACAATCAATCACAAGATGGAAAATTACATCCTAACTCATAGCGAGATCAAATAAAAGTAACAAAATGTAATCAAAATTAATAAAAAGGAGAGTAAGATGAGATTATTTATTATATATTTAATGGACATATTCTCGCCTCATCATTTTTCCTATACGGTCATGCCTTTTGGGTTGAAAAATGTTCCTATTGTGTTCTCACACACTATAGTACAAGCCTTTTAGGAATTCATCCATAAATTTCTTTAGGTATATTTGGATGATTGGACTATGTATGGTCTAGTCAAGGACCATTGTGATAACTTAAGACTGATGTTTGAAAGGTGTCGACAATTGAGGATATCCCTTAACATCAAGAAGTGTGTCTTTGATACCCCATTTAGAACCATTTTGATACATATCATATGCAAGGAAGGCTTACCAATAGATCCCGCCAAGGTCAGTCATTGTAGGTCTAGGGAAGCCTACTAGACAAAATGCCGTGAGTAGATTCCTTGAGAATATGGGTTACTATAGGAATTTCATCAAGGGATATGCTAAGATCGTCGTGCCCTTGGAGGAATTACTTAGAAACAAGCATGCCTTTCATTGGGGAGATGTGTAGCAGATGGAATTTGACACTTTCAAGGATAGGCTAGTCATAAAGCACCCATACTCCATTTACCTATTTGGGATAAGCCTTTCCATGTTCATGTGAATGCCTCTGGGATAGCTATCGAGCAAGACTAAGACAACCTGGTGAAGGGATTGTTGACTAGCCCTTGTGTTTTGTAAGTAGAAAGTTAACATTAGCAGAAAAAAATTACACCACTACTGAGCATGAAGCACTATCCATGATCTACGTACTAAAAAAGTTCAAGAAATATCTACTAGAAACACCATTTGTATTCTACATGGACCACATGGCATTAAAATACTTGGTAAACAAGCCCATTCTACAAGGGCACATATGTCGATGGGTCTTTTTATTCCAATAATTTGAGTTCACAGTGGTTATCAAGCTAGGAAAGAGTAATTTTGGGCCCGATCACTTGTCTAGAATTGAATCAGAGAGGACACACAAAGCATTAAGGATACCATGCCAGATGTGCAATTGTTTAGGTTACGGCATGTGCCCTTGGACTTAGAGGATATTGTGGTGTTTCTCAAAATGGGTATGGCGCGTAAGGGATGAAAGCATTAGAAAGGAAATAGTTAGCCATATGTGTCACACCCTACATGTTGGTTAGTGGTGATTTGTACAAATTAGGATATGATGAAGTGTTGCATCGGTGTGTGCTAGAACATAAGTGCCTGGCTATTATGGAGGAAGTGCATGTGGACACTATGTAGGGGATGCCACTATGTGTAAGATATTACAAGCTAGGTTATGGTGGGAAACCCTATATCAAGATTGCAAAGAGTATTGCAAGGCATGTGATCATTGTCAGTGCCTTGGCAAACCAAGGTGGAGGGATGAAATGCCTTTGCGCCCTATTCCAAGTATAGATCCATTTGAAAAGTGGGCCATAGATTTTGTAGGCCCCATTTCACCAGCCATGCATAGGATAGGATCATGCTATGTAATCACTTGCATGGATTATTTGACAAGATGGGAAGATGTACCCCTTACCAAGGATTGTACAACAACTACAATAGCTATGTTTCTATGGGAAAATATTATTACAAGGTATGGATGCCCGTTGAGCTTAACTAGTGATAGGGGTACGCATTTCCTAAATGAGACCGTCTAGATTCTATTAGTAGATTTCATGGTGGCTCATCATAAGAATACCCCTTACCATCCACAAGAAAATGGAACTACCAAAGAATTTAATAAAATATTGAGTCATACCCTGACCAAAATTTGTGACATTGGTAGATGAGATTGGGATGACAAAGTATTAACAGTTCTATGGGCATATAGGACAACCTACAAGAGGTTGAATAAATCCACACCATTCCAATTGGTGTTTTGCACAAAGGATATGCTCCATGTTGAATTCATGTTTCCTTCTATGCATATAATGTGTGCAGGAGGATTAGCCGATGAGAAAACGCTGGAAGAAAGGATTGACAAATTGATGAAATTGGATGAGAGATGATCATTGGCCAGGTGGAGTCAAAATACTAAAAAGGCTAAACAAAAATCATGGCATGATCGCCACATCAAAAATAAACAATTTGAGATTGGGCAGATGGTATTGTTATATGATTCTAAGTTTTTGTGCCATCCCGAAAAGTTGAAAGTCCATTGGTTGGGGCCCTATATCATCTCGAACATCCTTAATTTAGGCGTGTGTCAGTTGAGAGTGCTAGATGGAATGAGATTGCTAGGCCATTTTAATGGGAGTAGGCTAAAGCCCTACTATAAATAAGTCTTCTTGGTGTTTATAATAAGGTAATTTTTCCATTTAGTATAGGTTTCCCTTTATGCAATTTCCTTCGTGTTTCCATTTCTCATCATTCATTTTGTTGTTTGTTTTGTGCCTTGGGAACTAGTAACCACATTAATTTTTGAGGTTTATGCATGCATAAAGGACCACACATCTATTTTAGTGTGGGGTGGAGTGATACAAAGTATAGGCCCCGATACAAGTTAAACGGGCAAAGTAGAAGTTATGGTGAACTACCCGGTTAATGGATACAAAGCGTGTAAGGATGAAGGAAGCACATGGAAGAAGATGTGGATGAAAAAGGTTGGTGTTAGGATAATACTTCAAAGAAACCATGTATAGAGGAAGAAGTGTAGGAATAACACGAGGTAGACAAGAGTAAAAATTTGGTGCACAGAAGAAGTGCCTTTAGTTTTTTTGACACATGCGTAAGAGTCTTCTGTCAGGATGGAGTGTTTACACGTAATATTGTGCACGTAAGTGAAGGCACGTAAGGTTGTCTTGGTGGAAAAAGCCACATTTAGTGCTAAGTACAATGGTAGGTAAAATAGAATTTAATGTTGGAAAGAAGGAAGAGATATAAATAAGAATTAGAGGAACTTCATTATTTACCTTGCATTTACAAAGTGAAAAGAGTTCTCACAAACTAGGGCTTCCAAAGGTGATCTGTGCGAAGAAAAATTTAGGAAATTTGAGAGGACGTGACTAGAGTAGATCCGCAAACCAGTAGGAAAGGAGCACATGGGCGTGGCGGAAGTGGTTGAGAAGAAATTTGTTGCGAAGTGTCATCTTGTGGAAGAATTGTTCTAATTAGGGTTTAGTGGCTAGGGCATGGTGTTAGGAGGGTTTCTAAGATTAAGCATTAGGGTTGGATAGAGTGGTAGAACAAAGAAAGGAGAAGACATTTTTAAGTGATAACCTAGCTTGTAACATCTAATTTTGTCACTTCACATCCATGCTTTTTTTTAACTTTATGCAGCTGATTTAAATAGCCATATATTTAAATCCAACATAAAACTTAATGCAATCCATTTCTGATAACTATTATGAACCATGTGCAGCTGTATGAGAGAATATTAAACTTACTCATTCTCCCTCAATGCTCTTTATGAGCCATACATAAAATGTATCCCTTTGGTTCAACTTTAATAGGATATGATATATAAGTGATAGCCCCTAAGTGTGTACCTAGGTTCCACCGTGAAATCCACATGCATCTCATAGCTTAGACAATGGTGAAATCTTGACAGTGTAATCAACAATTACACTACATTGTGGAAGGTTTCTGATTCATGTATGCCATGTTTGGTTCCATGATGGAACACTCGTAATTGGAATATTTTCATCTCACCTTAATCACTTGATAAGTTATATGGATTTGTAGTCAATGATGTCAGAACAGCTACAACTCTTGACAAGTTACAAGTCCAGATTAACCTACATGAAGTTTTACCTTGATGTCATCCTATGATGCTTATGGGAAAGAAAGTGTCTTTGTAACGATTCACATCATTACTAGACTTCTTCCTTCGCTTAGCCATCATATGTTGGCATCATGGTACCAACGTGGGGTTCCATCTGCCCTTGTAAATTTAACAAGCTTATACTTAAGTAATACCATGCCACATTTTGAAGTCTTGAAAATGGAACACAAAGATACTTGTTAAGTGGCGTATTCAAATAACGAAAACTATCATTAAATGGATATGACCAAATAATGGCGGTAGTGAGTTGACATTTCAGATTCCTAAAATGAAACATGGTATCTTAATAAATTAAAAATGACATGTTGTTCTAGTTCCCATGTCTTCACAACTTAGTGAAGCGTATCTAGAGTCTTGTCTCATAGTATCACGATAGGTCAAATGTAGTTCTGATAATACTCATTTCTACCTATATCTTCCAGATATAAGATAGATCACTCTTTAGATATAAATTCCCAATCTTCTTTGTTATTAATGATTCAAATTCAATCGAATAAAATAACGCCTCACATTATCAAGGAGTAAGAACCATTAATGTTGTTCTTACTCCTATAAAAATCATGCAAACCACATAATAACTCATCATTAGGGACATATGGAGTCATTTCTAATATTCTCCTTTCAATAACACTTATACTATTTATTAGAATCATGTTATTCAATTTTACTTTGGCATTTATATTAGCCAGGTCTAATTTATCTATAAATGAGTCTTATTCATTTTAAGTTTCTTGTTTAGTAGTATTCCCAATTCTCTTGAGGAATTCTACATCAATTCCTAAACCTAACTTAGGTTTATTTGCATGGCTACTATCACCTTGGTAGTATATTCATTTTTCTTAGATCTTCATACCAATTTCCTTGGCGCCCAAAAATATATTCTATGTATTCCAGATATCATATTGTCATTATCCTTTATATGAATACACCATCATATTTTTATAATGGTTGATTTAAACTCACTATTTTAGGAGCATAGATACCAAACTTTCACCATGGATCTAATAATAAGTTCTCAAGGTGAGGAAAATCTACATGATCCTAACAACAATTTCATCATTTGCATTAGACATCATAACCAAGGTTTCATATAAGTTTTATGTTCAGGAGTTTAGTCTCCCACAAAGTTCTTCACCAAATTTATCCCATCGCCTAAGGGTCCTTTTAGTATTTAAGTTTAACCTGATTAATAATGAATTGTCTTCATTACATCTTGTTGGTTGGAGTAAAATTTATCATTAATGTACATCACATCATATATTTTGAATGATGGTAATATGAGAGATCTTATACTTCATTTCCCCATTTTATGGAATGACAGTTCACTTAAGCATTAAAGAACATTTGTGTTCTATTATTATTTATTATTTCATCTTGTAGTATTCCATTAATTCCCTTAAAGGATTGAGTGCTACAAATTCTCTTGAGGACTTCTACATGAATTCCCAAACCGTACTTAGGTTTATTTTCATGGTTACCATCACCGTGGCAATATATTCATTTTTCTAGGATCTTCATACCAATTTCCTTGGTGTCCAAAAATATATTCTATGCATTCCAGATATCAGATCATCGTTATCCTTTATATGACTACACCATCATATCTTTATCATGGTTGATTTAAACTCACTATTTTAGGAGCATAGATACCAAACTTTCACCATGGATCTAATAATAAGTGCTCAAGGTGAGCACAATCTGCATGTTCCTAACAATTTCATCATTTACATTAGGCATCATAACCAAGGTTTCATATAAGTTTGGTGTTCAAGAGTTTAGTCTCCCACAAATTTCTTTACCAACTTTATCCCATCCCATATGGGTCCTTTTAGTATTTAAGTTTAACCTGATTAATAATGAATTTTCTTCATTACATCTTGTTAGTTGGAGTAAACTTTATCATTAATGTACATCACATCATATATTTCAAATGATGGTAATATGAGAGATCTTATACTTCATTTCCCCATTTTATGGAATGACAGTTTGCTTAAGCGTCAAAGAACATCCATGTTCTATTCTTATTTATTATTTCATCTTGCAGTATTATGTTGAGCTTCCCGTCATGTTACGAGGGTTGGGTTAATTTTACATAGTAATTCAACTTAATTCCCTTAAAGGTTTGAGTGCTGCCCAAAAGGAACATCAATTAAGTTTTAAAGACCAAACCCTTATATGTTGAACTTTATCTTATCATCCAGAAGTTTCATCATATTATATTACCTCTAGTATAGTTACTCAAAATTTACTAGAAGAAACTCCCATAAATGTGTATACATATGCATATACATCAAGATTCATACCTAGATGATTTCTCATCTACCAAGCATTATACCTTTAACTTGACTTGTGAGGAATCACAACCTCTTGCTAACAATACTATTAATTTTCCCATAAGTTAATCGGTTTAGATTAAAAAGAATACTTCAACATTGCTCCATAATGTATTCCATTAACCTATCAGTTATATTACTGATTTTTAACTTCCCATTTCAATCATTGAAATTACTAGGTTCATCTAGTCCATAAGGTAGTTAATATACTGCTAAATCAAAGAGTTATAACAACCCTCCAATACGATCATCCAATGATTCAATTTTCATAAAATATCACAAGCATATAGCCATATCTATACCGATATTACTACAACTTAGTAGAAGTTGTTATAGAGATTGCAGAGAGGTATCAACAGTCTTTCAACGATATGAAGCAAGTATCTATTGATCAAAATATGGAATCTTTACCATGTCACAATATATCATAAATGTACTCAGTAGATTTTCACAAAAATCATTATTCAAAGACAACAAATAACTTCTTTAACATAAATAAGAATATCTCAATTCAACAATTTGACTACAACTTTATCCTTTAAAAGTAAGCATATGGTTCAATTAGATAACCGAGGCATTTCTTTACTTTACACTTGTTATCTTCACTCACTTTCCTGCAATGGTTAGGCAAGGTCAGTTCAATTGAACTGAGCAAGAAAAGTCCTTTATCCCATTTATCAATTTATGTCATTAAATATTAGAATGAATATATACTGCAATAAAAATTCATTCCTACAACTTAAACATGTATTACATCAAACATCATACTTTAATAACTTGCTTTGCAATTATTAAGTAAAATCTTTTACCTTCTTCAGTATTCCACAATGACAGAGTCTCATCAACACTTCACATAATTAAGTTGAAGCAAAGCCGATAAATATATTAATGACCAATAATGACCATCAACTAATCAATACAACATATTATAGTAAATACAACTGAAGCCCACAGAGATTAAATAGAAGTATCAAAATATTATCAATCATAGTATGAATTTATATCATCTCATTCATAACTAGAAGTTGTTGGAACTATTATTGTTGCTCGAGCAATTCAAACAAGTATTAACCTTGGGCACGCAAGGTAATCCATTCTACACAAATTTTAGTAGTACTAAAATATCCATCAAACAAATCAAGTCTAACACAACATTCTTATTGCTTTAATTCCATGAAGTTTATATGTCACAACTTCATAAAACAACATATCTTGTATTAACCATTAATATCCTAATAAGGAAAGATAATTATATATCTCAAAGTTATATATCATAATAAATTATAGGAATTAAGGCAATATAGACTTCATTGCTCAATTGTATAGCCTTGTGTATTCTTTAATACAACACAACACCTCGAGTTATATCTTACTATATTCTCGCTGCAATAAGAATCCAAAAACACAACCAATACCGAAGCTTGATTGAACTTATGTATAGAATTCTAAACTTCTCGAGTTTTTCATATTGACTAGTACGTACTACTCCTCTATAATGGTAAATTAATACACTTGATTTTATCATCCAACAGAGATTCATTTAGTTACATAAGATCCACATAATACAAATAAAAGAATCTTCATTAAAAATCAATTTAAAGAAATGGAAACAAAACTAATTTTTAGTTCCACCGTTGCACCTTACAAATGGATCAACAATAACTTAACAAACATATCTAGGGTGCCAACCAACCAAGACCCCTTGGTCTCAAATAAGGATTTTAAGTCTTTCTTATAAACATGATACAATAAATAATTTTTCCAATCCTTATCCATCAAGGCCCAAGCTCTAACTGAGCTTTTATCAAGTTTATAACTGGTTATATAAATATATAATATTTGAATCCTGAATAGCTTCCTGAAGGAGGAAGAAATGGTTTTCCATACCCGAAATAACATAAGTTAGGCTCAAATAAAAGAAAACCCATGCACCCAAATTCGATTTTGCATAATATTATAATATTTTCCCAAAAACCCACTACTAACTAGGTCAATCTAATCAAAACAATGCAACAAATTGCAGTAGATCACAACCTCGCCTTGGAATATCCTTTACAATCATGATTGGAAAACATTATTTGAGCAGTATTAAAGATAAAAATATCAAATACCCATGTTTTATAGTCATATGATTTACCATTTCTTTTCGCATAAAATAGAGTATAAAAACAACAACCTCCAAATATCATGTACCCACTTTTTCCTTAGCTCAAACACAATTACAATATGTATTTACTCTAATATCTGATGAAATAACAAGATAAAGGGGATAAGGAACGTTTCTTTCCTATGAATTTGATTCCTAAATCCTTCAAGATCTATCTCCAGCAAGTGTTACAAGTAATAGAGAGTTTATGGATTCAAAACTATCCACCTCAAACTAGCCAACAATTCAATCCTTCTTCAAAGCCATATAATGACATCCCCATCTTATAAATTTTCCCACATAAATGAACTTCCTCTTCTAAAAATATCTACATGAACTCATAGCTTGATCGTCATGCACTGATACCAGAAGTGGAGCTTTTCCCCTAGATTTCATCAACAAAAACAAAATGGAGTAGTTGCATGCAATTTGCTTCCTTAGGGAGCTTTACGGATTTCCATAAATTTTAAATGCATAATTGATGGTGTTAAATTATGGAGTACCACACAGTGGCCCATTCAAATACTTCCTCCCTCCAACTCTCCTCCAAAATTGGTGGGCTTTTTGTAGTTTAAATCCTCATTTACTTTTTCCACGAAATTAACCAAATATCATTCACTTAATTGCTTTCTATAACATAGGTCGAATAACCTTTGGAGAGAATGAATTATAATATAGTATAAGACCAACGTTATAAAACATGCATGGCCTTAAAATTATTATTTAAATGCCCCATAATTCCGAAGTCCATGGATTACAATACATAATTTTAAATATGTTGGCAAGTCTCTTAAGGTCTATGACCCCCTTTAAGTTATCAATGATCTTATACATAGTGGGTTTGGTTCTACCATTTTACGGTCATTTAATCACTATTCAACAATCTCGGCACCCCAATAGGATTTCCTATAAATCACACAATCAGTTTTTAATAATTCAAAGGTCCCAAAATTAACACCTCGACCCAGAATTTACAAGCCCAAGTCAACTAATCTACAAAGTGATTAATCATTAATATGGGTTAAGTGAATCTCTCCCCTCGACTCCAATGTTTAAAACACATTACCCTCTAAGGCTATCACAGTGATACATTATCTCACAAACATGTATATTAGTTTTAGAAATATATAGACCAGGCCTAATGTGATATCATGAAGCAGATAATTTTTTCCCTTAATTCTTTCACAATACGTCATGAGACTTATTGACTTAGTGCTTACAAGCTTAAGTCAGTAACAATAATACTATTCTAAGGCATTAATTAGCAACAACACCCTTAGTTTAGATAATCACAAGATCAATATCAATTCTTAATAACCATATCATTCCCTTTGTCTTGTTTTCTCATCCTTTATTAAAAACACTTGTTTCTCTTTGGCTTAGATGTCAAGATCAGATAAAGACGATGATCTTGTTAAATTCTTAATCTGACTTGAGGGGTATTACATAACCAAGAATGGCACCAAAGAAAGCAACCATCTCACATAAGAAGTAGCAGGGGAAAGGGAAAAGGGAAGTAAACGATTACCATTGCAAGCACAAATGAAGAGTGGTACACAGAGATGCAATACCCGGATGGGGTATTGCTAGGAAAATAATGGGAATCTCATTTGCAGAAGATGACTGTGAGTGACTATAATCACCACACCAACATGATAGAAAAAGAAATGGATTTGGAGTTGGTTTTCCAAACAAAAAAAGGAAACTAGAGGGCATGCCCATATACAACGACGAAGTAAAGGTTAAATTAGAGAAGGCAAGGTTATTGCAACTTTACGAATTACCATACTTCGGTAAACCTAAGCACCTCTATTAGTAGATAATGACACGCGTTCATGAAGGCCATTTTTATTTTGTGGGGCATAAGATATGGATAAATCCCTAGTTAATTTCCAAGTTCACATGACTTATCTGTGAGGGGGATAGCATTGATGATGGCCTAAGTGACAAGGATTCTATCAAGGAAACAATTACCATAGAATGAATATAAGAAAGTATCGTGATACTTTGACATGTAGAGATCCTGCACTCCCATGATGAGGATGGTCACGCACTTGGTAACCAATCTCAATTACTAAGAGAGATGGAATCAAGTGAACAAGGCATGGATGAACGTATGCCAAAAAATATTTGAGGGGACCATCTATAACTTTTCCACTTTCATCGTGGATGAAATCATTAGTAGCGCACAAGAAGGTAAAAAGATACTATTTGGCAATGTCCTCCTCACAATTGTTTTCTTAGAGATCGGAGTGCCCTGATGGGCTAGAAAGGTTTGTTTGGGAGTACCTAGAAGAGGATCCCTTTCCCACGAAGAGGTTCGTAAAATATACTTGTGAGACCATGACAACCACTCACAAGGTGCGCTTAGAAAAGTGGTACAAGCGCATGAGGGATGCGTTCAGTAAGCAGAATGAGGATTCCAGAGCGATTACTTGTGCTCGTGAAAGGAGGAGTATAATTCATAGTATATCAACACTTCTACATTGGAAGATTTAGGTTGACAAATGAAAACATGGGGGCCCTTGGTGTAAGCTTCCCTTCTCCTTCACCTGTGAGAAGTAACCAAAAGAGGAAGAAAAGGAAGCAAAATCTCCTTCCAGGAAGAAGTAGAAGGTGACAAAGGAGGATGACTCAGAGGATACAGAGATCTTGGAGGCCTATAGAGGTGAAAGATATGATGATGATGATGATGATGAACTTGAGGCATTTTAAGGCCCTCCCATATTCAAAGTACATGACTCAAAGGAGGAAGGAGAGGAAGAAAAAATGAGTACATCTCTCATCAAGAGGAATAATGACAAGGAAGAGGAGGATACTTAGAACAAAGGGGTAAGTGAAGAAGTTACAAAAGAAAAAAGGACCCCAAGCCTTAAAAAGGAATGAATAGATGAGGCCACAGATAAAGAATTAGCAAAGATCATTAAAGACCCGGTAGAGCAAGAGATAGAATGCAACGCGGACTGGGTGATGAAGGAAACAAAAGAAGACAACGTAGAAAAGGAATATGGCAGCATGGGAGGGGATCCCAATTTGGATGTGATCTTTTGTAAGGCCACACACATGGGGAGAAAGAGAACGAAGCATCACAGTTCAGAGGATGGGCTATATTGATAATATGAACAAGGTGTTGCACAACTCTTAACTATGGCATCATTTGATGAGGAAGGTCCATACCCTTGGATGAGGAAAATTCTTTCTTGGGAATTTGAGTCTCACATCGATGAACCAAAATTTGAAGTAAACCAACGGAAATAATGAATGTTCCAGAGTAAAAGGAGACAACCCTTGGTAAACGCTCGCGTCTATCATACGAACAAATATGCAATGTGCTTAATAAGGTCTTGGTTGAAGTAGAATCCATACTCTTCGGGATGAACAACAGGGTGATATTCCTAGAGGTAGAACTAGAGAAGAAGGAATAAGAGATCGAGTAAAGAACAAAGGAATTTAAGTAGGAGGAATTGGTTAGTACTCAACTAAGGTGTGAGTTGAAAGAAGAGAAGGAAAGGGTGCGTGAGGTCTACAAGAAAGTAGAGATGATCATAGATGCCATTTTCTTGAAGCATCCAGATCTAACACCACTAGCGCAGAAGTATGGATCCACCCTGGAGTGTCTAGAGGACTTGACCCACATCCTCACAATGGAAAGGTGACCACTAGCCTTGGAGTTTGCAGAGGAGGCATCAATGTGCAAATAAAAGGAGGACAAGATGAAGGTTGTGGCAATTGTTTCCTAGTATAAGAAAGTCCTCGTGGATGTCAAATCCACCGCCCAAGTCACTAAGGTCACTTATAACAACTACAACGATAGAGATATAGTGGTGAGAATTTTGTTCGTCACCCATGAAGCATAGCTCAAGGAGTTATAGGAGAAGAACAAGGGGAATAGAGCAGAATGTGAAAAAATTATATTTGAGGTTGAGAAGAAATCGGAGGCTATTGAGACCTTGTGGGGCTCAATCAAGAACCGGATGAAGGAGTTATATCCCTATATCACTCGAAGGATGGACGTACTCGAGGATTTGGGAAAATAGTTGGAGGGGATCATGGAAACAATGAATACCCAAGGAGAAGGGCTAAGCTTTGAAGAGGTGATCACCCTAGTCGAGACCTTTGTAAACAGGAATAGAGCAAAGGTCGATACCTAGAATAAGTTGGAGGTAGACTTGAAGAAATATTTCCCTCTCCTCTTGTAGAAGTAATCATAGTTTCCCCATTCTTTCATTCTTCCCCAAATTCTTCATTCCTTTATTCTTTCTCCAAACTATTCAAGAAAAATCATTCTTTATTCATTGAGAAGGTGTTCTGAGGGTGGAGAACATGTGTAGTGTGGGGTGATGTTGGGCCCCTAAAATATTGGCTAAGTACAAGAAGGTGCGTCAAGGTGTAAGGCCTATTTGAAGAAGGGCGCATAAGGAGAAAGTGTGCAGGGCATGGTTTTAGGAGGTTTTTAGTAGAACCATTGGCGTGCGTGAAAGGAAGATGAAAGGTCTTGGGACTTAGCCATATTTGGCATATCAAGATAAATATGAGGAAAGCATGATCTGACTATGCATGCAGAGTGGATAAGGTGCCAGACTTTGACAACTTGGTGCCCATGAAAGGAATATACCTTGCGATAGAAGATTCTAGAAGGTCATCATGGAAAAGGATGGAGAGCTCACATCTGATGAAGAAATCTCCCATGGAGGACCACTTGTACACATGGAAATCTATCTACAACTTCATAGAGGCATGGTGATGCTTGTTAAAGCTATATATACAAGCACCTGGTAGAAAAATAAAAAAAATATGGATGTAGAGTTAGAGAATGGAGAGAGGCAAAGCTATGTAGAAATACTGTGAGAGCTTCATGGGATGGGTTTAGAGGATCTGTAAGAGTATGTTGTATCAAGGGGATGGGTCTAAATATTTTTCTTTGTATTATGAAGGGCTTAAGTCTAGTTCGATGCATGACATTGGTCTACACTATCATATGGATCTGTGATTACCTCAGTTAATGTAATGTGGTTATCAACATGATTAATATGAATATATGTGTGGTTCCAATTCTACTTACATCTGTATGGATCGGTTATATATATATATATATATATATATATATATATATATATATATATATATATATATCATATGAGTGGGTGTAAACCCCTATGCATTTATTTTTGTTATGATTTAGATCTATGTTCTGTAATGATTTTCTTATATGAATGAACACATTGGTCTAGAAGTTGTTTTGAGCTCTAAGATGAATGTATGGTTCCTTTCCAATCTATTCACTTAAGTTTCTATCGTAAATAATGCATTCTCACACAAATCACATAAAGGAGGGACTCGGTGCCCGTGTGTGCTTCGGGTGAGTGCCAAGTGCCCCTGGGTGATAGGTTGGCATGCATGTGATTTCCTTGTTCTTTGAAAGGGAATAAAAATGACTACAAGTCATCATGTTCTTTTTTCAACCCATATTTTTCTTAGTCTTAGTTATAGGTGTGATAGTCCCTTATCTATCGACACCATTTTCTAGATATTATTCCTCATTCACCCTTTAATTTGTCTTTTAATGTGATTCAATCCCTCACATGATATTATCCCCTTTGTGCATTCACAAGTTTGTTGCGCACTCTAGTAGTGTCAATGCATGTTCTACTCCTCCCTTTTCATGCTCTGGTCCACTTTGTGTGTTCTTTGATCCCATATTTGTGTTCTTAAGTTCATTGTGAACTTTACTCCTTCCTTTACGCAATTTGGTCCCTTATATTCTTTAGTACCTTCCATGTGTGCTTTGATCCCCTATGTGTGTGCTTAGGTCCCTTGTGCACGTTAATCCTTCCTTTAAGAACTTTGATCCCCTATGATATTTTTTATAAAACATGCACAAAAGTGGAAATTTGATAATTTTCCTCCAAGTATCAATGTCATCCTTCATGGTTTGATGATTATGGTTTATGTTTCTAGAAGTAGAATGTATTCTACATGATGAAAAAATCATGGTAAATCCTATGGAAGTTGAAATTATTGTACAATTTTCTCCTAGTACCATTTTTGTGTTACTTCCAGTGCCAAGATATGGTTCTATTAATTTATTGAATATATATGTGTTTTTAGGTGCAATTTATTTTGAGTGGATCACTACTACTAATCATGGTTGTCATCTTATGAGCACACCTTTATCAGAGGTAACAAGACACAACCCATGATTCATTCATTTATCCCTTCCAAAGGTTCAACCTTAAGTTTGAAAGAGTTGGTTGAGACATAAATATAATTTATAAATAACATAAGGCATCAGATGGTCATGTAATTCAAAGTACCAATGATGCAAGATCACAAGAAATAATGTATCAACCAAATATAATTAGAGTAGTTTATATAACTTTATGGGTTGCATTTTGTCCTAAGGATAGGATGTGTAATAATAGAAGAATTCATGCAATTCTATTGAAACCGTGAAGTACTAAAGGATGATGTGGAATATTACTAGCCCATTTGAAATCCAAAAATAGAATACCATGATCGTATTGTGAATCCATGAAGTACTAGAAGAAGTTGTAGAATATTAAAAGTTTTTAAAATCCATGAAGTACTATTATAACCATAATTAACTATGGAGCTGACTCGACACTAGAAAAGTATTTATTAATTGAATCAATTATGCTTCAAGTCTTATAATGGGCCATTTTGGCCTTATCTTTAGCATCCCATAATTTTAGGAGTCTAAAGCTAACAAGTAATTAAGTTCAATGTAGCATTCGGGTGGCTTGCATGCCTATATGAACAAATCCTAATTTCCTTATGAATGTATCTTATATTTATAAGGATTTGGGAGATATGATTTATTAGAGTAGAAATGTAGAGAGATAATGATTAAAAAGAGTTGAGATCACAAGTAAGATAAGTAGGTTGAGTATAGCCTTTTGAAATGTATTGTTGAGAGTGAATCATTTGTGATTGATTTGTATGTGTGTATTATTACTCTAAGTTAACTCAATAAAGTTGTGTTTATACCTTTTATTATAATTTTTGTTCATATATATCTCTTATATATTTATATATGAAACTTTGATGTTTGCATGGTCTAAGGAGGATCTTTATTAGACATCCTAACCTCATTTGCATCATTCAAGATCAAAGAAAGATTTTTTTCTTTGTGAATGGGACTCACCAAATTTGGTTATTTTCCACATTTGATATTGTGGCTGGAATTTTTTTGGACCATCTTCCAATGGTTGAATATTATGTATAAGGTGTAAGGATTCGATAACAAGCATTTTTAATTTTCCAGATTTGCGAGTGTGGGTAAAACAATGTGGATGAAGTCTTCCAACAATAAGACTATTATGCATAATACATGAAGGTTGAGGATGTCATAGATCTTGAATTTTTACGATACATAATGGCACATCAAAAAAATGCTGTAAGATGTCATAGATACCAAGACACGAGACTTGAAGACTTGACCAAATTGATGAGAACTATGCAAGATTATTTAGAGGATGTATAAATCATGCAATGTCAAGGTGTTGTGGATAATTAAAGTGATAACTAAGTGAAACCTACACAAAAATAAGTGTAATCCACAAATGAGGAAGAAGATGCATAAGTTGAGGGACCAAAATATAGGTTCTTACATATAATTGGTAGTGTTATCATCAAATTACCGCACCCCCCAAATGCACTGAGTGTGAATGGGACATTTGGTGTGATTGAGTAACATGGGATAATCTCTGAAGCTATGGGACTTACATGCTTCAGGTGAACCTCCGAGAGAATGCCAATTTCCTCTTCCTAAACTAAACAATACACTACTCCTAATGCAAGGAAAGTAACTAACTAGACCTATACTAACATTTACTAGGGATTAGGGAGAGTGATTTCATGAAATAGAACCTACACTATAAGTGGTGATGTACCAAGAAAGGGGCTTTTAGACAATTTTCCATCCTTCCAATGAAAATGATGAACGTGGGAAGGATGGACATGCACACGGGGTTCATTAGCTAGGCAATATCCTAAAGCACGTGGGTTCATATTGAGGTAATTAAAATTAATAAAATTAAACTCAATATACCGGTAGACATGAGGGGGTGAAAGGGTTTAATTTATTAATGTTTTGAATCAGGTATTGGGGGTAGGTTAGAGAGATGGGCCAAAGGAAATAGAGGTTTACTTTTAATACAAAACTAAAATGTTTGAACCCTAGTTTTTAAACGTAAATACCTTAAAATTGCAAAAGGAGTGTGGTCATAAATTAAATTATAATCTCTTTTTAATAAATAAATCTAGATTCTTAACCAAGAAATAATAAGATGGTAGAAAAATAGAATTGAGTATGCTTTTCAACACAAGTGATATTATTTCACCATCTTAATTATTCGAAGAACTATTGATAAATGCATAAAGCTTAACATATATAAGGTGACTTGTAATATGTATTCAATGGCTTCAAACTATCTTTCGAAAGGAAATGCATATTAAAAAAAATTGAGTGAGAAATATAATATATTTTTGTCTAATATATTGGGGTAGAAATAAAAAGGGGTAAATAAAATTGTAATTGAAAAATGGGTAACTAAGGTACATGGAAAAAATAGGGGGTATTTTCATTCTAATAATATAACAGGAGGGGGTATTATCAATTGAATAATTAGAGGTAGAAACTAGAATTAAGGGTATTCTTTAATACCCTTCGAACGTAGGTGCTATACCATACTTTTACTAAGTGAATCCCCGTGGACATGCATCAAAATCATAATTCATACAATTGTTCATTCCCGATAAGCACAATAACTCTCAAAAATTACAATGGAAATAAAATTTACAGTATACCTGTAAACATGAGAGAGGAAAATGCGATGCAAGGACAAACAATTATCCATAAAACATAATTTGATTATTCCAAACACTTGCACAAAGTGCATCATTACAAAGTAAAGAGGCAAGAACCGCCACTACAACTTTCGGAAGGAAGGCTTGAAAGCCTCTAAATTAACATCTCATCTTAGAAAGAAGAGGGAAGCTTAGAAAAAAATTCTAACTCCTTTGAAATAATGCACCCTTTACATTTTATAGAACTTCCAAGCTACGGGAGAGAAAGAAGTAAAAAATCCTAAAATCTAGGCATGAATGTAGCGAGATGAGTTAATCATGTTTTACTTCATTAATTACAACTCTACCCTTCCAAGAACTATTCACGGAATGAGAAAATATTGCAATTTCAGAATATAAAACATCTTAAAATCCATTTTTGATGATTGCATTGTGTAGCTCTCAATGTTCAATCAAACGACTATAATTTTGTGGATAATGGACAATCAGGAGGAAGTTATGAATTCCTAAGTAAAAGCTATTTTTGGGCATTCGGACACCGTGCTTAATCAGCTTGTCGGTCAGCTCGACAATTTGGCTGGTAAGTTCTCCTTTTAGCTCTATATTATGGAATTTTTGAAAACCCGCCGCCTTCTATTTTTAAACTTTCCAACTCCGGGTTTTCCTTGAGCATTTTACCTCACCAATCTTCCACAACGTATTGTGATTAGCGAGCCATTTACATTCACTACCTCTTGAATTGTATTGATTAATGGGTCCCAATTTTAACTCATCACCACGTTGGGCCCTTGACCACTCCGAAACATTATACCCCAAAACTTAAAATTGTTCTTCCATTTTGCATTAAATATTCTTCGATTTGAATATTATGTTTGCATTGAATGGGTCATTTGCCAAGTTGATATTTAACTCCTCTCGACAACGCATTAATGGTTCCCTTGAAAGTTGCTCCATCATGCATTGAGTTCTACCAACTTGGTTGTTTTATTATATTATCTTCTGACCTAGTGACTTCAAATATTGAAGCCTAAAATGAATCAATTCGACCATCCTTCTGAACCCTAAAGATATGAATTCCTAAACTCTAAATTTTGGAGTTCGAGATTTAGAATTCTCCCTCTAATTTTCACCAACTTGTCTAGGGAAACTCCAAACCAATAATCTCTGAAAGTCTGAATTCGGGCTATTCCCAAAATCCATTATGTCATCCCTCATCATTGTGTTACATTCACCAAGCACCTGAGATTCAATTCCTATAAACTCTATCATCTATATTGAAGTTGTTATGCCCGCGCCATGGTCGATTCACCTATTCTGACAAACCCTCGAGCCCCTTTACTAAGTGCCAATGCCGACACCTCATGAGCTCTCCTAGGAGCTATCCCCACCAAATTCCACTTTTGAGGGGTTTTGTGAGAGCTATGAACATGCCCGAGCTCACTTGTTATGATGCCCTTCCATTTATGAAAGATCCCAAAACTCCATTATGTGAACATTTCTTCGGCTTGACTCAAACTCACCTCTCTACCTTGAGAACATTCATCTACACCTTCACATCAATGAGCCCCTATGATCCCACCGATGTTCAATTCTTTGAGATTTATTCTGTATGATTTCCCTATGGCCAAGCTCATCTCTTCTATGCGATCATCGATATCATCTCTGAAGGAGGTCAAGGCTGACTCGGGCTCAGTTCTAATATTTTCAAGCCGAGCATCTTAGCTTTAGCTTCCCGCAATTCAACTTAATGCCAAGATTTTCCAGCCAAGCACACTCGAATCATTTTTGTAGGTCCTCACATGGAATCTTGATCCTATCCTTTACCATATAATGCACATGAGATCCCTGTACACATCACTTCATAGGAGCCCAAGCTATTCCCACTCAATTGTCCAATCTCCACAAGCTCGTTTATGAGCTCTTTCCAATGGGCTTTCCCACTCGATCCTGGAGAGCTTCCTGAACTTTCGAGATTTGAGCTCAATTTTATTCCTTCACACTTGGGTCATCTCCATTATGTCATCATCTTGGATCCATCTAACTTAACAAGGTCGAGTAGATCGCTCTAATACTGCGACCTGAGTATCACGTTGGCCATAGCTCAGAACCATCTGAGCTTCCTTTTTGATACTGCGTGGTTCCCAATCCATTATCTATTTGTCCCCATGGCCAAGTATGATATCCTTTACTATGATCGATGAGC
Organism: Taxus wallichiana var. yunnanensis; assembly: GCA_018340775.1. Taxonomy (NCBI): domain Eukaryota; kingdom Viridiplantae; phylum Streptophyta; class Pinopsida; order Cupressales; family Taxaceae; genus Taxus; species Taxus wallichiana. Next base: position 930,878,278 of record CM031234.1, read on the forward strand.
CATGTCCCGAGCTCAAGACCCTATATATCCCTGACTCACTCAAGTATCCTGCGAGAATATAAACTGACTCATCTTCATTCACTTTGATTTGAGTAACTCGCCCACATCCACCTGAATTTTTCACCTAGTCCAAAACAATGCACTGTCGTTCAAGCTTGGTTATTAACTCTGTGAATGATTTTTCCCAATCATGCCTTGGCTCGCTGAAACCTACCAATCTTCACTTTAGGCCTAGACCGCTGAGCTGCTAAGTGAGTTGTTCAAGCTCAAAGGCTTATTTTAGGAAATTTTCACAATGTTTTTTCCATTTTTGGATTTTTGGACCTTTTCCTGAATTTTGCAATATTACAGGACATGGAGGCACGGTAAGGCCTCCTTAAATTAATCCATAATTTTTTTGAGCCATCTCGGCCGAGGTGAATTATTGGGCATCATTTGAAGGCAATTCCTCTTTGCAAGAAAATGTAGACACCCAAAATTGGGTCACAACCCTCTAAATCACATTCGATTAATTAATTTAATATTATTATCCCACCATGCCCACATGTACACATTTTAATTAATTTAATTATCACAATTAAGTTAATTATCTAACTCACCTAGCCACCTCACCCTAGATCCATTCTAAACCTATTAATTACCTTTGACCAACTCCCCACTTATCCTAACCAACTAGGACTCTTTCTAACCCTAACTATTCATGACCTATTAATCATTTAACTAATTCCATACTCTAATTTATGTCATTCAACACTTCAGACCAGACTAATCCAAACACCATGCCAAATTTGGGAGAAAAACCCTATTTTTGGCATGCTAGAATAATTCTCCTTAACAATGTTGGTTATCCCTCGATTGGTGCCAGGTTCCTTAAGAACCATCAATTACCCTTAAATAATAGTTTCTAACTCTTTTCATGGGTTCTTCAATTCATTCATTCACTCAAGCTTTGGAATTCTAACTCTCGAGCACTCAAGCTACCTGAAGAACAATCGAGTCCATCAAGTCTTCACCAGAATCCAATCATCTCATCCACTAATTCAGATCGACACAACAGACCACACATGATCCATTGACATGAAATTGGACACATTATCGTATCTACCACAAATTCTCATGAATCATCAACTACCTTCACATCTACAAAGTTACCGGATAAGCAATTCATTCTTATTTGTCAATCTTTTGTTTTAATCTTAATTCTTTCATTTACGCCTTCCATTTGATCCTTCTCTCTTCTAAATACCACCTTTCATCTGTTTACCACCTATTCCATCAACCTGAACCATTTCACCCATCCTAGCGCCTCTACCACCCTTATTTAACCTTTACAAAAATCATATCATCCTTCCCTAACCCCCTAAACTCTCGTGCAATTAAAGAGAGACCCAAAACACCCATTTTTAATATTTCCACTATATTGCCCCTACTTAATGACAAGGGACAGTCACCCAATCGATGCCGGTCATTTTCCAATACGGTATCCATCACCTAACCAATATCGGTCTCTGTGGATCATCAATTTTACATAGAACAATGAGCTCATAACTTTCACCAAACATCCTAGAATCACCCAAAACCTTTCCCACATATTTCCTAACACCTCAATGATCTTTCCCAACTAGAACAACACCTTTCCGATACTAGATTAGTTTCTATTATTAGTACTTTACTTAATCTAATGTATTGATAATTTTTTTAGACACCTAAATCAAATTATTAACAATAAGACCTTAAATTATCCCATTTATTTTCATTAATTGTGGTAAAATAGTGGATTGACAACCATATAGGAAGTATCACACTTCTAAGAAATAGCATTAACTAGGTAATTCACTATCATAAATTGTTTAATTATCTCTTGTGGTCTTGTTGTGCTTTTACAGGTAGTTCCTCCTAGCTAAAAGGAATCTCTCACATTCAGTCTGATCAAATTCAATAATGTGTGCAATCTTCTCCCGACTATTTATAGGTATTCCTCCTATGCCCATTACCCTTATCTATTTTATCGCATTATTGAGCTAATACGGGTTAATCACTAGGGCTTGTGCCAGGAACATCTCTCCAACTCCCCAAGTTCAAATCTTTTGAATGTTTGATGAGACATTCACCATGGCTTGAAAGTTAGAAATACGTGTTATCAAAGAAAAGAAGCTATAATTGCATAATAAGATCACTCCATTCAAATCAAATGACTCTTCTTCTTCTTCAAAAACAAAAACTAATCATTCAAAACCTAAAGGATTTGCCAACGTAGTGGTCCTGAAATATGGTCCATCTCATCCATCCAACCAACCAAAATCTTCCTCTACTCTTTCTCCTATTCATAATTTTCAATACAGGCATGAACAACGATGATATACTCCCATAGGAGAACCTTACTCCTCGATTTTGGAAAAGATTATAAATGTAGGATCCATAACTCTTCCACCCGTCAAACCACATACTAGTTTTGACCCTTCCTGTCTTGTGCCTACATCATGTAAGGAGAACGATTACGTAACTATAACCATGTCGAGGTCATCGTGAAATTAATTGTAAAACATTGAAAACTATTGTCCACAAAATGTTGGATAGAAAATATCTAGTCTTAGATAACCCTCATGCACCAAGCTAACAAAAATTCCACATATTTAAGAATCTAGTTCCAAACCACACTCCATCATCCAACCAAGCAGACGAAACCTCAACCAATGATACCAACATTCGAAAGGTTCATGTCATTTTGATACCATACCAACCCCTTCTACTCAATTTCCTCCCATCCCATTAGTTGAGGAAATCCTTGCGTAAGTTCTTCCACCCATAGAGGATTCCACCTCATCCTCTCCTCTACCCATGGAGGAGTCAACCTTATCTATTGTTTCATCTACCGAGCAGCCCACTTCATCTATCCCTTCATCTATGGAGGCATCTACCCCACTCATCTCTCTACCTATCGAGCAACCCGCATAACTCACTCTTCTACCCATGGAAGAGCCCATCTTACCCTTTTCTTCACCAATTGAAGAGTCTACATTGTCCACCTTTCCCCCTCCTCTACCCAAATAAGATCCACTTTTAGCATCTCTTCATATTGGTGACAATTCCTCAATAGATTTTAAAGACCATGTCAATTTTCTATCATCTCTTCTACCCAAAAAGTTTGAAGCCAACCATTTCCCTATCTCATAGACACAAGATTTCTTTATTGAGATTACTACAAAATCATCATCATCCCCTTCCACTTCTACACTATTCTCCTATTTGGTCGATTGCTTGGATTATGTTGACTATTCCACACTTTGGGGATGCCTTTAACTTCTCCTATTGACTCAAATGAAAAAGTTGTCCCTAGGCACATAAAAATTTATCCTAAAGTGTTCAAGACAACTAAAACCATCACACCTAAGATGGTTATAGTATCCTTTATGCATCATCATTACTTACACCCATACCTTTATAATTACCCCAACAACCACCAACACCCAAACCGCTACCTACACCCGTACCTTCACCTATGCCCAAATATATCACCACATTGGGGGTTGTGTCAACACCAAGTCTAGTCCATACTCCTGTGAAGATTGATTTAGCCACCTCTTCCCAAACAATCACTAGGCCTATCCCCCCACCTAAGAGGAAGACCTAACCTCATAGGCATCATACCCCAGTTTCTTCCACTTCTCCTATTTCACCTTCACCACTTCCATCCATCTTAAGCCCCCATCCATCAACATTGGTCAAACATCCTCCTACCCAAGGTAAGACTAAAATTAAGCAACCCACATCCTTATTGCAAGCTCTCATTCCACACAATCCTTCTACATTACCTACACCTGCTCCACTACCCATGCCTTTACCTTCCCTTCAACCTACACTTTTTGTATTTCCTCCTACCACTATCTTCATTGCACCTCCACTCTCACCTTGTTTAACCCATCCAATTTCATATTTTACATTCCCTTCTACTTCACACTCTACCCTAACACCTTTACCCAAGAAGGTGTAACCCAAACCCATAACCACACTACATAAAAAAGGTAGCTAAACCTATTCAACCTCAAACTCCTTCATCAGTAACGTCTCTAACACAAAAGCCACCCACACCTCCACCCAAACCAACACCACCTCCAGAAACACCTCTTCCATTGAACTCACCCAAACCTCCATGCAAACCTAATCTCACTTCTCATTACAATCCATTAGCAGGGTCTTACGCTAACATCCTCACTTGGCTGTTAGAAACTTCTATCATTACATTGCCACTTCTCAGGTCTTACAACCCACTCAAACCTAAACCAAAAGGGTTTGATGATACCAATATTTGTGCCTATCATTGTGTGTCAAGGAATGATGTTGAAAATTGTAAGGCCCTTAAAAATATTCTTCTTCAAATGTGTTCTCCTGAAGATATCTTTGACAAAGATGACCTTTTGGATAAAGATCCCATTCCCCCTTCGCATGTCACCACGCATCCTCGCTCCATATTCAAGTGGCCTTCACGTTCACCTCCACAACCCTCTTTTCCTCCTCTAACCTTTGAGATCAATATGGTCTAGATAAGGGAGTCATCCCAACCCCCTCTAAAATTCCAGTGCACCATACTCATGAGGATCTTCTCCCACACTAGGATTTTGTCCTCCTGTCATTATACCTTTCACGACATATCTCCCTCTTTTCCTCATATAAATATGGTTCAAGTTGCCACTAGAGCATAAAAATATAAAGGAAAATAGAATACATGAAACCCATCCACTAAACCTTTACCCAACATCCCATCTACACCTGTATCCAAGGTAACCATCCATGGCTTGGCATATCCCATTTCTGACAAAGTCACACATCGTACCATGATCAAACAACTTCACCGATCCCCCCTCAAAATTTATTTGTACAATATCATCTAAACCTATAAGTTTCATCATTAGGCCTTCATCCCACATAATGACCCCACACTTGTTGCTACCATCATTACCCATAATCATGTGGTTTCCCTCACTACTCTGCCTCCATCTTCTATTCCTGTTACCTTTCATCAAGTCTATGCTATTAGTTTCTCCAACGAAGATATTTTCCCTCTCTATTCGGATGATATTGACACGGTGTTATTCATTTCTACCTACATTGATAATACACATGTTTGACGTGTCATGATTGATGGAGGTGCTAGTATCAACATCATTTCTTCTCATGCATACAAACAAATGTGCATCCCTACCAATTGCATGCATAATAACCTAGTTATGCTTCATTCATTTAACGATGTCATGAATTCTACCCTCGACACCATCATCTTCCACATTTGTGGGGGGGCCCGTACCATTCCTAAATTATAATATATCCTAAGAGGGGAATTCCAATAGAGCATGCTACTTGGACAACCCGGATTCACGCCATGGGTTGTGTACCTTCAACCTTACACTATTTTTTAAAATTTGAACATGAAGGGCATAACTATACCATTCTCGAAAATCCTTCACCATTTAAAAACTTGTAATATGCTCTTTCCACCTAATGATGTCCTTATATAAGTTAACACATCTAGTACTGTGCACTACCGCTTCTTCTTAAGTCGCTATCCCATCTACCACCAAGATCTTACTTCATCTTCACCACCGCCTCATCCACCACTTCCACCGCTACACCTTCCACAACCAACTCCTCTATTCCCATCGCTATCGCAGCTAGCCGTCAACCAACTCATATACTTCACAAACACTTGACACTTCCCCTTCTCATGATTCTAGTGATTCTTCCATTCCTACTAACCAAATACCAACTTCTAATCCTTTGGTAGGTGTTTTTCAATACCTTACCTTAGGGGAGTATCACCTCTACAACATCAATACCTTCCTTACTCCTCAAGAGTATGGAAGCCTCCATCAACACCCACATTACAACCATCATGTAGGTGAGGTATTTCCATACAGTCCACCCCACCTTCACATTAACTTGAGATATGGGGAAATTGATGATTCTTCATATACTCTTGAACCACCTACCCAAACCCGTCCATTCTCATCTGATTTTCAATACCTCACCAATCGTCACTTCGCTCACACTTTCCTTCATCAATGTTCTTGGAAAGGATTTGGATTTGGTCTTTACGAATAAGGTTGTCACATAGTCATACCTTGCACCACTCGGAAACACAAAGACCATAGTGGTCTTGGATTTTTTGAGGAACCTTCTTCTAAGAAATCTCATATTAACCTTGTAGAGGAAGATACACCTTCTCCACCTTATTCACCTACCACACTTTGCCTTCCCCACAGAGTCCATGGATCCAAAATCCATGCCTCCTAGATTTTTTGTTCATAAACACCATTTCCTTGAGACCTCTCGACCTATCAATGCGATGTTCGGGCTCCTTCCTCCCTTCCCTTTCTCGTATCCTTACATGATCGATGACGACACACCTTCTATAAATTTTGTTCATTGTTAGGATGATGATTCTATTCTCACATATCTAGGTGTAGAGGATTCTTACATTTACCAGCTATTACCTTCTGAGATACAGACTATGTTGAATGAATTGACCATAGAGATCAACATTCACACTCATGAAGACTCTCAAATTCTAAAGATAGGACATTCCTTAGATCCCACTAAAGAGGAAGCCTTCACCTCTTTCATTTGAGATCATAAAAATGCTTTTTATTGGTCTTACACTAATATTCTTAGTATTGACCGAATATCATGGTCCACAATATCATAACTATTCGACACTAAACTTGTGGCGAAGCGTAAGCTACAAAAATACATCCACAAATTTCCAATCTTATCAAAGAGGAACTCCAAAGCACCTTCTTTCTGTTTATTTTATTCTACCCATTGACTATCCCTAATAGATTTCTAACATTGTTCCTGTCACCAAAGCAATAGGGGGACTCCACATCTGCATATATTTTTACGACCTTAACCTCACTTTCCCTAAGGATAATTTTCCTCTACCTAGTATCGACCAACTTGTTGATCTTATAGCCGAGCCATGAGATGCTATCACTCATGGATGGGTTTTTGGGTTATAATAAAATATTACTCGCTCTTGAAGATCAACACAAAACCACCTTCATCACCCCTTGGGGGACCTTGTGTCATCATGTAATGCCTTTTTCCTTAAAAATACTGGTGCCACATATCAGCGTACTAAGACCTATATCATGCACAACATCATGTATCGCATATTGGAAAATTATGTTGACGACCTTCTCGCCAAGTCCAAAAGTTGTTCCAAACACCTCCTAGTTCTCAAAATCATCTTTGATCACCTTCAACTAAATAAATGTGTCTTGGTATTTCTCTCTAGAAACTCCGTGGATTTATCGTCTCTTTGTGCGGTATCAAAGTTGATCCTACTAAAATCAAGGATATTCTTGAGATTCCTCCACCTACTAACCTTCGATAGCTTCGTAGTTTGCAAGGCAAGTTACAATCTATTCGATGTTTAATTTCCCAACTTTAACTGATGTCACCCTTTTCATCATCTTCTTAAAAAGGATGTTTCCTTCAATTGGGATGATGAGTGCCACAAAGCTTTTGAATAGAATTAATTAATGATTACATGAAATCTGTAGCTATGTGTGTTGTTACAAAATGTAACATATCACATAGTCTATAATTTCATGATTATCTTCAGCAAGAGAACACAAAGCCCCGAAGGACAGATGTGTTATCTTGATGAAGACATGAAGTATAGAATAGATGAAGTGTTAAGTTTTGGAACAACAATCATAATTACAGATTACAGTAGTCAAAGTTCATTGTTAAAGTTATAGGTATTTTAAAGTTCTTTCCTTCATGATTAATACATTCAATTATGTTATTGAGTTGTTTAATTCATCATACAATCCATATACAAAAGATGAAATGTAGAAAGAAATACACAACTCAGTTTTAGAATTCAATGTTTTATTCATAAGGAATTTCAAATGTTCCCACACAAGCCATGGGATGTAACTCAAGAGTAAATTATAACTAATGAAGAGTAAATTACAACTACTAAAGTAAGAGGTACATATGCATGAAAAAGAAAATAAGAGGAGTATGAATGAACCCATCATTTCCTTGAGGTTTCTTTCATTTTAGTTGATGCATCTCAGCTCCAACTTTGTTCCATCTTCATCCTCGTTGCTTAGAAAATGGCACTATACCTAAAAAAATAGAAAAGGAAAGATTGTCAAAATTGAGCTCAAGGTTGATCCATATTCCTATACTATCCAAATTTGTAGGTGGATCTCTTAACAATAGGAGGTATAAATTACATGAGGATCAAAGGCACAACTGATAAAAGTACTTTTTCTGTAGCAACATACATGATTTATTCACTCAGAAATAAGGAGAGAGAAGAAAGAGAAAACTATGGAATAAAAGAGAGGCCAAAAAGCCTAATGTTTTCTAACCAGTTTGTCTAAATGTGCAGATATAGGTAAGAAGAAAAAAGAATCATGTAAGAATAAATCAAAAAGTACATTCATTTTAGTTTAAACTAAAGGTTAAAGTTAACTGAAATGAGATAAGATTACAATGAAACATAATGAAAAAGGAAATCTGAGAAAATTTTGACAAGGCTTCGCCATGTAAAATGGACATTTTACATCTTTCCATCATGCTATTTCAAACTAATACATGCTTGAAAGTTATATAAAATAAAATAGTAATACATAAATAATAATAATGCATGACATCAATCAAAGATAACATTTATCAGATTTCATCTTCCAACAACAAGCCATGAAGAATCTAAATGAACTTTATACAAAGTGCATATTAAATTAAACTAATGCACACTTTTAGATCAAGGTTCATTTAAGATTAAATGAAAAAAATAGTAATGTAAATGAGAAGAGTGCATTTTTTAAGTTCTATGAGGTTTAATGTGAAAACAATAAGTGGAGAGAAAGGAAACATTTATGGATAAGAGCATTAATTTTAATATGATATAGAATATATTATCATAAGGTATAAGGTTGTATATAGATTATGAAAATGCACTTTCAACTAACATAAAATAGTATGAAGAGAGAACTCATTTCATTTTAAACAGGAAATAGATAATAAAAAAAGATACAAAGATCAAGATTAAAAAATATAGAGAAGAACATATAAATTCATATGAAATAAAATCATTGATCGAAATTATGTATTTCAAATTACAAGATATGAAGGGAGATAATTAGGAACAATTCAAATTAACATTTAAAAACAAATCATTAGAGAAGGCATGGAAATGTTATTACCTCAAAAACAAAAAATTTTCCTCTTTTATTCACAACAACAGAGAGAACCTCCAACTACCTTAGAACCATTCAAATCTCATCAAATTTAAAGGATATGTTTTTAGAATGAGCTATAGTGATTTAGAATGAAAGCATCAAACACCACTAAATTAATAAAATAAAAGTAGCATTATAAAAAACAAGTTAACTAAGAATAAAAAAATAATAACAAATGTAATATGGAGCATGAAAAGGTATGAACAATAAAATCAAACTAAGGATGCACAAATAATAATGATAAAACACATATGAAAATAGTGAATAAATGCTACATTGAATGGAATTAATGACATCCTAGAGCCATTTAAAAATATTGATACCTCATGAAGATAAAGGAATGATTAGGGGAAGCTTAAACTTCTAAAACAACTAAGGATCAATTCTTAACCAATCAACAATTGAAGAAGTGAAATATTAAAATACATATTTCAGTCTCACATGGCAAAGTAAATTATGAAAACCTGATTCATCAAGATCTAGGGATAGATCCTCAGGGATTCCTCAAAGGAGTAAACATGATTATAATACCCTTTCAAATTATGGTACTTTTTCAATCAATCAAATAGTGATCATATGTTCAACATTTAAGCAAGTGGGAAGCAATCTATAACTACTTACTAAAACTTACTTTTCTAAGGAAGAAATATTTGATGATCAATTTAAAAAAAAAAACATGATAAAATTTCAAGAAAAGAAAAGTTAACCCAAGGTCTTCCACAAGATGGAGAAAGTAATGATCTATTCAAGTAAAGCAATTTCATAAGCAATACGAAATCATTTTCAGATCAAACAATGGATTTAATTTTAAGAGAAGATCATTCATACACAACATAGGGGAAGGAGTTTCAGGTATTATTATATAAAGTATTTGATTGCATTAAAAGAGTACGAGAGATTCATATGAGCTTAATCAATAATACAGAGGTGAAAAGCTATGAATTGGGAAAAAATCAACAACTTCAAACCCATGAAGGAATTTAGATATATGAAAATCCTAAACATCAAAACAATGACCATGCATACTGAATTGATAAGCTTGAATCACCTGAAGAAATCAAATGGCTTCATAAAATAAAAAGAGAGCACAAAAAGAACCCAAATATGGGTAATTTACAAAATCCATAAATACATAAACCCCAAGAAAGCATAAAAATAATGAACCTCTCTCAGAATCTAAACTTCTCAAACACAATAAAAATGGCTTCAAAAAAACTTGAAAAATAGCCGATACAAACCCAAGTCTAGAATAATGGTGGATATTTCAAAAATCATCGAGATCTTAATCATATCATATAAAAAAAAAATGCCAAACACCATGAAAGGCCAAGCTCATATATGGTGGCCATAAAAAGATCAAAATTTAAAAGGAATGAAGAAGCAAAAACTAGAATACCCATGTCTCTTAAAAATAGATATCTTATGATTTTTAAACAAAATATAGAATACCCATTTGACAAATCAAATCATTATGGCATCATTATTCATCTTACATTTGGATCGGAAAATGGAAAGAAACCCTCACCTCGAAAAGAAAAGAACATTAATTAATTAAGTAAAATGAGAAGATATACATGTTCTAAAATGAGCTCCAAATAGTCATCCAAAATGTCATTCTCAGAGAGACCAAGCAAGAGATGAAAAAAAACTCATCAATGGAAGCTCACCATAACTAAAACTAGAGACCCCTCATAGAGAGCTCAGAAAGAAGCACATATCAATGTAAAACCTCCAAAAAAATAAAACCAGAGCTTGAAATTATCGGTAAACATCAGCCACCACTCAGAAAGTTGAAAAATAGAAACTCCATTGAAGGTGGAAAGCTCAAAATTTATAGCAACCCTTCATTAAAGCTCAAGAAAAGCATCAACAATGGCGGTGGGGAATTTTTCCAGGGCTTCGCCCTAAATTTTTCCAAGTGTGAATAAAGTAGAATGATGGGGTTCAAGTGTTCTTTACTCACCCAACTAACCTCAATGCAAACCCTAGCTTACTATGGTTAAGAAAAAAACAAAGCTATAATCAAAAGAAAAAATGAATTATCAAAATCAAAACTCAGCAAAAAAAACTAGGCAAACCACCATGGTTCAAATGCCACATGAAAAGCTCAATCGATGAGTCATCATGGCAGAAGGGACCATTATCATTAAATATAATTACAAATTGACCTTATAAGGTCTATGTTCAAACAAATATTCTAATGTGCCAACCAAATCATTCCAACATGCCCAATCAAAAATAAAGCTCTTGATTGATATGGTGACAAGATATATATAAGCAAGAATAACCAAGAGAAACCTTATACCTAAAACAATGATGGCATGAAAATTGAGTTAGTATATACACATATGCCATGGTCAAATGCCAAAGAATTATCAAAGGGAATTATATTATCTAAATGTTATCATGAGATAATCAAAAAGGATAAACAATATGTGCAATAAATGGGCCATGATGAGGGTCAAAATCAATGAATACCAAGAATATGCACATCAAAGGTGGTCCATATAGTGGGATGGTTTTGAAAATGAATCTGAGTGTAAATTATTCATGTGATCACAAGGAGATAAAAAGAGGTCAACATCATCAGAATATAAGGTCCCTTTTGAAGACTTATTACCTTATTTTCCACAAAATAATTATCATCAAAGATAAATAATATTATTGCACATATGTCAACCTAAAAATAGTCCCTACATGGGATTTTTTGAGATAAACAAAAGAATTATTTTTTGTAGGGACATATTATTTTGCATGTGCATCCAAGGAGTTTTAGGCTAAGTAAGTAGATCAAAAATATAGATGTCACATCAAGCACTAGAAGACAGAAATTGCATGCACATGGGAGAAGACTTGCTCATCAAGCAAGGTTTATTATTAGTAGAATTATTCACCCAACTTTATTAAAAATAGAACAGTCAACTGTAGTTTGATTGAGTTGTATTTTTGTAACCAAAGGCTATTAATGCCTCTTTGTATTAGCATGCTTATTTTATTCCTTTATTTATTAATAAATAAAGGGTAAAAATAGGATGCATGGGTGAGTATAGTTTTAGTCTATTTTTAGGAAGGGTGGGGAATTTTTTTTGCTATATATTGTGTGCAAAGAAAAGCACAGAGGGAGGATTTTTTTAGACACAGGAGTTTTGAAAGATTTTTCTAGTTTTCCCTTTGAATGAGAAGTATATTCTACCTTTCCAATTATTTGTAGTCTTGTGTATGTTTATTAATCCTTGTGAATGTTGAATTCCTGATTAATCATCTTACCCTATTAAATTTAGTAATTTCTGCATGATATTAATGTGCATGTGTAACTTAACAGTATTGTTGTGATACTTTCCCTCAATACATCAAGTGTTTGCCTTAATATTCTGCTAAAAACTATTGGTTTGTGCATCTAGAATTCATTCTCATATCAATTATGCATGTGCTCATTCAAATACCTCACACAAGTTTGGTGTATCACCCAGTTTTGAAATCCATTTTAGTCATCTTTTACCCTCAAACCCCAGAAAATTAGTTTAGGATACATCAATAAGGAACCGGCCTTGATATCGGAGACTCACCTCAAAATAGGTATACCCACAGACCTGAGGTGTTTCCATTGTATCTATGAAAGAGAGAGATCAATTTTGCAAGCTTAGAACACTGCAGCCATCTCTCTCTAAGGTGCACTTTTGAGAGATAACATTTTTGGCATGCATGCATGGGGGACAATGAATCAGATAGATTTATGAGCAAATTACAACAATTTACAACAGATTCACAGTAAGAAAAAGTTACTTTTGGATCAACAAGCTGCAACAATTTATTCTAAAGATTTAAAGATTTATTTGGTGACTCGTAAAGCTGATTTTAGACCATTTTTGTAGCATGTTCCATGCCTAAAGTGACTACAAGATCATCGGTAAGAGGAATTCCTTTTGAGTTTATTTCTTTACCTTTGAATTCTGTAAGAAGAAGAAGAGTTGGTAATACTTTACCTTATAATAGGCCTGGTTTTAACAACCCTCCTCCTAATATTCCTTCACCACGTATTAATTTCTCTATTCAGATCCCAATTTTTCAAATGGCTATTCAACCACCTAGGAATTTTGTGACCTTTACTAATGGCAGCCCATTAGTAATTCTAGTTTATCATGATATCCCTAATGTTGCCATGAAAATCTTTCCTTCATTCATGGGTGAAAATTAGGTTACACCTATAGAGCACATCAAAGATGTTGCAGCCCTATGTGTAGTCCATAATATTACTCATGAAGATGTGGCTTTGAGACTTTTAGTTGCATCCTTTAAAGGAAAGCCTTGTAATGGTATAGAAATCTAGAGATTGGAAGCATAAGAACTTGGGATGATTTAGGTGGTAAATTTTTGAAACAATTTCAAGATAATTAGATCATTTATCCCTATAGAACAACTATCTACCATTAGAAGAGCTCCTCATGAATTTATGGTCTAGTTTCAACATTCATTTTTCCAGAACTTGGGAAAGAATCCCAACAAGTGTTAAGCCTCAAGCTGACCATGCTTTCCTTTATTATCTTAGAGCATTAAACAGTGATATTTCAACTATGATTTAGTCTATGGGAGGTGACACTCTTCCAATAATGCTTATGATATTGCTATAAAAGCTGAAAATAGTCTTATTCAAGATGAAAAATTAGCACCAAGGCCTTCAATGCCTTTTTTAGATATTTGGCACCTATCCCACAACCTATCACCATTATAGAACCTATTATTGTAGCCCCATTAGATGATGTTTAAATCTTTGCAAGACTATGGGAAACAAGCTAACTTGATTGAAAATAGACTTGCATTACCTAGTAGGCCTTATCAAGCTCCTTATCAGCAAAAAACCAACAAAATAGGTAGCCTTACCAGCAGAATCAAAATTATAGGCAACCTTATCAGCAAAGGTAGTTTGACCCAAAGGCTCCTAGTTCATCTAATGCTTTAGTCCTAGTTAATATGGCTACAAGAAGAATGGTGTCAACCTTGTAATCAACCTCATTCAGCTGCAAGTTTCCCAAATGCTTTCTTGAACATAAGTCTTGTTGCACAACCTCAACCTGAGACATTGTTCATGCCTCAAATGGAGGGTGGGCAGCAGAAACTCATGTTCAAAAAGCACCTGAATAGAACTTAGTCAGTTTTAGTGAGGATGATTTCATTATAGTTACTACTAGGGCTCAAGAAAAGGCCCAAGAAAGTCAAAAACAACAAAATAGGCCTATTTCTACCCACAGTCACTGATAAAACAACAACTATATGCCAAAAATCAGCTAATAGTTCTGTTGTTCCACAAAAAAAAAGTGTGTTTCAACTAGTAAAGAAGCAAAAAACAACTACATCCTGATCCAAGAAGATTATTTATACCTCAGATATCAAAAGAAGCTGAAGCAGAATCAATTTTTCACTAAAGCCTATGCTAAAACAGTAGAGTTTTTTAAAACTATTTGCTTCTTTTAACATTGTTGATGTAATGAAAAATCATAATGTTAATATCTCAATGTGGGATGCTCTAAGTATTCAGGACAGAAGATTTACTTTCTCATGAACTTGCTAAGTTGTAGATTTCTTCAAAAACAATAGAAAAGGAAGTTAGAAAAATATGGTCCTTGGAACAATGGAACAAGACCACATTAAAGAAGTTAAATGGATGGTTCAAAAGGTTTTAAATGCTCAAGACATCAAGAAACCACCACCATTTTATTTTTCACTGATTATTGGAGAGCATCTTGTTCATAACTATATGGTTGATAGTGCAAGCAAGTAGCATAGTTATGCCAAAAGTAATTGCAGAAAAATTGGGTTTACATTATGAACCTACAGAGAAGAGTGTGCTAACTTGATGGGACTGCAATGAATACAATTGGTGTCATCAAAAATCTGGAGGTAACATTACATGCTTTCCCAAATGTTTCCATTTTGCAAGATATTATTGTTGTGGATTTACCTCCTTACTTTGCTATATGCTTATCTAGAGATTTCACAACAAAAATAGGAGGTTATCTCTCTTCAGATTGGTCCTTTTTTCTTCACTACACATTATGGAACCAAATTTACTATCAATTCTGAACCATTGGCCAGATTTCACATTGAGCCTCACGCTTCTAATGCATTAGCTAATTATGCAACCTTAGACCAGTCTGATTTTGATAATACAACTCATGTTTCAACACTAGATGGTGTTTCTAATCTATTTATGGATGAAAAGACACATGAAGAACATGCTCATGATCCTTTCAAAGAATTTGAAGAACATATGTTTGGTGTGTATTGCCTACATGAGGAAAACACACCAATTCCCTTGTTGTCCAAAATAGAAAATGCAGTAGAAGGGATTTGGAAGCTTCATTTTGATGGAGCTAAGAACAAGAAAGGACAAGGAGTAGGTTTGATGCTCACTTCCCCCACAAATGAAAGGTATTTCTCAGCTTTGAGTCTCAATTTTCATGCACTTGTAATGTAGCTGAATATGAAGCGTTAATTCATGGCTTACTTTGGGCTAGAAAGAGAGGTATTAGCATGTTACATATTTTTTGGTGATTTTGAGTTGGTTATCAATCAAGTAAGAAATTTCAATGTTTGTAAGAATCCATTAATGAAGTCTTATAGACATAGAGTTTCAAACTTAATGGAAGATTTCAATGCTATTAATATCCAGTCCATTCCTAGAATAGAAAACAAGCATGTAGATAGACTTGCAGCAATTGGTGCTAGTTTTGAAGTGTTGGAACAGATTAAAAACAATGAGATTCAACCTCACATAAAGCTGATTGTCAAGCCTTCTATACCCGATAATGATTTGAATTGGTAGGTTTTTGAAAATGATGAACAAATTTGTAGGTTTTTACAAGCAAGAAGCTGATTTTTCTAGTAAATCAAGATAAATTACAACACTTATATGGTGACCAGATTGTTCAATTAAAGATGAATAAACTACCTCAAGGCTTGGTCACATTAGAAGACATCTTCAGCACTGATGATTAGTTAAGGAAAGACAAAACAAAGATGTCAACACATGCAGATAATTATGAAGAGATCTCAGTTGATGAGGGAAAAATTTATTTCTGAAAGGTATGTTCCTTAGCTGAGAAAATTTCCTTTATCAATCTTTGTAAGGAATTTAAGGATGTTTTCACTTGGAAATACCAAGATCTGAAAGGGTTTGATCCAATTTTGGCACAACATACTATTGAATTACAGCCAAATTCCAAGCCAATTAGGAAAAAAAAGAGCCTATAAATCCCAAGATAGAGCCTTTAATGAGAAAAGAGTTATCTAAGTTGATCGAATCAGGTATTATCTTTCAGTTAAGCATTCAAGTTGGGTAGCCAATCTTGTTCTATTTGGAAAAAGAATGGAGAAATCAAGATTATGTGTGGATTTAGAGATCTTAATAAAGCTTCACTAAAAGATCATTACCCACTGCCCAATATGGATCAAATTTTAAGAATAGTTTTTTGGTTCGATAGACTATCTCTTCTGGATGGTTATAGTGGATACAATCAAATTCTAGTCCGAGAAGAAGATAGGTACAAAACAAATTTTACCACCAAGTGGGGTACTTATGCTTACAAAAGAATGCCTTTTGGCCTTTCAAATGTTGGTGCAATGTTTCAACGTGCAATGGACATGGATTTTTAGTAGCTTGTTAAATAAATGCATATTGGTTTATTTGGATGATGTTACCATATTTTCAAAAAATTTAGATGAACATCTAATACATCTAAGGAAGACTTTTTAGTTATGCAGACAGTTTGGAATATCTTTGAATCCCAAAAAGTCTCTATCTTTTAGTACATCAAGGTAAATTACTTGGTCATATTGTTTCTAAACAAGGTTTAGCAATTGACCCTTTCATAATTGAAGCCATATCACAACTATCATTGCCTCATCACAAGAAGGCATTACAAATTTTCTAGGAAAAATCAACTTTGTTAGAAGATTTGTTCCATATTTTGCAGCATTGGTTAAACCATTGACAACTATGTTAAAGAAAGAGAAGACTTTCTCTTGGACCAATGAAGGGAGAGAAGGGTTTGAAGCAATTAAAACAGCCATCTCTCAAGCTCCTACTCTTGCAAATCTAAATTTTGATAAAGATTTTACAATGTATGCACTTGCAGGAGCTAAAACAATCTCAGCCATATTAACTCAAGTTAATGATGAAAATATTGAACAACCAATTGCTTTCTTTGGAAAAAGTTTGCATGATTATGAAACAAGGTACACATTTCTTGAAAAACAAGTACTTTCAGTAGTTAGAGGACTAAATAATTTTAAGTACATGCTTTCAAACAACAAAATACATGTTCTTGTTTCTCATCCAAGTGTAAAATCTTTCTTGTTAAATAAAGAATTGAATGAGAAAAGAGAAGTTGGATAACGAAAGTCATGGAATATGATGTTGATATCCATGTTGTGAAGACAGTTCGAGGTAAAGGTTTGTGTGAACATCTAATTATTGATATGGAAAAAAACATAGGCTGTAGAATCAAGAAGATCCAAAACAACATGCTGAAGTTACGTATCAACAATCAGATGTCATGGTGCAACCAGAAAATCAGCAACCTGAGCTTGTTCAAGAAGTTCAGGAATCAAGATGGATGATTGATTTAGTTAACTATCTACAACATGACACTTATCCTAGGAAGGTATGGACAAGAATAAATGAAGGTATTTCAGGTTACAAGTTGTACCTTATGTTTTTATTGATGGTGTGTTATTCAAAAAAGATATAAATGGAATCTTGTTGCGATGTGTTGATTATGATAGAATTCAACAATTATTATCCGAATTCCATGAAGGACCTAAGAGGTCATTTTTCAAAGCATGTACCACAACCTTAAAAATTATGAAATCTAGTTACTATTGGCCCAACATATTCAAAGACTATTTTGAATGGATCAGAAAGTGTAAGAAATGTGCTTTCTTTGTTGGAAAAGAATGTTTAGCTTTGCTGCCCTTACAACCTATTTCAGTTGATCAACCTTTCATGTAGTGGGGTCTTGACTTTATTGGCATGATAAACCCACCTTCATCACAAGGACACAAGTGGATTTTGACTACTACAGATTACTTTACACATTGGACTGAAGCAATAGCCTTGAAAGATGCTAATGAAACTTGATACTATCCTTTTATGAAGGTATAGTTTATAGATTTGGTGTTCCAACAACTATCATTTCAGATAATGCTTTAGCATTTCTTGGTGCAAAGGTAACAGATTGGGCTATCAACCATGGAATTTATTTAAGTTCTTCATCTAATTATTACCCACAAGGTAATGGGTTAGCTGAAAGTACTAACAAGAATATTTTAAGGATCATCAGAAGAACACTCAAAGATAACCAGAGAGCTTGGCATCTAATGTTGAATTCAACACTTTGGGCTGACAGAGTGACTCCTAAAAGATCAGTTGGAAATTCACCATACAAGCTTGTTTATGAAAGAGAAGAAAGAATGCCTATTTAGTTGAGTTACCCTACACTAGATTTGCTACATCAGATGGAGCTGCTTGAGAATGAACCATTGTAGATTCATTATGCAGAATTAATGGAATTACAAGAGCTAAGAGATCAAGCTCATGTGAACATGGAAAAGAATTAGAAATAGATGAAGAAAATTTTTGATAAGAAGGCTAAGTTTAGAATCTTCAATGAAGGAGACATTGTGTTGAAATGGGATGTTGATCGTGCAAAGCTAAGAAATCACATGAAGTTTGATACAATATGGAGTGGTCCTTACATGATTTCATCTTGCAAAGAACACAATGCATTTTTCAAGCTCTCAAGGTTGAATGGAGAGGAACTTCCCATTCCTGTGAATGGTATGTTTCTCAAACACTATTATTGAAAATCCTACAGTGTTATTTAGAGTAGGATTTCCTTTCAATAAGTGCATTTCCTACACATTGCAATGTTTTTCAATTCAATAAAGTGCATTTGTGCACGTGATCTAGTTTACCAGATCCTTCCCAGTTTTAGTTTCATTTTGGAAGGGTTGGACCTTCAGAAAGGTAGATTTTGATTACATGCTTTGGACTCCATGCCCAATGGACAAGAGAAAGCATTGGTTTACAAGCTAGTAGAAGCTTTCCCCGTAGGATCGCCAGAAATGTTGACAATTTTTACACTTGTGCAAAAATGGGAAACTCAAAACTTCATTATGATGGATGGCATTGGTGAAGTGAACCTAAGCTAGGGGAGATTCTTTCAGTTCAATATTTTTTCTATTGAATTAATTAATGATTACATGAAATCTGTAGCTATGTGTGTTGTTACAAAAAATGTAACAAATCACATAGTCTATACAATTTCATGATTATCTTCAACAAAAGAACACAAATCCCCCAAAGGAAAGATGTGTTATCTTGATGAAGACATGAAAGTATAGAATAGATGAAGTGTTAAGTTTTGGAACAACAATCATAATTGTAGATTGTAGTAGTCAAAGTTCATGTTAAAGTTATAGGTATTTTAAAAGTTCTTTCCTTCATGATTAATACATTCAATTATGTTATTGAGTTGTTTAATTCATCATACAATCCATATACAAAATGAAATGAAGAAAGAAATACACAACTCAGTTTTAGAATTCAATGTTTTATTCATAAGGAATTTCAAATGTTCCCACACAAGTCATGGGATGTAACTCAAAGTAAATTACAACTACTAAAGTAAGAGGTACATATGCATGAAAAATAAAATAGAGGAGTATGAATGAACCCATCATTTCCTTGAGGTTTCTTTCATTTTGGTTGATGCATCTCCAGCTCCAGCTTTGTTCCATCTTCATCCTCGCTGCTTGGAAAATGGCACTGTACCTGAAAATAGAAAAAAGAAAGATTGTCAATCATTGAGCTCAAGGTTGATCCATATTCCTATACTATCCAAATTCATGCAGGTGGATCTCTTAACAACAGGAGGTATAAATTACATGAGGATCAAAGGCACAACTGATAAAAGTACTTTTTTGTAACAACATACATGATTTATTCACTCGAAAAAAGAGAGAGAGAAGAAAAGAAAACTATGGAACAAGAGAGGCCAAAAGCCTAATGTTTTCTAACCAGTTTGTCTAAATGTGCAGATATAGGTAAGAAGAAGGAAGTAATACATTTCTTGTAACTTGAATCAAGAAAGTACATTCATTTTAATTTAAAACTAAAGGTGATTTAATAAATGATGAGATAAGATTACAAACTAAAATAAATGAAAAAGGAAATCTAAGAAAAATTTGACAGGCTTCGCCATGTAAAATGGACATTTTACATCTTTCCATCATGCTATTTCAAACTAATAATTTTAAAAAAGATAAATAAATCAAAAATAATGAAAAAGATATAAATGCCATCAAAGTAAAATGGACATTTTACATCTTTCCATCATTCAAAGCATATCAAATAATACATGATTTTACAAAAATTTTAAATCAGAAACTCAATGAAGAATGAATACAAAATAAAATGTTAAGAGTGATTTTAGTTCTACAAATTTATGTGAAAAAAAACAAATGAAGAAAGGAAAGAAAAGATAAAGCGGTGATTTTAATGATATAGAACATATTACCATATCAATCAGGTATGGATTATGAATGCACTTTTAACTACAGAAAATATTCATGAGACAAAACTCATTTCATTTAAATAGGAAGTTAGGATATAAATAAGCATTTACAAAGCTACAAATCCAAATATGAGAAGAACGTATTCTTCTTCATATGAAAATCATTGATCCAAGTATGTATTTCAACTTACAAGATATGAATGGATAGATATCAGAAAAAATAAGTAATCTAAAATAATCAAATAAGAGATTCAATGATGACTAAAAATATCAAGAAAATGCCTCTTTAATTCATCAAAAAAGATAAAAAGAGAACCTCAAACTACCTTAGAAAAATATGAAAAAATCAAAAAATTTAAAGCCATATGTTTTTAGAATGAGCTATAGGGATTAAGCATCGAGACACCACTGAACTAGTAAAAATAAGGTAGTAATGTAGAACACTAAGCTATAAAGCAAAAGGAACATAACAAATTTTAGGAGCAAATATGAACAAAAACTCCACTAAGGAGTGCAAAAAATCCTAAAACATAGGTATAAATGAAAATAGTGAATAAATGCTACGGTGAATGGAAGTAATGACATACTTGAGCCATTTAAAATCTTCAATGACGAAACATAATGATTAGGGAAGCTTCAAATTTTTAAAATAAATAAGGATCAATTTTTAACTAATCGATGAAATTTAAAAATTTAAAAAAAAAATATTAAAATACATATTTCAAGTCTCACATGGAAAATAAATTATGTAGAAAACCTAATTCATCAAGAGCTAGGGATAGATAAAGAAAGGAGTCCTCATAGTAGTAAACATGACTATGATACTCTTTCAAATTATGGTATTTTTTTTAATCGATCAAATAGTGATAAATATGTGGAACATTTCAACATTTGGGAAATGAAAGGAAAATCATAAATTAATTTAAAAGTTCTAATGAAAAGGAAGAAATATGATGATCAAATTATCAAAGAAAAATGAAAAAAATTTTAGAAGAAAAGTGAACCCAAGGTCTTCCATAATATAGAGAAAGTAATGATCTATTCAAATCAAAATTCAAATTAAAAAGTAATCATACAAATCATCATCAAAGATCAAACAATGGATGCCATTTTAAGAGAAGATCAGATCATACACCAACAAAGGAAGGAGTTCTAGCATTATATATATTATTTGATTACATTAAAGAGTACAAGAGCTACATCGAGCTTAATCAAAATAATACAAAAGTGAAATGCTATGAATTTGGGAACCTTTTTCTCAAAAAACTTCAAACCCATGAAGGAATTCAAATATATGCAAATCCTCAACATCAAAACAATGGCCATGCATCAAATCGATAAGCTTGAAAAATCGAAAATCATTGGAATGGCTTCAAAAAATAAAAGAGCACAAATCAAACCCAAATATGGGTAATTTACAAAATAGAAAAGAAAAAAAAAAAGCATAAAAAATGATCTCTCTCAGGTATCTACAATTTTCATAACACAACAAAACTAAACTTCAGAAACAAAATAGCCGATATAAACCCAAGTCCAGAATAATGGCAGATATTTCAAATATCTGAGCTTTTATCTCATATATGAACAATGAAATTCCAAACAATGAAAGGACAAGCTCATATATGGCATGGCCATAGAAAAAGGGGAAACTATCAAAAAAAAGATGAAGCTAAAAACTGAATACCCATGTCTCTTATACAACAGATCTTGTGATTTTTAAAAAAAATATAGAATACCAATTTGACAAATCACAAGTTATGGCATCATTATTCACTTACCAGTTGGAGCCAACAATGGAAATAAACCCTCACCTAAGAGAAAGAACACATTTCATAAGTAAAAAAAGAGAAGATATACATGTTCTCGATGAGCTCCAAATAGTCGCAATTAAATTCTCAAAGAGAGACTAAGTAGAAAAGAGATTTAAAAAACTCATCAATGGCAAACCGCCAAAACTAAAACTAGAGACCTCCTCATGAGAGAGCTTGGAAAGAAGTACATATAGATGAAAAACCTCAAGAAAAGCTAAAACTAGAGCTTAAAATTCTCAATAAACGTTGGCCACCACTGAGAAATTTTCAAAATAGAAACTCCATTAAAGATAGAAAATCTCAAAATTCAAAAAGTAACCCTTCATTAAAGCTAAGAAAGCATCAAACAATGGCAAGGTGGAGAAAATTTACAAAGGCATTTGCTCTAAATTTTTCCAAGTGTGAATAAAGCAAAAATGATGGGGTAAGTGTTTTACTCACCCAACTAACCTCACCCAACTAACCTCAAAATGAAAAAACCCTAGCTTAATATGGTGAAGAAAAATCAACAATTATGAACTAATCAAAATCAACAATAAATCAATGATCAACAATCCAATCACCAACCACAATGCAAACCACCAATGGTTAAATATGATGCCACCAAAAAAATATCAAGGGTAAGTCATCATCATGAAGGGGACCAGCCCCATTAAATATAATTGCAAATTGACCTTATAAGGTCTATGTTAATAAAAAAAATTCCAATGTATGACCAAATCATTCCAACATACCAATCAAACTAAATGAGAATTGTGATATGGTGACAAGATATAGTTCCCAAAAGGCCAGAGAATAACCAAGGAGAACACCTTTTCAAACAATTATGGCACAAAAATTTGAAAGTATAAACAAACCATATAATAAATGGTCAAATTAAGAAGAATTATCAAAGGGGGTTATATTACCTTATCCATGCATGAGATAATCACAAGGATAAACTATATGTGCAATGATGGGCCTGATGTGGGTCAAAATCTAATGAAGACCAAGTATGCACATCAAAGGTGGTCCCCATAGTGGGAGGGTTTTGAAAATGATTCAGAGTGCAAATTATTCATGTGATCACAAGGAGGTAAAATAAGTTTAACATCAGATATACAAGAGACCAAAGACTTATTACCTTATTTTCCACAAAATAAGATCCCCATGAATATTATCGCACATATTCTCAAAATAGAATTATTTTCCCTACATGGGAATTGAGGATAAACAAAAGTATTATATTTTTAGGGACACATTATTTTGCATGTGCATCCAAGGGGCAAGTAGATCAAACTACAAATGTCACATCAAGCACTAGAAGATAGAAATTGCATGCACATGGAGAAGACTTTCTCATCAAGCAAGGTTTATTATTAGCAAATTATTCACCCAACTTTATTAAAAATAGAACAGTCAACTATAGTTTGACCGAGTTGTATTTTTGTAACCAAAGGCTATTAATGCCTCTTTGTATTAGCATGCTTATTTTATTCCTTTATTTATTAATAAATAAAGGGTAAAAATAGGATGCATGGGTGAGTACAATTTTAGTCTATTTTTAGGAAGGGTGGGATGAATAATTTTTGCTATATATTGTGTGCAATTGCAAGCAAAAAGGGAGGAATTTTTAGACATAGGAGTGTTGAAGAATATTTTTCTATTTTTCCCTCTAAATGAGAAGTATATTCTGCCTTTCCAATTATTTGTAGTCTTGTGTATGTTTTATTAATCCTTGTGAATGTTGAATTCCTGATTAATCATCTTACCCTATTACAAATTCAATAATTTCTGCATGATATTAATGTGCATGTGTAACTTAACAATATTTTTGTGATACTTTCCCTCAATACATCAAAGTGTTTGCCTTAATATTCTACAAAAAACTATTGTCTTGTGCATCTAGAATTCATTCTCATATCAACACCCAGTTTTGAAATCCCAATCATTTTTTCAAACCCAGAAAATCCATACATCAATTGTCCTTAATACGAGAGACTCACCTCAAAATAGGTATCGAGGTGTTTTTTACCCAAGATTCAAACCTATAGGGTGCAATTTTTGACAGATAACAATACCTAGACTTATAATTCATTCATCACAAGTTGATTAAGGGACAAACCATTGCAGATCGCTTCCAAACATACCTCTTTCAGAAATCAATCTTCTAACTTTAATTTTCCCGATGATTCTATCTATACTTTATCCCTAGATGACATCATTTATCAAATGGCCTTATTCTTCGACTGTTCTAAATGTCAATTTTGGGGTGGTGCAGGGGTTATCCTCATTCCTCTTGACAGAGTGAGCCTATGCCTTTATCTTTAAAACTTGACTTCGATTGTACCAATAATGTGGTTGAATACAAAGCACTCTTTTTATGTCTCAAAACTACCTTTTCCCTATATGTTAAGACCATTAATATATTTGGTCATTCTCAACTAGTCATAAATTAAGTCAATGGTTTATACTAGTGTGATAACGAAATAATTCAAAAGTATAAGCATCACGTCGACATGCTTTTGACTACCTTTGATAATTACGACATTCAAATTTTTTTGTGATCCACTAACAAATTTGTGGATACCATGGCTTACCTCACCTCACAAATACCTACCTCACCTTCAAACTCTAAAATATTTGTCACAGTAAAACAATTGTAGTCACCTTCATATCTCATCCATGATGTACAATTTGTGGGAAGAATGTATACCGACCCATGCAACATTTGGAATAAGAAGTATTTTGATTACCTTTCCCAATCAATTCTACCTCCAGATCTCACTTGTAATGGTAAGTGAGCCTTCCTCTAAAAGGTATCTTGTTACATCATCATGGGGTTTCTTCTCTACAAACGTGGATTTGATGGTATCCTCTTGCGATGCCTCACTAGTTCTAAAATTTAGTACATCATTAAATAAATCCATGAAGAGATTTGTGGTGTACATTTCAAAGTGGTCACGTTGTTGCCAAATGCATCCTTCACCTTGTCTACTACTAGCCAAACCTAAAGCAAGACTATTGTGACTATGTCAAATGTTGTGTGAAGTGTCAAAAACATGATAACCTTCACCACAC
Organism: Taxus wallichiana var. yunnanensis; assembly: GCA_018340775.1. Lineage (NCBI taxonomy): Eukaryota > Viridiplantae > Streptophyta > Pinopsida > Cupressales > Taxaceae > Taxus > Taxus wallichiana. The sequence continues at coordinate 930,903,979 of CM031234.1, forward strand.
CCTAAGTCACACCTTACAAGTCACCAGGGACTTTTGGTATTTCTCCTAATGGGGTTTAGATCTTGTTTGAGATATCAATCCTCATTCTTCTCAATTCCACCAATGGATCACCACAATAATCGAATACTACACTAAATGGATGGAAGTCGTTCCTTTCATTTCTACCAAAGCTAAGAAAATATGTGAATTCATTAACCATCACATCATTTGTCATTTTGGTGTTCCTCATCACCTCATCACTGAAAATGGTAAACAATTCAAAAACAAGACTCTACGCAAACTCTGTGATAACTTCGGTATTCAACTCAGTTTCTCTTCACCATATTATCCTCAAACCAATGGTTAAGTTGAATCAAATGATAAAACCCTCAACAAAATTCTCATGAAATTCATTGATGATACTGGTAAGGATTGACATACATACATTCCTTACGCCTTATGGGCTTATCACACCAGCATTTGTACCTCAACCACTACAACACCCTTCTCTTTGGTTTACGGTACAGATGTCATCATGCCTCTTGAATTCCAAATTCCATCTCTTCATATCTCACTTAAAGACATGACCAATGATGATGATTTTCACCAGGATCATTTGGCACAACTTGAATTATTAGATGAACATCATTTAAATGCTCTCAACCACCTTTAAATTTACCAAAAATGTATCAAACGTGCCTATGAAAAACATGTTTATGAACAAACTTTCATGTTTACTCAAAGAAAATCTTTCACTCAAAGAAAATCTTTCAAGGTTGGAAATGTTTATATAAATAAAGATGAATGAGGAAAGTTTTCTCCTAATTGGCTTGGACCTTACATTTTCACCCATACCTATGGATCAGGTGCTTATCGTTTATCTTCTCTTGAAGGTAAACCTGAACTTGAGCCCCTTAATTCCTTGCATCTTCGACCATTATATTGTTGAATAAAGTACTACATCACTTTATGTCACTTACATATTCATCCCTTGAGCGAACCTCTCCTTCCCCCTACCTATTTCAAGGACCAACGATTCAAACACAAATATGTGATTATCTATCATTGTTCATCCTTATCTTTAATATGAGTATCATAACTCTATTCATGGCATGATTCTCATGGATACTTTTCATCCTTTTCAGGATGGAATCCCATGGTTTTTTCACTTGAAAACCTCTCTTGCATAGCTAATCTCTCTCGTGTTATGGTTTTCCTTCATACAAGAGGCTTATACTCCTTTATGGTCTTGTCCATGACCTCAAGTTAAAACATAAAAATAAAATATATACATGGGATAACCAAAAACTATATTCCTTGAGTCAAAATTATTGCAAATAGACGAATCCCTCAAAAGGAAATTTTTGTCTCTCTCTTTCGATATAAGTAGATTTCTTCCTCGAAGGAAAAATATAAAAAGATAGCCAATTATTATAATCAGTCTATCCAAAAATAAGACTAATTTGTATCTCTCAAATAAAATAATTCTGAAGCTTCCCAAATCGATCAGCTTCAAGAAGACCTCAAGGAGAACCTCTTTATCCCACTATAGAATTTCTGCATCTATCGGTCTATATAAATAAAAGAAAAGAAAAAATACAAAAAAATAACAAAATTTTTGTCATGGAATTACTTATTCTGGTTTTGAGCATCTTGTAAAATGGGCACGTTGTCCCATAATAAGGTTATGCTAAACACAATCCTCCACCTTACCTCTTTTTATTCTCTTCTTCCTATTCAAGGGATGATGCATGTACTTCACACATAGTAATCACACCACTTATTTCACCTATAGACCTATCACATCAGACAAAGTATCTAGGGATTTATGCTTAATAAGTCCAAGGATACGACATTTATGGTCTTTGCCAACTTGGGACATTCTGCTTATTTTTAGTTCATCGCTGCCCACCTTGTTGTTTGTTATTACCAGACCCAATCTTCGAAACCAAATCACTTATATACCTTCATAGTTACCCATGTGTAACTTACCTTGCCTATTACCTATTCAATACTCAAATTTTCCTATTTTTAACACATACCTTACCCAACCAAACTATTAGTCCAATTTACCTATTCATTTGATCTAACCAACTCTCATTCTTCCATGGTTTATGGGAGAACTACATTGGCCTGAGGATCCTTTTGTAAGGGCTATGTAGGATACACTCTTAGGGCATGGGGCCCTTTGAGGTTATCTTGGGCACTCTTTAACCCCATCATATTTTCCCACATCAAACAAAAACTTAGATAGTTTCCATAAAAATAATAATTTGGAAGTTAACTTAAACAAAAAATATACATCACCTATGTCCACCTTCATTTAATTTCCATAAAACCAATAACTTGGATATTAAATCAAAACAAAATTAAAATCAACCATACCTATCCTCTAGTTTCTATTATATTAATACATTGGAAATTTAAATAATTCACCATAACATCATTTCATTTCATGAATAACATCAACCGAATCATATCCAAATCACATCATTTCACTGACATCAATAAAAGGGAAATGCAATCACCTCATAAAATGTCGACTCAATCATGCCTACATTTACTTTCCATAACATCAATATAATGGAAATAAAACCAGCCATACATCATTATAAATCCATACCTACACATTTAGTTTCCATGAAAATAATACAATGGAAATAAACCAAGTGCATCATATATAAATATCATCTTTTTCTATACATTGAAGGTCTGTATATAAATGCAAGTATCTAGAAAAATCTCATATATAATCTCACATATTTGGCATGCAGGCTGGTATATATGTCAAAAATCAAAATACAATGTCGATATAATCCCCTGTCTCACCCATGTGAGGGGTCGGCTCCTCCATTTCCATCTAAGATATCACCTCATCCGGCCGTGGTCTCCGCACCTCATCATCATATCTCTAGTACTCTTATCTAGCCTCAACCTCCGTGAACTAGTCACCTCCCTCTGGCCATGCCCATGAGATCAGTGACTACTTGTTGTACTGGCACCGTGAGTCCTCTAGCTAGATGCTCAGTGTATGTCATCACCTAAAGACCAGTATCTAAAATATTATCCTAATAATATCTTGCCTCCATCGTAACATCTCTATAGCTAACCATAGAAATCACATAGGGTGGTGTCATAGCTCTGGTACCTACCTATAGACCATGTGTTAGTATCATTGTTCCCTTCCGATATTTATAACATAGGAGCTTGTCTCAATTCCCGTGCCCATATAATGGGACCCTTTCCCACTTGTTGGTTCCTATGTAGCTACTTATGCATGTAATGCAGTCACATGTGCCTGTATAGCTATTAATTACGTGTGTACTATGGAAACATGTGTCTCGTAACCGTATAACCTACCCCCAATCCCCTACTTGAACATGTGCTAGTTGGGCATGTAACATGGCTACCTGTGCCTGTAACCCTGTCACCTCTCCCTAGAGGGTGGTCCCCTGTCTCTGTGCCCGAGTAAGCTAGAACTATAAAGCTATCACTTGACCCTACAATTTATCCCTCTACACTATCACCATATCTGAATATGGCTACCCTAGTCTAAGATATGTCACCTATAGCTAGGCTACCCACCAATGCATGTATGTGTCTATGGTTCTCACATCATCAATACGCATATTAGCTACTTGATGCTCCTTCCCTGTGGATCTATTAGATGTGGTGGAGATAAGGGTCTCTCCACGTCATCACAATGGTAATATGAAATGGTGGAGGTGCATCTTGTTGAAGCCTAAAGTGTTGTTTAACTCGGTTGAATAGAATCATCCCATGATCCCCAACCCTCCTTCCCTGTATCCACCTAACCAACTATAACCCCATTATCTCCTCTACCAAACCTCCATATGATGGGAAATCAACTTATGGCTGCCATATAATATCCATAGCATAAAATCCCTCTAGCATCCATCTATAATATTTCACATCGTGTAACACCTCCTCTATCCACAAATGAGCCCCTATGGGTGCCCATCTCTTGTAACCATCTCTAGTGATGCCCTAATGCTAATCCTATCTTGAAAGTCCGTATGGGCACACAATAACTATGTGCTTATATGCCCATCAATGTAGTAAATAAGTACAACAAATACCATAATGCTACATCCATTGATATACCCAAATCTCTTTGTACAGCTGCACCAAATATGTCGATGCCCATGTAAAACAAAAACTACTCCTCAATCATGTCATGTAAAACCCCCATCAATGCTCAAGGAAATTTACTGCCCTCTTAATATAGGAGTACATAACATCCCACCACTATCATCATCAATACTGCCAACCTAGTCTCCTAAGGCTGTGCAGTGTACATGTCTCCATAACTAATATTGGCACTATTCTCACTCAGGTGGATCATCGCATCACAAAAAATTATGACCATAGGCTCTAATGCCTCATCTAACTAAATTTGATATAATGGCTCCCCCACAATAGGTAACTCGCAAAATCTTGTACACATCCTCCAGCATGATAGTCATCTCACCGGTGGGTAAATGGAAGGTATTGGTCATTGAGTCCCATCTATCGATGAGAGCGACCATCAAACTATGATCTCATATGATGCACCTGTATCGCCTCACATTGACAAGCCCAACATCTCTCATATGGTCCCACTTGTCCTCAATGACACTACCTCACATCTGTACCAATAAAGGTGACACCCTATCCTTCATACTCAACTAGTGATGCGCTTGCAACATTACCAATCAAACTTATTAAGCACTTACCTCTTTTTAATCATCTATTTTCACCTACCTAGTCCCATTCAACACACACATTTCCTAGCCTATCTATTTTCCACCTAAATCACTTGCCTACCCTATATTCTATCTTTCCTAAACACTTTCACATATTCCGGTTTACTATTTTCCTGCCTTCACTGATTTGAGACAACTTGCACCTAAAGCCCAATAATTCATACCTACATTCACCCCGAACCCCACTTTATTCTATCATTTTATACACCTACTCTATCTACCACTACCTCCCGCTTTACCATCTATCCTACCCTTCCATTCTTCTCCATTTTTTTCCATCTAAACCTTTATTTGTAGGACTTTCTCACTTTTACAATGATCGACACCTGTCACACCTAACTAATACTAGTCACCTTTTTACCCTACGAGACACCGGCAAGCCAACCGACGTCACTGATGCCCGACCGATGTTGGTCTTTGGTTTGGATCCAAAGCCAAACCCCATGCCCCCATCTTTCAAAAACTTGACAAAACTACCTAAAACTTACCCACAACCCTCTAAATCACACACACATTCATTTACGAACCTATTTAACCTACATTTGGCCCTCCCCATACCTAATTTCACCATTTTTACCCAAATTTCAAAATCAAATATAACACCTAAATATTTTAATTTTCTACTTTGGTTTTAATCCAAAACTACACATGAGGATTGAATCCCACCTCTACTTGACGTTGTCTCCTTGGTGAGATGTCCTATCTCTATACTGGCCCGGAGGTCCTCTTGCACCTTCTCCCGCCTCTGCCATAGCTCAACTCAATCTCTCAACTATCAACCAATCCACTCAATCGAGAGATCTCATGGGTCCACTCAAAGAAACTCCAACTCATCCTAGAAAATAGCCCTAATATTTTCTCCCACGTTAAAATCCCAAATCCATCCTCTTTTTGTTTTGCACAAATAGTAAATTTCAAATAAAATTTTCTAAAAGTGGCTTTTGTGTTTTATTACCAATTTTTCCGACCGACGTCGGTCTAGATCCCTAGTGTACCAAAGCATTGGTTTCTCTTGACTAGTATTACTTTACCTTTGACTGTATTAGTCACCCTACTTAAGCCCTCTATGCCACATTTGATTACCTCCTTCATTTTTCCTACTACCCCACCCTTATCCAAGCTCTCTGTGGCTCACCCTATCACCTTACTACCTAACCTATGACCTATGTTTCAGTTGGGGAATTTTTTTTCCTACACTACAACTTTACCCACAGCCTTACCTACAAACTTACCTATCAACCTAGCCTGACCTCACCCATTTAACACTCAAATTCACTTACTCATTATACCTTGCGATGATGCTACTCATATTGTTTATCCTACCAACCTTTCCTTTCCTAATGTCGTGATGTTTATCTTGACCAGCCCAAACCTATTGGTGTTATGGAACCCACCTAATTCCCATTCCTACACCTAGCCTAGTTATTTTTCTAGACCGTATCCTATACCTTAGATACCTAGATCACATCAACCTTGTTTGGATAACCTATCTACCTTTGATTATGTAGATTTTGTGATCTCTTCAACCTAGTGCCTTTTCGCATTCTATACATGTACGTGCATTTGAATGCCCCCACCTATTTACCTACACCCAAAATAACCCTTTCCCACACCCGAACCTTACCTTATTTTTCTTCTTCACCTACCATTTTATCAAACTCATCACCAATTCAGCATGTTCCTTAATCAGATCTAAGATGGAGAGGGATTACATCAACCCATACATAGGGAAACCACTCATGTTTTTGTCATTATTGCTTAACAATACAAGCTACGTAATAAAAAGGGGAAAATGTAGACATCCAAACTTGGTTCTGCAACCCTCTAAACCATCTTCAAATAATTAATTTAATATTATTCCCCCATCATGCTCACTTGCACACATTTAAATTAATTTAATTATCACAATTAAGTTAATTATCTAACTCACCTAGCCACCTCACTTATCCACCTCACCCGTTCCACCTCACCCTAGACCCATTCTAAACTTATTAATTGTCATAGACCAAGTCCCCACTTGTCCTAACCAACTAGGACTCTTTCCAACCCTAAATATTAATGACCTATTAATCCTCTAACTAATTCCACACTATAATTTATGTCATTCAACACTTCAAAGCCGAGACTAAGTGAAGACCACGTAAAATTTGGGATAAAACCCTATTTTTGGCAAGTTAGACCAATTCTTCTTAATCGATTTCAGTTATCCCTCGGTCGACATCGGCCTCCTAACTATCATCGGTTACCCTTGAATAAGAGTTTCTAAATCTTTACGTGGGTTCTTCAATTCATTCATTCACTCAATCTTTGGCATTCTAACTCTCAAGCACTCAAGCTACCCGACGATGAACTAGAGCCCATCAGTCTTCACTAGATTCCAGTCATCTCATCCACAACTTCGATCATTACAACAGAGCTTCAGATCATCACAACAGAGCACACAAGCTGTGTTTCCATGGCAGTTGACACATTTTGGTATCTCCCATGAACGCTCATCAATCATCAAGCACCTTCAGATCTATAGTTTACCAGATAAGTAATTCATTCTTATTTGTTAAGATTTTATTTTGATCTTAAATATTTCATTTACTCCTTCCATCTGATCCTTCTCTATCCCGAATACCACCTTTCACTTGTTTACCACCTATTCCATCAACCTAAACCATTTCACCCATCCTAGCACCTCTACCACCCTTGTTGAACCTTACAAAAGCATATCATCCTTCCCAAACCCCTCAAATCTATGTGTAATCACAAAGAGATCCAAAACACCCATTTTTAATATTTCCACTATATTTCCCCTCGGCACCAATCACCCAACCGGTGTTGGTTGTTTTCCAATATCGGTATTGGTCATCTAATCGATGTTGGTCTCTCTGTTACTTTCAATTTTACATAGAATAGTGAGCTCATAACTTTCACCAAACAACCTAGAATCACCCAAAATCTTTCCGATATCTTTCCTAACACCTTACCTAATACTAGATTAGTTTGTATTTTCATTAATTTTCTTAATCTAGTGTATTGATAACATTTTGAGACACCTAAATCAAATTGTTAACAATAGGACCTTTACTTATCACATTTATTTTCATTAATTTTATAAAACAGAGGATTGATAGCCATTTAGGAAGAATCACACTTCTTGGAACTAGCATTTATTAGGAAGTCCAAAGCCATATAATGTTTAATTCTCTCTTGTGGTCTTGTTGTGCTTTTACAGACACTTCCTCCCAACCATAAGGAATCTCTCACATTTGGTATGATCAAATTTAACAACATGCACAACCTTATCCCTACTATTCACATGTATTCCTCCTACGTCCATTACCCTTATATATTTTATCGCATTACTTTGAGGTGAAAAAAATCCTTGAGAATCCAAAATCTAGTATAGTTCAAGATGATCTCGAACTTTCCCGTAACACCATAAAGGTTCCCAAAGCACGAAATCTACATATATCCCCAAGGTTCTTTCATGAAGGCCATTTTTTCAATCCTAGAGTCCAATATGCCCTCGTTGTCTAATTTTCCTCGAGAGGGGTTAAAATGGATAACATATTTGGTGACTCACGGGAGTGTTTGCCTATTAAGAACTAGTTTAGTAGCATTATACATCCATTGGGCATGGAATCACTTTTAGTTTGAAACCTTATCCTAAACCATGAAATTCATGTTCCTAAGTTTCATGAACACTTCTACATCCAACATCCTTAACATGGAATGACAGATACATAATGAAGGATAATACATGAAGCTATCTTGAAACCTAAAATTTTCCAAGTAGAAAGCATCTAAAATCCATGGATGCTTGGTATGTGAGGGTCATCAAACTTGCACTGTGTCTACGATATGGAAGAACCAAGTTTTTGTGACAACAATGGAACTGTCCCTAAGTTGTGGGACCTTGCGTACTTCAGATAGATCTTGGGAGAATGCCGGTTCCTCTATCTAATTGCGCTACTATTGTTACACCTAGTGCTGAAAGGGAAAATAAGTGATAATGCCAAGGGACCAAGGATAGGCGGATAATATGAAAGGAAACTACACTTAAATGTGATAGCACCATAAAAGAGGGATGAACACTATATGTTTTGAGGGAAAATGAATATAAATGCATGAAATAAGGATAGGCATGTCTAAAATAACTTAAAATGTATATACCAAATCAATTTCATGGAACACAACTAAATAAGGAGTTATAAGGGACGTGAAATGGCACAACAGGTATGCAATGCAAAAGAAAAGTTAAGAAGAAGGAATGAAAACATGTTAGGACAAAGAATAGTCACAAAATGATGCTTATATTACTTCCATAAATGCATAGAGTTGTTACAATGGTGAAAGAGGTTGATATCCACATGCAAGAGCCAAATCTAGAGGTATACACTCAAAATACAAAAAGATGAAGTCCTTAGCAAAGTGTATAAGGATCCAAAATGTCCAACGTTAATAATGAGCCCACTCTTACATTTATAGATGAATCCATGGAAGAAGAAGAGAAGAATGAGGGAAAATCTAAATTTGAAATGAAACCACCAACCAGTAACCATTCAATGCGTACAAATCCACCGAAGAATTTTTCAAATGCAATTCCTCGAGACTATTTGGTGTGTTCAAGAAGGAAGGAGGGTGAATCAGATCAGATTGGGTGGTTGGAGCAAATAGATTTGCTCATTAATTCTTCAAAATACATTCTCTCATTTCTCACCTACTAGGTCTGCCAAGAATTTAAATTTGAATGTCTAGCACTATAGCTTACGTTAGCATCTATCGACAAGTCTAGGCATGTGCCGATCGGAGCTCGTAGAAAAATATATTCTTGTCTGGGTTATTCGGATTTGTCAAGACATGTAAAACACGTGGCGTGTGTGGATTGGCTGAAGGATGAACAATTGTGTAAATGTTCCTATTATTTCTGCCATGTGTTACTCATTGATTTGTTGCAAGGGTTTGGTGCCCTGTTTGCATTCTTTGACTAGTCATGTGTGGCACACTCAAGCATGTCATAAGATGAATTGGCATAGAAAAATGTAAGGGAGGGCACAGAGATATGCACGTGGAATAAAATGCCATGGAAATAAGGTAGAAGTCGGTGTGCATGATGCACGTGGGGAAATGAGGAAAGCAGGTGAGTAGAGAATGCATTGTTCAGGTACAACTATTACCAAGTAATATGTGGGGCATGCGATAATTTTAGGGACTTAGTTGATTAAAGAAAGTGCAAGGCATGTGTGCAGGTTAAACAATTGCTAAGAAGAATATGGACACACAGAGGATGTATACAAGGGAGCAATAAAACAAAGAGGAAAAGGAAAATGGAAGGGGGAGGAGAAGCATGCAAGGGTATGTGAGGAAATTGCAACCAAGGGAATGTTCTAAGGTAACTTGAGTATGTGCAACCTTGCAATGAAGAGCTCAGAGCCAGAAGATGTATATAAGTTGTCCAAATAACTAGGAGAGTTATTTAGATAACAATTTTGGTGACTTTTGGGGCCATCTTCCTACTAGATGAAGGAGATCAGTAGCCTAGAGTATCCATTGGGCATGGAGTCTACTATGTAATCATGAAATTCTGATTTGTAACTTTTAAGAACTACCTTTGAAGTCACTTAAAGGATCATTTCTTAACTCTATTCTGAATCCTGTAAGCTACTTGAAATTTTTGGAAGAATATTGACATCCTAGAATCAAAAGAAGAGCGCACACGGGGAGCACATGAGAAGAAATAGCTATATACAAACAAAAAATGTGTGCACAATGCACTTACCGGAATTGAAACTACTCTATTATATATAAAATGATGTAGAAAATTTAATAGAAGGGTTTGAGATAGATCCCATTCATTGGGATTTGTAGTGCACCTCCATCAAGATGAGTTAATTCAAAAGAGTTAGCCTCTTTGTATGAACTGATGATGTATCGGCCACTCTAAAGTGCATCAAACTTTGAATGGTGCTCTGGTTTAGCTCTTCCAAAGATCCCATTTTAAGACTAAGTCCCCAAATTTTAAATCTTGAGGCCTAGCCCTTTTTCAAACCATTTCTTTCTTTCTTTGTGGTGCTGCTCTAGCTTGATCATGGAAAATTTCCTTAACTTTTCAAGATTAACCAATTTTGTCATTCGATTTCTCTCTCGATTTGCACCTTCAAATTCTAGTTATTGGGAAAGTGCCAATGAGTTCAATTCTTGTGTCAAAGGAAGGGTATCCTCCTTACCATAGAAAATCTTGTAAGGAAAAGTTCTTATAGCCTTTTTTAATGTGATTCTATCTTCCCAAAGTGTGAGTAACAGCTTGGTATGCCATTATCTTTGGTTGATGTTCATTGTGCGCTTCATGATCCTAATCAGGTTCTTTTTTATTGACTCTACCAGATTATTGCTGAGGGGGTAATAGTTGGAATAAATCTACATATAGAAGCCTATATTTAGATCCCAATTAGTGATTTTAGTACTAAGGAATATTTTTGCATCATCATAGATAATGGTTTGAGGAATGCCAAACCTTTTTACTACGCCCTCAAGAAATTCAAAGATGACCTGAATCGGTTCATTCTTTGTGTGTGATAGCTTCTGTCCATCTGGTGAAGTAGTTCATAGCTGTCAACACCCACTTATGTCCAATGCTTGAAGGTGGATTGATCATTCCTGTGAAGTTGAGACCCCATTGCGCAAAAGGAAGATCCACTTAAATTGGTTAGAAAGGAAGTCTTGTCAATATTTTCTTTCTTATAAAGAAAGTGCATTCCTTACATTTTGTGAACCACTTGTGTGCATATGAAAATAGGGTAGGCCAGAGGATTCTTTCCATTATGATCTTTATTGTTGTAGTTATGGTAGATAAGTGTCCACTAGAGAATCCATAGTGAAATTATGCCAACATATTTTTAATCAGGCAACGTTGATACATCTTAGCAACACATCATCAATATTTTTCTTGAAGAGAAGTCCATCAATCAAATCATAAGGGATAGATTGTAACTTCATATGTATTCTCTTTGCCTTGTTTAAACCAGGAGGGTATACGCCCTTGGAAAGGAATGTGATCATGTCCTTCATCCAGTTATGCACACCAAGATCTCGTATTCTTCTATAGTTCTCGCGCACAGGATACCTTCATCTAGAAATAATGAAGTCTCAGATTCATTCTATGCATCCTCAAAGAATCTATCTGCAGAGCGTACTTACTCTTACCAATTTTTTGGCTTTGATAGTCACATAATTTTCCATGATTTGGGTCACCCATCATGCTCTCTTTTCACTAATCTCTTCTCCCATGATTGTTAGGAAATAAGAGATAAAATATGTGGAATAATCCCTCATAGAATCACAACAATAGAAACTAATATGCGAAATTATTACAAATCTCAAATAAAAGTGCAGAATAAAATAACACAACACAAAGAGATAGTATTTAATGTGGTTCACCTAATTTGGGCTACGTCCACCAAGAATCACTTGCTCAGATTTTATTACAAGCCACCACTCTCTCAATACAATACCCAAATCTGTTTGGAGCTATGCTCAACAAACTCTACAAAATTCACACCCAAATTCAAAACACATATGCAATGTTACATTATACCTACCATATGCACAAAACCATATAAATAGAAAACTGCTTAAGCAGTTTTACAAAACCGTGGGTATCAAAACCATGGGCCAAAACCGTCCCATAAACCTATGGGTCAAAAATCCCGCCCATATGAGAAAAGCACATTTCCTAGTATATTGGGCACATTTTAAAGCCAAAGTGTATAGTCTTCAACACTTTATCACATGAGAACAGGCTCCACAACCTAACAATCTCCCACTTGGATACTAGTTTTCCTCTGAGCAAGCTTCTCAACCCTTTACTAGTTTCCGTGAAGACCAACCAAAGCTGAACATAGCTTCATTTTTTCCTTGTGACAACCTTGGTCATCACGTCTACAGGATTCTAACTGGTATGGATCTTCTCCAGCTTCAACTTCTCTTCCTCCAAAGCTATCCTGATGAAATAGTACCTTAACTGTATATGCTTCATCCTAGAGTGGAAAGCAGAGTTCTTAGCTAGGTGTATAGCACTCTGATTATCACTATGCAGATTTCCTTCCTCCTGCTTATGCCCCAACTCCTCAAGAAATTTATGTAACCAAATTATTTCTTTTCTTGCCTCTATGGCAGAAACATACTCAGCCTCTGTGGTTGAAAAAGCCACCAGCTTCTGTAGTCATGAAATCTAGCTTAGTGCTGTCCCATCTACATTGTAAACATAACCTGGCATGTTCCTCTTGTTGTCTACATCTCCAGCCATATCTGAATCTACATAACCACACAAAGTGGTGTCTGATCCACTGTAGCAAAAAAATGTCCCCATGGTCCCTCTCAAATACCAAAGCATCCACTTTACTTCTGTTAGTGATCTCTACCTGGATCACTCATAAATCTACTCACTACTCCCACTACATGGGAAATATCAAGCCTAGTGCACACCATGGCATACATCAAACTGCCAACTACTGATGAGTAAGGTACCTTGGACATTTGGTTTCTCTCCTACTCTGTCTTGGGACATTACTCCTTTGATAACTTGAAATGGCTTGCCAAAGGAGTCCTAACTGGTTTAGCATCCTGCATATTAAACCTCTCAAAGACTTTCTTAATGTACTCTTCCTAAGATAAAGCCAGACTTTCTATTCCTTCGTATCCTAAGATATCCTCATACCAAGGATTTGTTTGGCTGCCCCCAAATCCTTCATAACAAAGGATTCACTTAGTTACTTCTTGATTACTTTTATTTCTTGCATGTTTTTATCTGCAACTAACATGTCATCCACATATAGACACATGATAATATAACCGCCATTCTCAAATTTCTTTGTATACACGCAATGGTCAGAATGACATCTAATATAACCTTTCTCCATTATGAAGCTATCAAATTTCTTATACCATTGACGTGGAGCTTTTTTCAAGCCATATAAGCTCTTCTTCAGTTTGCACACCATCTCCTCTTTACCTTTGACCTCCTCCTCCAAATCACCATGGAGAAATGTAGTTTTTACATCAAGATGATCTAAGTGCAAGTCTTCTGATACAACTATTTTCCAAGAAAAGTTCTAATAGAAGTCATTCTTACTACGGAGAGAAAAAATCTCATCAAAATATATACCCTTTTCTCGTGAAAACCCCTTGACCACCAACCGGCCTTGTATCTTTTCTTACCTCCTTATTCCTCTTTTACTTTGAACACCCACTTGTTATGTAATGCTCTTTTACCTTTGGGTAGCTTCACCGAATCCCATGTTTGTTTCTCCATGCGAGCATTATGCTCCTCATTCATGGCTTTCTCCCACTTCTTCTTGGCATCTACCTACATTGCTTCATCAAAGCTCTTTGGATCTCCACTATCGTGAGTAATAAATAATAAAGAGAAGGAGAAAAACATTCAGTTATCTTATTATCCTAGAATACCTTCTCAATATAGGAGTTTGGGGTTCCTTTTGATGAGGTTCCTGAACTAATTCCTATGTCACTTTCCCATCCGTAAGATCCTCTACCACCGCATATTATTTCTTGAATTATTATGTGTTTTCCGCAATCAAGCTGTTTCTTATAAATGAATTTCTCATTAAAGACCACATCCCTAGATTGAATGATTTTCTTGTCCTTAATACTCCAAAATTTATATCCAAAGTCATCACCACCACAAGTAATGAAAGTACATTTTTCTAATTTAGCCTCTAGCTTGGTCCTATCATCCTTGTCTATATGAACAAACACCTCACATCCAAATACTCTAAGAAATGAATAATCAACTTTCTTACCATACCAAGCCTCCTCAGGTATGTCTCCATTTAAGGCACTTGAGGGTCCTCTGTTTATCAAGTACACAACTATGATCACTACTTCTTCCCAAAAAAAAAGAGGCAGTCCTGCATGTAACCTCATGCTCCTACTACGTTCCATTATTTTTCTATTCATCCTTTTTGACACCCCATTCTGCTACAAAGTTCCTAGAATTGTATTTTTCCTATGGATTCCATTCTTAGAACAGTAATCATCAAATTCATTGCTGCAATACTCCCCTCCATTATCTGACTTGAGACATTTTAGCTTAAGACCTGTTTCATTCTATACCAAGGCTTTCCATTTAAAAAAGTTTCAAATACATCATATTTGTTTCTAATACAATAAACCCAAACTTTCCTCTTTGCATCATCAATAAGAGTAACATAATAACTTAAACCCCAAGAGATGATACCTGAGATGACCCCCACACATCAAAATGCACCAGCTCTAACTTACTCTCTTTCTTTGTAGGTCCAACCTTGAGAAACCTTACTCGCTTTTGTTTCCCATATATGAAATCCTCATAGAACTCCAAACCTATTTCTATATATCTAGGAAAATCCTTCTTTATGATCTCCATGCCCTTATGGCTCATATGACCGAGCCTATAATGCCACAATGTCGTATCTACTTCTGAAGTCACAAGATTACAAACATTAGTGTTATAAGTGGTTAAATACAAGATTCCAACCTTCTTGGCTCTTTCCACCACAAGAGCACCCTTGGTAACCTTCCAAGAGTCCATTGTAAATATCACAATACAACCATCACTTCCCAACCGCCCTGCCGATATCAAATTGTGTCTTAATATAGGCACATGTCTAACATCCTTCAATAGCCAGTGTATTCTCATTTTGCATCTTAACCTAAAGTAACCTTTTCTAACTATGCTACAAGGCTCATCATCACTAAGAAAACATTCCCAAAATATCCTTGAACATAATAAACAAAATAATGCTTATGTGGAGTAGAATGGAAAGAAGCCCTTGAATCTAAAACACAAGATTCAGTAATATTTTGTAAAGAAAGAATCAAAGCATCCTGACATACATTACCCATTGCCACATTTTCCTCCTTGTTTTCTTCCTATTGCTTCTTCTTGTCTCGAAGCTCCCAACAGTCCTTCTTTGCATGCCCAGACTTTCCACAGTGCCAACATACTATCTTTCTTTTGGATTTTTACCTTGTCTGATCCTTTGATTTTCCACGACTTCCTATATTCTTTTTTCTCCCTCTAGTTTCCACTGTCAAAGCATTCCCTGAAGTAGAAGATTCACCAAAGATTTTTCTTCACATTTCCTTGCTTAGAATCACCCCTAAAATATCCTCAAACTTTAATTTTTAGTTAGATGGAACCGAGTTGCTTAGCCCCATTACTAGGGTATTCCAACTCTCGTGCAAAGAGCACAGAAATAGTAAATCCCTAAGCTTCTTCATCAAATTATATCAGTAACCAAAGCTATCATATTTACAACCATATTAAAATCATTTAGATGATCTACTACTTAACCATTCTCAGACATCTTCATATTAAACAACTTTTCATTAAAAATATCTTATTAGAGGTAGAGGGTTTTTCATACAACTTCCTTAATGCATCCATCAGTTATTTTGTAGTCTTTTCCTTTGAAACATTAAATAATGTCAAGATGCAAGACAAATGATTGTCCCAAGTGCCTTCCTATCTATAAAATCCCATTCCGCATCCATCATGCTTGAGGGTTTTTCACCTTCTCAGAAAGCAAAATATAAATATCCTTCTGATAAAGGTAATCTTCCATCAACATCTTCCAAAGACTGAAATTATGCCCATTGAATTTATCAGCCCTAGATCTTCCATCATCTACCATAACTCCCACTCAAGAAAAAACTTTCCCTACGATTCAACACTTCAAAGCAAACCAAACTAGGCTCGATGCCAATTGTTAGGAAATAAGGGATAAAATATGCGGAATAATCCCTCACAGAACCGCAACAATAGAAACTAATATGCAAAAATTATTACAGATCTCAAATAAAAGTGCAGAATAAAATAACACAACACAAAGAAACAATATTTAATGTGGTTACCCAATTTGGGCTACTTCCACCAAGAATCACTTACTCAGATTTTATTACAAGCCACCACTCTCTCAATACAATACCCGTATCTCTTTGGAGCTACGCTCAACAAACTCTACAGAATTCACACCCGAATTCAAAACACATATGCAATGTTACATTATACCTACCATATGCACAAAACCATATAAATAGACAACTGCTTAAGAAGTTTACAAAATCGTGGGTATCAAAACCATAGGTAAAAACCGTCCCATAAACCTATGGGTAAAAAATCTAACCCATATGAGAAAAGCACGTTTCCTAGTATATCGGGCATGTTTTAAGGCCAAAGTGTATAATACTCTTAGTATACAATATTCAACACTTTCTCACATGAAAACAAGATCCAAAACCTAATAATGATGAAGTCTATGATAGAATAATGGGAGACTAACACCTCAATATGATTTGTGGCAAGTATACTTTTGAATTTCTTGAGTGCGCACATGATTGTGAAGACATGCGTCTCCATGTGACTGTATTTTAATTCATAATCCTTCATTTTCTGATTGAAGAAAGCCACTGGTTGTTCCATCCCTTATTCATTTTCTTGTGTTAGGAAAACAAAAACACTCACATGAGCACCATAAGCATAAAGTATGAAGTCCTTTGAATGATCTAGGTTGATGAGTGTTGGTGCACAAGTAATCTCTTGCTTGATTTTGTTGAAGCTTTCTCTTCCTTTTGTTGTCCACCGAAGGTTGTGTCCTTCTTGAGCATTAGGGTGATGGGTCAAATAATTCCATTAAAGTTAGGGATAAAATGCTAACAAAATTGATCTTACCAAGGAATGATTATAGGGCTTTCTTATGCACCTTTGGAAGGGAAAGAGCCAGGATGGTTGAAATGTGCTCAGGATCAATTGTGATACCATCCTTTGAAACCACATGGCCCAAGAGATTTCCCCATGCCACAAAAAAATTGCACTTCTTGGGGTTAAGAAACACCCCATACTTTTAACATCTCTTAAAGACTTTCTCCTAGTGCGCGATATGATACGCACTATGCTTTGAGAAGACTATTATGTCATCAAGGTAAAATAAGATGAACTCATTGATGTAGCCTTTGAAGACAATATCCATAGACACCTTTGAAATGTAGTGCATGAGTTTGATAGAACCAAGGGCATATTTTGATATGCATTTGTTCCCCACTTGGTTAGAAATTCCATTTTGAATTGATCCTTTTCTTTGACCAAAATCTGATTGAAACTTGAATACCCATCTAACATTGAGAATATTTGCACACCAGCCACAATCTATAGAATATGTTCCATTGAAGGAAAAGGATAATGATCCTTTAGAGATGCCTTGTTTAAATCTCTAAAATCAACACAGAGTCTGATTTCACCATTCTTCTTACGCATCTTTGGAACTAATTTTAGACCTAAGTAGAGTACTTGATAGGAAAACTTGTTTTCACCTCAATAAGTTTAGATAATTCCTTTCTCATGAGGGGCTCTATCTTTGGATTGACTAGTCGTTGCTTTCTATCGACGGGTTTGATACTAGGATCAAGGTCAATGGAGTGTTGAGAAACACTTGGATCAAATCCTTTGAGGTCTTCATACTCCCATGAGAAGATATCATTGTATTTTTGACAGAGAGAGATGAAGGCCTACTTTTCTTCATGCATGCAAGCTTTACTAAGTAGTAACTCTTTCCCACACACAATAGTGACTAGGAGAAGTCTTCTTGCATGGCACGCATATAATTTTCTTCACCCTTGAACTCATCATCAAGGATAAACATTTTCTCTAAGGTGACAAACCCTTTAGGTAACTTATTTGACTTCAGTTGAATCACTTGGTCACCATAGCTATCATGCAAGTCATCTTACATGCTTGATGAGAACTCAAATTCATTTTGGATGAACTAGATGATCTGCATTTCACTTTCAAACACTTGATAGCTAGTATTGTTTTCTGGAATAGATGGTATGATCACCATTTTAATTTTCTTAGTGTTTCCCTTGAAAAAGTCCTCATCATGAGAGAGCGTGAACTCGAGCATGAATATTTGATCATCTTTCTTATTCATTTTTCACGGTACCACCTGTATATTTAGAGCATAAAATCTCTCAAAGAGGTCCCAAAATCTATGCTTATAAGATTTGAGGAGCTTATATGTTTCTGTTAGCCTCGATGGATAACCAATTTTGTGTCCCCAAAGTTGTGTAGTACCTTAATCCCTTTCTTTTGATGGATAACCAATTTTATGTCCCCAAAGTTGTGTAGTGCCTTAATCCCTTTCTTTTCAACAATAAGAATGATATACACTAATGCTTCATATTTTTCCATATTGTTAGAACATGTAAACTACAACATGTACGTGAAGAATAATTTCTCATCCTTCGAGAAATGAGAAAAAATCTTGCTCTCACTGTTTCGCTTATGGAACCATCAAAGTATAACTTTCGTAGGCAAAATTCAACTTGATATTTCTTGAGCATGCATGGCAGCACAACTTTTTCTTCAAGAATGTAGTACATACGAATCCCAGTTTTATAGGCTTCTAGTTCTTGAGCATATGGATCAAATTTATGGTGCCTCTCCACCCATTCATCAAGTAATAGATCGGGAATGGAAGGTGGAAGAGGATTATCTTTAGGAATTAAAGCTTGTTCTTGGATTAAATGGTTGGCTTGGAGAGGGGATGGGACAAATTACTCCACATGATAGGAAAATATTGGCTCACCAGTATGCTAAACTGGGTACCATACCTTGTCTTGAGTAATATATGAGACCAATACGAAGACAAGTGACCACCACTTTTGCAGTAAATTATCTTGATAGACATAGGGAAAATAAAGGAGGTAAGTCAATGATTGACATATCTTGAGTAATTGTTAAACTTGGATATGCATGAAGGGTCAACTCAAGATCCTTGATGATTCCTAAGGTAGTAAAAATTGAACACTCAAGAAGCACAACTTCTTTTGTCGTGGGTTATACTTGAGACCTAAGACATCAACTATCTTCTTAGGCATGACATAATTACTAGCACTTGATTCTATCAAGAAATTATACACTAAGTGTTTTCCTATGATCAAAGACATATAGAAGGGTGGCGTTTTAAAAAATTACTCACTTTCTCCTCCTCTCCTTGGAAGATGTTGATAGTAGCACACGGATTCTCGAATAGCTAGATTAGTGCGCGGAATTTAAAACAGGGCCTTATGTAGCAGGTCACACTCAGATGGAATGGACTAGGAATCCCAAATTGTGACATTTATATTTGTCTTCTTCATCTAGTCTACAATTCTAAATGGAAGACCCACTGACTTGTGCATTTGGGGCACAACGACATCCTTTCTTGATCGCTCAGCACGAAAATGAGAGTTTTAGCCAAAGTTGAGGCTTGACCTACCAAAGGAGGGGTGCATGCCACTTTTGAAGGAGCTTTACATGGAACCTCAGGTTTAGGCATTTGATATTTTTACTACCGGATTCCCTAGCTACATCTTGTTATCCAAAAAATCCCTTGCTTATTTTTTGGCTAACTCCCTTCATTCCTTCCTTCCTTGTGTCTCAGTCAGAAATTTTTATCTTTTAAGAACTCAAAACTTTTTGGAAATGGTTTCATTGGATAGAGAATCTTCTCAGCTTTCTAGAAAGGTAAAATTTTTCCTCTAACTCCTTATATTTTGCAAGTTATGGCTTGACAGAGTTTGGGAGGGAAATTTTCCCATGGGAGGTCTGCGGTCCAATCAAGACGTGCCACGTCAGCGGTGGAATGGCGGAAGGTGGAGGGAAACTTGAAATATTTTCCAAGTATTGGTGGGGCACACAAAATAATTTTTTTCAGCCCAAGGCCCGCTAGCCAATAGGAGGAGGCCATGTGTCCTCAGGCCCGTCGAAGTTCGGCTCGACGGGGAGAAGTTGAAAATTTTTCCAAAGTTGGCGCAAATGGAATATTTTGGCCCGAAGGCCCACCAATGAATCACAAAATGCCACATGTCCTTGGAGTGTTAGATGGTGGAGGGGCGAAAGGAAATTTTCCTCTTCACCAAAATATGGAAAATAATGAAATGGAAGCCCACCCCGATGGCCCGCACCAATCAGAAGCTGCCACGTGTCCATATGGCCGGTGAAAATCTTAAGGTAGGCCCATGAGGAGAAAGAGCTTATTTAGGCCCAAGCCAATGACAAAGTGCCATGTGTCCCATTCAGGAAATGGTCAGAGTCAAAGGAAAATTTGGAAGCATACCCTCGAGGGCCAATAAAAACATGCCACGTGTCTTCGGAGCGTCGGGCCGGTGAAAACTTTTGGAAAATTTTCCAAAAGCTGAAAAGGTAAGGGGAAGGCCCACGACCAATAAAAATGTGCCATGTGGCATCGGGCCGGTGGGAGGTGGAAATTTTTGGGGAAATTTTCCCAAAGTCAAAAAGAAGGAAATTTTTAAATTTTGGGCCCGCCAATTCAAATTTGCCCTAGTTTTTCCCTAAATCTTCAGAAGGGCATAACTTTTGATCTAGAGCTCAAATTTTCACATTCTTGGTGTCATTGGAAAGCTAGTAAAATTATCTACACGATGGAGGGCTCAATTTTGTGTTTTGGTAAGGTTTGGAGAGAGAAAATGGAAAACACCTCTGGCATGGGAAAAAGAAACAGAACTGACATCTCAACCACCATTTTGATGAAGTATGGTTCACATTATTCTCCAGCATGGTCAAAAACATCAGAAATGAACTTGCAAGGGTTCCTGTATGTACCCAAAATTGTAAGGTATTGTACTACTGGAACAATGTAACAAGTGCCCCAATGATGATACAGGTCTCCTCGCAAGGTGTTCGGGATCCGAAAAAGCTCTCGGAGTGTGCGTTAACATCCCGCATGCCCCGCTTAGCCCCCACATCCTTTGTTTTTCCTTTTTCCCCTCTTTTCTTGGCCTTTTGCTCTTCAGTGACGAAACCACCACCCTGCATGGGCGGCGGTCTCGTGACCACCGCCCTGATTAGGGCAGCGGTCCTGTAACCGCCACCCTACTCAGAGTGGCGGTCCTTTACGCGTTTTCCAGAAAGTGTTTTAACGCGACTCACGTAAAAATCAACGTTTCACCAGCCTTTCCTTGCCGACTTGGGCTTGCATTTATGTTTTTGGTCCCCTGGAATAGTGTTTGGCCATTGTTTATAGTTTTAGAGTTCAGTTTGGTTTTGATCTTTGGGTGAATGAAAAGCTATAAATAAATGGCTTGTGCTCAAACAAATGGTCTACCCCTCATTCACTTTCATGCTTTCATTTTCATAGTTCAGTCTTTTATTTTGTTTAGAAGCCATAGTTTTAATTATTTGCATGCTTAGTTAGCATTATTCAGTTGTTGGTAAGCCATATATCCAGCTTGTGCAAGTGTTGTTGTTGTTTTATCCAATCCATTGGAGTAGAATAGCTTAGGAATCCATTAAAGTTACAGATTTTGCTCCTTAAATAGGATAGTTTCAGGTTCTAGATGCTTTACGTTGCATGATTCGCAATAAATCCCGCTAGGAATTGCATAAGCCAAGCTCGTACTCTTGCGCTATCCCTCTCCTACTTGCATTATATTCGGATCCGCATTCGAGCCACCTTTGTCCCAATATCTACTTCTGTCGATGCTAGCATTACACACTTTTCTAGATCCACGTGAAGACAAAGAACGAGGAGATCACACTGAGGGGACAAGATCACACACACCATTGGATTCGCCACCGCTCTACGGAATCCGTGTTCTAGCTTTCAAAGTTCTAGTTAGAATCATATCAAATAAAGTAGTTAATTGCTTCATTTCAGTAAATTCTATTCTCGATATTACCAGGGAAGCTGTGGGGATTGATAATTTCTGAGAAACTATGATTCACTCCTCACTTTTGAGGTAGGATCGAGAATCTCACAAATAGATTAAGCAAGTTATTTCATTGTTTAGAATAGATCTACAAATTGCACAGACAAATAACTACACTCGGTTATTTTGTTTGTTTTAAGTTTTATCTTAGCTATCAAATTCTAGATATGTTTAAATAGCTACTTTCTTAAAATCATATAATCAGAAAATATAAAAATAGAAGGTATATATGTTTTACATAGTTAGAATTTGCTTTTTTATGCTTAGATTTACATTTTGTTTTGTATGACAATCACGGGACCCCGGGAGCCCAGGGAATACATATTTGAGCCAATCGTGCCTCAACCAAACCTTATCACAAAGCAATAGTTGACATAGATCAAAATCTCAGAATACAAGTCTTCCAAACAACAACAGATTTACAACTGATCAGCTCTCAGTTGAGAGGGTTAAATATAGAAGACGACCAAGCACACACGTTTTGGTCAAATCAACCGAACTATAAATTACCCTAGGCAAGTATTCACATGACTGTAGAAGGGTTCGAAAGAGAACAAACCTTTGGTTGTGATCCTTTGGTCCCATGCCAGATGCGGAGACACTATCATCAGACATAGATACTAGTTTAAGAATCCAAGTTGCACGAACACCTGTGAGATATTCTGAGAAAATCACGCAGTTATTGAGTTTAAACATAGAAGCGAGAAAGCGTATGATTATTGGATATTAGGATCATGGACTGATTTCGTACATGACCACAAGCAAGACCGCAACAACCAAGAGTCTACGGTTGTGATCCACAAATCCCACAGCCTAACGAATCCATAAGTCAATCAGATATAGACACTGGCCTACACACGTTAGTATTCAGATCTACTCCACTTCCACCCATCATCATCGAACAATTGTCCTTACTAGATATAATGGCTAACAAAGCTAGAGAATTTTGGACTAGGCCAGAGAATCATCCGTAGAGTCAATTGTATTCACCATCCACCATATGACCTTATCTGGAGACGTACACGAAACTATCCCAAGTCATTTTCCATGTATTCCACAACGCATAAATCAAATCATGCCAGAGCTCAATATTGATTGGAGCCTTTGAGTAGTCATCCTTGCCGATCGATCTATCACACCAGTCCAAGTTAGAAGGGCCTTCTTTGCCTTAGATTCACAAATTCCATTAGTGCGTATCGAAGACATTAGATTGCCTAACTAGTTTTTCTGCATCCCACGCATATTCCATCCCCACCGGCTGTCTCGGCATGACCTCGGGAGGTCGGGTACGTGGAAGAGTTACCTGTAGATTCCCATGCTCGCTTGTCACTTTTCCGGCGTACAAAATTGGTGAACCGATGTGAAACAAACAAAATTAGTGAAGCTGACGTAAACTTCCTACTTTCTAATTAGGAGTCATAATATCACGTGTTCTTCCTACTTTAGTTTACTTTTTATCTTCTTCACATCATTAGCCTTTCACAAAATCACCTTCGCTCCTTCCCATTATTCCGTAGGTATTCATATACCCCCAAATATGTCAGGATTCAATGCATATGGCGAGACCCTCTTGGGTCTTGAGTTATACTACGCCCAATGAGACAGGCAATCATCACCCTCACTCTTGGTATGGGGGACAACTACTCAACTAATCGCTTGTCAACACAAACTCCAAGAATCGAGATATAATTCATATTTTCAACCGAGGAGTTAGATCAAACTCCTCAAACGCAACAAACAGAACCTTCAGGCTTGAATAATATGACGTTTACTGGAGAATCTGGTTCGTCTCCTCAGATGCTACTTAGACCAAAAATTAGTAGGCAATTAGACCCATACCTAGTCTTAGATGATGGACGATCAATATGTTATCCTAGGAGTGAACAACGTTCTTGGGGTATGTACCCACCTATAGGAGGTTTACAAATACAACCGAGGTCTCTTTTCAAGAAAATACTTCTAAGCCACGCATATAGGAAATACTCTCAGAGAAACTTGGCAAGACAACAATCAGTTCATAGCAGGATATCACATTCCTATATAACACCTGTGGTATACAACAAACGTCGTTAAGGCAAACCACCGTGACTTCACCAAATGAAGTCATTTCAACATTAGTAGAAAAAGTAAGAGGGTTAGAACTTGCGCAAGCAAATCAAAATTCTCGTTCATGCAAAGCAGGAAGTTCCAATCCTCCATACCACCCCCGGCCAAGTAGATCTCCTCACGGGAGTAGGCACGTTAGGTATGCCTCCTCGCACCCACAACAAATGCCAACAAGGCCCATCATCTCTAACACCATTCCTCCCGGTCTAGTATCAAACAGTCCATTACTAGACAATGCCCCATCATACTTAAACATGTACTCCAAATCACCACAAGGAGATATGTTCTCCTCTCTCGGCATGTTTTCTCAAACGCAGGGACTTCCCTATGCCCCTGCCAATGCATACGCTGCGCCATATCAACAACCCATCCCACCACCACTCCCTCAGCAACCACCATCAATGGTTGAAACCTATGCGATAGGGACTTATTCAGAATATCTGAAAGAGCCCTTAGACTTCACCATACAAAGCGTCATGCTTCCAAGACCCCTTCCCGATTTACCCAAGTACAAAGGTGAGGGAGATCCAAATGCGCATATCAAATCTTACGCTATAGCCATACGCGAACTACTCCCTTGGGATGGGGTTGTTGCTAAAATATTCCCCAAAAATTTAGAAGGCATCACTCTTGATCTGGTATTATAGAATACCTGAGGCTTCCATCCATTCATTTAAACAACTCGTATCAGAGTTCATTAAGGCATTTGACATGAACAAACTATTAAGAACAGGAATCAGGGAATTCTTGCACATCAAACAAGAACACAACGAATCTGTCACCCATTTCATCCAGAGGTGGCGTACAGTTCTTTATTCTTTAGCAAGTGCTCCAAATATGGATCAGATGGAACTATGTGATTTATTCCTTCATTCTCTCAGCAAAGAGGTGAAGGAAGAAGTCTAGAAGTTCCCACTAAGAACTTACGATGAAGTACTTGAGAGCGCTCTTCGAATAGATCAAGCAGCGATAGATAGTGGTCGTAAGACATATGGAACAAACGGGAGGTTAATCACCTCCAACTGAACACTACAACTACCACAAATGTCAATCAAGGACCCAAAATCCTTAACAAAAATTGGGGTGTAACAACGGATGGAGTAACCGACCAGCCCAAGAAGGTAAATGTTGTCAATACTCCATCACAAACAAACAACCAACAAAACAACAACTTTACCCGATTAATCAATACAAAGTGGATTTTAACCATCCACAACAACAACAACGAAAAATCCCATACAAGGGCAAGCCAAAACTCATTTGGTTATCAAAACCAAATCCAAAAACAACAAATGCAAAACTTTAATCCTAATAGGCAACACTTTGATCAGAATTTTAGGCCACAATATACACCAAACCAACAAAACAGGAATTACAATCCCAATTCATATTGTGGTTTCCACAAAATTCAAGGTCATGATACTTTTAGAACGTGTTGTGACTACAATAAATTCATGCAACGTTTGCCGGAAGAACAAAGACAATTCTTCACAAATTTGTTTTTGGCAGATCCCGTGTCACCACCACCAAACATGCTCACGGGAGCGGTTTCCCCTCGAGAATGCTCCCCTCAAGATATTTAATGATCCACTCCCAGATCATGATAATAATAGACTAAATCCAACTGGGACGAACAAGGGTGCAATGACGGGAAACAATGATCATGAAGCCTCGACTTCACTAAATCCATCAGTTGCGCCACAGTTAAGAAGTCAACCAAGACCCAAGATAGTCAGTTTGGTAGAACTAGACGTTGAACTACCTATCGAAGCTATAACAAGAACACGAGAGTATTTCTCTCAACCAAGCCCAAGTCATCTCGCGAAGCAAAGCAGATAAGGTCAACAAATAGTAGAAAAACTGTGGGTGCCTATGATTTAATTAGTGACCTAACAAAAACCTTCTCACACATCTCATTTTTGGACTTACTAAAGAACTCTCCTGCTCACAGAGCTCCTCTTTTAGAAGCATTAGGTTTAGGTCATCTAATTAACATCACTCCACCTCCTGAAACACAAGTAAATCACGTAGATTTTGATATCCACCCTCCGGGGCAGCTGGAAAAGGATGTCAAATTTATATTCGAAATAAGTAAAATGCCTACAGATGCTGAGATTACACGCCGAGGTGATCTAGCCTTACACTTACAAGTATGGGTTTATAATAACTATGTAAAACGGGCAATGGTTGATGATGGGGCCACAGTTAACATTGTCCCCTTCTCTTTCCTCCAAAAGCTAGGATATGGGGAAACAAACTATTCCACCACTCGAAATACATTGAGAGGCTATGATAGCCTTAAAGCCACTTCGATAGGAACTATAATACTACCGGTCACCTTAGGACCTAAAACAATCCCGACCGAGTTTTTATATTATAGATCAGAAACTAATTATAATATGATCCTCTACTGACCATGGATACACCGAATGAAGGCAATCCCTTCTACTTTATTCCAAGAAGTAAGATTCCTACATCTAGGAAAGGGATTTTTAGCCAAAGATGATCCAAAACCTTTCGATATACACCTAGCTGACTTAAAGAAAAGACTAGGTGTGCACTCGGAATTTGAACTTCCAACAAACCAACTTAATAAACCCACTGACGCAAAACCAGAGGAGAAGTTGGTACCTACAACGGATCTTGAAACTATCAGCATAGCCAAAACAACCCCAACCCCCAAAGATAAGGCTAACACTATAGAAACGGTATCATTAGGGACTACTGCAAAAATCGTTGAGTTAATAGAACAAGATTTACCAATGTTCTTACCATTTGATTCAGTAGGCATAGGATATTCCCTAGGTGTTGGTTCCCTTCCAGCAGAGGACCTCTGCATGGTAGAAGTAGAGTGCGCAAACGCAGCAGATACCCCAACATCTATACTCCCGGCTAAGTATTGGACTCTCCATTTCGATGGAGCTAAATGCCGTTATGGAGCAGGGGTAGGTATAATTCTTACTTCACCTAAAGATAAAGTCCTGCCATTTTCCTTTAAGCTAAATTTTGAATGTACAAACAATGGCGCTAAGTACGAAGACCTCCTCCTTGGCCTCACCTTAGCCAAAATAATTGGTATTGATAACATCAGAGTCTTAGGAGACTCGCAATTAGTGAAAAACCAGGTTTCTGAAGTATACGAAACCAAATCCGAACACTTGCAACTTTACAAAGAAGCCGTATTAGACTTAAGCAAGGCATTTAACTTCATATCCATTGAAGCAATCCCACGAGAGAAAAATCTTCTCACCGATTCAATAGCAACTTCAGCATCACGTTTTACTCCAAGTAATGAGTTAGAAGATACCCATTTCACGGTGTCCATTCGTGATGAACCATTGATAAAAACAATGACAAATCCCCTTTCAAGCGGAAGTGAATCTACCATCCTAGATCAGGATATGGCTACTTTGGATCACTTAAACGCCTATGCAACACTACATCTCTCCTATCATATGCTAGATTTGTCCTTAATTCCACATTCGTCTTCCTATTTCGGAAATCCCATGATGGATCTCCCCTCACAAATAGAACCTAGCATATACGCAGTAGAAAATGGGGATGATTTGGATTTACCTCCAGCACCACCTGAGTTCGAAGAAGGTAACACCTCTTTGATTGAAGAAACAATCGATGTCAACATCGGGATAGAAGACGAACCAAAAATCTTGAAATTAGGATCATCCTTAACCCCAGAAGAAGTAGAAATACACACTTGAATCCTCAAAGAACATCAGAGGGTGTTTACATTTAATTATAAAGAGATGACAGGAGTCACACCCCACATTGCAGGTGCACAACCTCGTCACTAAATCAGATGCAAAGCCAGTTAAACAAAAATCAAGACCCATGAAACCCAAAGTAGCTCTCATGGTAAAGGAAGAGGTAATAAAACTCCTCTAGGTAGGATTCATCAAACCAGTCAACTACTCCCAATGGGTATCTAACATCGTTCCCGTTCTCAAGAAGAATGGAAAGATACGCATCTGCATAGATTTCGAGACATCAACAAAGCATGTCCTAAGGACGACTTCCCGTTACCATCTATCGATGTCATTGTTGATGCAATAGCTGGGTTTGAACTTTTGTCTCTCATGGATGGATTCTCGGGATACAATCAAATCAAAATATCTGAGCAAGATCAAGCTAAAACTACGTTTATAACTCCTTGGGGAACCTATTACTACGTTGTTATGCCATTCGGTCTCAAGAATGTTGGTGCTACATACCAGCGAGCTATGACATATATATTCCATGATTTAATTCATAAAATCATGGAATCCTACGTAGATGACTTGTTGGCTAAGGCCAAGAAGCGTTGTGACCATCCGGAAGTACTCTATGTCATTCTTTCACACCTAATAGAATATGGAGTCACGCTAAATCCAGAGAAATGCGTCTTTGGTGTAACAGGAGGAAAGCTCCTAGGTTACATCATATCGTCACAAGGGATAGATGTTGATCCAACCAAAATTTGGGCTATCCTCGAAATGGTCCCACCTTCGAATGAATCTGGAATCAGATCATTTCTCATAAAGTTAAGTGCAATCCAGAGATTTATCCCAGACTTAAGCTTCGCTGTTCATCCAATCAATAATTTACTCAAGAAGGATTATAGCATTAATTGGATAGAAGACTCAAAGAATCCTTTGATGTAGTTAAGCGTTTCCTGTTATCACCACCTACGCTAATGCCGCCTAAGCTAAATTGTTCGTTAATCCTATATTCACGAGCTACCAATGTCTCGTTAGCTTGTATGTTGGCCCAAGAGGACGATGACAAGAGGGAACGTGTGATTTATTTCATTAGTCGAACATTACTTGACTATGAAACACGTTATACACAGGCAGAACGAGAATGCCTTGCTATAGTCTTTGCTACTAAACGCTTAAGACACTATATGCTAAACCAAGAAACGAGGGTCATGGTAAAAATGGACCACTTACGAACTTTCCTCACACAAGGATCCTTGTCTAAAAAGGCTGGATGTTTTATAACCTTAATGGGAGAATTCGAATTAACGTTTATAAATCAAAAGTCGAGTTGAGGGACAAATCATTGCAGATTGGTTAGGCTGATAACCCATTAGATGGAGGTGATTTAGTAGATTTAGAATTTACGGATGAGTGTGTATATTACATCGAAACCCGACCTTCTATCTCTGAGTGTCCCTGGTACACTGATATCATTAATTATATCATGGACCATACATACCCAGAAGGAGTTACACCGCAACAAAGAAGACGGTTACGTATTATTGCAGCCAAATACGTCATCATAGAGCAAGTACTCTACCGAAAAGCATTCGATGGAATGCTCCTAAGATGTGTCCACACAGAAGAATCCAAGAAGATTCTCCATGAATCTCACAGTGGAATATGTGGAGGCCACTTCGGTGGCCATGCCACCACTCGAAAAATACATCGAATGGGCTATTTCTGGCCCACTCTAGAACATGACGTGATAGAGTTTGTACGCAGGTGTCATAAGTGCCAAGAATTCTCCCATGAGATCCACATGCTGGCATAAGCTCTGCAACCAATCGCTACTCCATGGCCCTTTTCTACATGGGGCCTAGACTTAATAGGTAAATTCTCTCCTCATCACTGAGATGGCCATAATTTTATAATCATGGCCACCGAATATTTTACCAAATGGGTAGAGGCTATGCCTCTTACTACCTGCACTGGTTCTGTAATCGCCAAGTTCATTTTGAACGAAATCATTTACAAGTACGGTATCCTACAAATCATTAGCTCCGATAATGGAACTTCTTTTAAGAATGAAGAGGTTCGCGAGCTATGCAATAAATTTAAGATAAGCCATCATACGGCTTCCTTGTATTACCCTCAAGCCAAAGACAAAGGCAAGCGACAAACAAGACACTGAAAGCCATTCTCCTTAAAACGGTAAAAGAAAACAAACGAGATTGGCATTTGAAGTTATATCTAGCCTTGTGGGCCCACCGAACCTCAATAAGAACACCAACGGGAGCAACTCCTTTCTCGCTAGTATTTGGGGTAAACAGTTCTCCCACTTGAGGTCGAAATACCCAGTCTCCGCATTTCATTACAAGGGATTCTGGATGAAGACGCTTACAGAGAAGCACGTCTTTCCCAACTAGAAAGCCTAGATGAAACCAGGTTAGATGCTGAATAGCGGCATAGAGCTTATGCTGACCGAATGTGCCGGTAGTATAACAAGAAGGTCTATGAACGTGACATATACGAAGGTGATCTAGTTCTAAGACTAGACAGCCAGATCGACAAGAAGACCGGCAAAGGAAGGAAATTCCGGCCCAAATGGTTGGGCCCATACCGAGTCATGAAGGACTACGGAAATGGTGCATACCTCTTATGTACGCTAGAAGGTGAGGAATTTGGCGAAACAGTCAATTCCCTGCACCTCAAGTGGTTCTACGCATAAGCAGACTAGCACTACTTATATAACTACCTACATTGCATCTTCATATAGATTAAGATCATTTTGTCCACTTGTTTCTTACATAAATTGTGATCAAGGAATCTATTCTCAAAGCAATTCATTACAAACTCATGATGTTGTTGGCATAAAACTTTCTAATCATACCTCTCCATTTTCATGATATCATCAAATTATCTCAGAATCATTTTATCAAATAAAGTTAGACATGACGAAGTCTTAACGGTAACCATACCAAGATCTGCAAGTTTATTCTCACTTTGATTTCTTCTTAGGATAGGTGTCTTGCCTATGGTCTGTTCTAGAAGCTTCATGGTGTCACATCTATCCCATATGTATATCTCTTTGGAAATAAGCACATACTGACATTTTACTCAAATAAGCAAGTCAAACGTTGATCAAATAGAAAATTTTAATTTTACACATTTCCTTGCCCCACCAACCTTTGGTGATGAGCTTGCATCTCTTACTAGTGACGTAGGGTTGGGAAAGGATGGAAATGCCCTTACTCGCCTATGCCTTGCCCATGGTGATAAACCCACGCTTCTTACTAGTAGCATGGGGCAAAGTGTAGGGGGTCCTCTTGACAAATAAATGTAAAAGGTCATACACAAACAATTCAAACTTTGAAACTTTGAGTCAAAAACGAATGAATCAGATGTTCAAAATTCCAAGAGAGTTAAAATCCTAAAAACCAGATTTTGTCTACTATGTGGCCATCTACGGATCTAAGTCTGGATAAACCACAAAGTAAGTTGCATTCTAAACTATGAAGTCACTCGGGTAGAGTAAGCTTGTAGCTTCCAATTTGGTTCCACCAAAGCTTTGTCTGTCTTTCATCACTATCATTTCAGCTACACCTCATAACTTGTGCCCTTTCTAGCTCTCGGTGATGAGCCCTCGCATCTTACTAGTTGCGTGGAGTTAGGAGTGGGGCAAGTTAATCTGTTCATCATACTGGTTATATTCATCACTCTGCAAAACAAACATGAGGTATCCAAAATTGCTTATAGAAGCTAAGATTCAAAATCACATTACATCTACATATATCAGCATCATGAAATACACAAAAGGAAACAAACATTTGCATCATTTGTTCTCCATTGCATACATTCTAAAAAGCATATAAACATACATCGTAGTATACATAGAAAAGCTGGAAATAGAAAGGAAACCATGAGTGCCAAGATTTTGATCCAAAATGAATACGTATATATAAATGATCAACGTTTATATACAATGCCATCATGCACTAAGCATGGTCAAAACGCTCAAAGAGCCCGGGATAATACAAAGAATATATAATACAAAATACATGAGAGCCAAGTGGCCTCTCAATCCCCTCGCGCGACCCTTCGAAGGTGCACGCCCGTGCCTAGGACTCGGCTACGCCGGTGCTCTGAATGTACGGAAGGCTCAGGGTCTCGAGGAGCAGCACAGTCTCACCACGAGAATGGCTCCTCATGAGGCGCTCAGCCATCCTATAGCCCGCTAACTCTCTATGCGAAGGGTCGACACCATCCGGCCACATGCGAGGTGGAGCAAAGATGTCAAGTATGCCTACCACCGCTCTTTGAAGGATCCCGGCATCCACAGACATCTCTCGTGCGGGTCCTATCCATGGGGATCATCAGGGAATCGGTACATACCCTGCGGATCAAATCCCGCCACTCATCAACAATCTCTGCAAACAAACAAAGGAGAAAATGAATTAGAAACTAAGTAAGAAACTGAAAGATACAAGATAACAACTAAGGAGAGCCTACAAATAAACATTAAAAGGGAGAAAGGGTAACTTACTCGAATCCCGTGCCTCTAGGATGGGTCGCCGGGGCCGGCACCACCGCGGATGCCGCTATTAACTAAGGGGCTGCTCTTGTGGTAGGAGCAACGTGTCACCCCGCAACGGACTCATATTCTCCACCATGGCTCGGGAGAGTGGCTCCTCCGAAACTAGAGTCACCCTCTCTACACTCTGCTTGGCCCCTCTCTACTGCATAATATCCCGAGTGTCATGCCACTCGGGGTTGCTGCTCGTCGGTCTCCCCTCGACCCTCCTCTCGTGAACTCCTCGGACTCGAGTCAATATCAATAGGGTCATCACTGCTGTGAGCAGGACTCGCAGCAATCAAGTAAAGGTGCCCGAGGTGCACCGGCTCTCCTCTAGCACGAACTATCCTCCTGGCTGCAATGGGAATGCCAGGAGTAATCACTGTCCAACCTCGGCCTCTAGGCCCCCCTCTGGCCTCACAAACTGATCTGTAAACTGGTGCCACTGGGGGAAGCATACCCATGTATGGAAGGCCAAACTGCTGAGGAACTCGGCCAAAGGGGTGCACCTCCACTCATCCCACTCGATCGATAAGCTACCCTGTGGTGGAGCAGGAGATCAAGGTAAGGGTCTCCTCACCCCATATGCCGGCCATGAGCTGGTATGGTGTCGCCTCCATATCGGCAGTAGTCAGGGAGGCAACTGGCTGATGAGGTGCTCTAAGCACCGACATGTCTGTCCATCTGGCTGCCCTAACAGCTCCAGGATCTGCCACCTCCACACCCCTGCCATAAGGGATGAAGTGCTCATAAACCCAACTCATGACTAGAGTCGGGTGGCTCAGTGACTGCCCCTGTAAATGGACCACCCTATATAGATCGTGGTAGGTGGTCCCAAGAATATCTGTACCCCAAGCGTATATCCAGCCATGCCCCTCTATCTGTGTAATAATAGGGGCCCCAAGAGTATAATAATGTGTCACCTCCCTTGTCCCCGATCAATCTCGAGGCAAGGATCCCCATGATGGCCTGTTGAAATATGGGGATGGGTAAAGAAGGAATGGATCAAACTCTCACCCCCTTCTTCGGCCCCGTGGAGATGGCTGCATCTCCCATATAAGTCATCCACGTGTGCACGTGCCCGTGAGCCTGCATTGTCTCCAAAGTGAGTCACCTCCCAATGATCGGGACCCCTGAATGTGGTAGACATCCTCCAATGTAATGGTCCACTGCCCACGGACCACTGGGCAATCGGAAGGTGTTCGATCTGCATCCCAAGAAGAACATAAGTCACAAAAGATGTGACTAGATGGTGTAACATGGGGCACGCGTGATATGCGCATATACCAGCCCTCTGAAGTATGTCCTCCTCGTCCTGTGAGAGGGCATCTAGTACCCCGAGAGTCAATCACACTCTCTCTCGCTCCATCGGATGTGCTCCTCTCTCGCCTGCATACACCCAAAAAACACAAAACAAAGTAAGTTAGTATCCGAACAATACTGAGAAAGTCATAAAAAAGTAGAAATGCTAAAAATACAAATGCAATCTCAAAAATAAGTTCCTTTTACATTCTGTGTAAAACCGCCGCCCGAGCGGGGAGGCGGAGCAGAACCGCCGCCTTAAAGGGCGGTCGTGTAACCGCTGCCCGAAAAGGGCAGCGGTCATGATCTAAAAACCCACGCGGGCTTTTAACCTAAAAAGGCCTAAAAAGTGCCAGAAACGACCATTTTACTTAAAAAAAGAGCCTACTCAGTAAGCGCCCCTAGGTGGACCTTTTAACACTAGCATTTTCAAAAATGACCCCCCCATTGTAGAGTATTTAGCATTTCAAAATTAAGGGGGAAAAACAATAACCAAGAAAACTAACCTTTGTGATCGCGAGGTTAGTGTTCGCATGTGGAGGCATGATCACGATCTCGCTACGGACGTTTCAACTCTACTCACGCAAGAAACTGTCACCGTGGGTCCTAGAGCTCAAAATCAATCAAATCGACTCTGCAAATGAATAGGAAAATGGGCCCACTTTCATATATATAACACTGTTTCATTTTAAAATGAATTTTTCACGGAGTTTGAGCGCGATGGAGGTAAGTTCCTATCCCCGCACAAATGGTACGTTCTCATTCCCTGTTATTCTTAGTGTTTATTTTTTGAACTATTGTATCTATCTGCACTTGAGTTCTCTTTTCATTTTGCAGGTAGCGGGAATTTTGGATGGCATCATTTCAACACACGGACGTGTCAGGTATAACTTATAACTTCCCATTTCGGGACGCCATACTCGGACCCTTGTTTACGCCTTCATGGCTAAAACGCTTCTCCGAGGGGGCAATATGTACGTACCCAAAATTGTAAGGTACTGTACTATCCGGAACAATGTAACAAGTGCCCCAATGATGATACAGGTCTCCTCGCAAGGTGTTCGGGATCCGGAAAAGCTCTCGAGTGTGCGTTAACATCCCACATGCCCCGCTTAGCCCCCGCGTACTTTTTTTTTTTCCTTTTCCCCCTCTTTTCTTGGCCTTTTGCTCTTCAATGACGAAACCGCCGCACCGCATGGGCATGGCGGCGGTCTCATGACCGCCGCCCGATCAAGGCGGCAGTCTTTGAATCGCTGCCCGCTCGTGAGCGGCGGTCCTTTACGTGTTTTCCAGAAAGTGTTTTAACGTGACTCACATAAAAATCAACATTTTACCAGCTTTCCTTGCCGACTTGGACTTGCATTTATGTTTTTGGTCCCCTGGAATAGTGTTTGGCCATTGTTTATAGTTTTAGAGTTTAGTTTGGTTTTGATCTTTGGGTGAATGAAAAGCTATAAATAAATGGCTTGTGCTCAAACAAATGGTCTGCCCCTCATTCACTTTCATGCTTTCATTTTCATAGTTCAGTCTTTTATTCTGTTTAGAAGCCATAGTTTTAATTCTTTGCATGCTTAGTTAGCATTATTCAGCTGTTGGTAAGCCACATATCCAGCTTGTGCAAGTAGTGTTGTTTTATCCAATCCATTGGAGTAGAATAGCTTAGGAAGCCATTAAAGTTGCAGGTTTTGCTCCTCAAACAGGATAGTTTCAGGTTCTGGACGCTTTATGTTGCATGACTCGCAATAAATCCCGCTAGGAATTGCATAAGCCAAGCTCTGTACTCTTGCGCTATCCCTCTCCTACTCACATTATATTGATCCGCATTCGAGCTGCCTTTGTCCCAATATCTACTCGCCGATGCTAGCATTACACACTTTTCTAGATCCACGTGAACACAAAGAAAGAGGAGATCACACTGAGGGGACAAGATCACACACACCATCGGATTCGCCACTGTTCTGCGGAATCCAGGTTCTAGCTTTCAAAGTTCTAGTTAGAATCATATCAAATAAAGTAGTTAATTGCTTCATTTCAGTAAATTCTATTCTCGATATTGCCAGGGAAGCTATGGGGATTGATAGTTTCTGAGAAACTATGATTCACTCCTCACTTCTGAGGTAGGATCGAGAATCTCACAAATAGATTAAGCAAGTTATTTCATTGTTTAGAATAGATCTATAAGTTGCACAGACAAATAACTACACTCGGTTATTTTGTTTGTTTTAAGTTTTATCTTAGCTATCAAATTCTAGATACGTTTAAATAGCTTCTTTCTTAAAATCATATAATTAGAATATACAAAAATAGAAGGTATATATGTTTTACATAGTTAGAATTTGCTTTGTTACGGTTAGATTTACATTTTGTTTTGTATGACAATCACGGGACCCCGGGAGCCCAGGGAATACATATTTGAGCCAATCGTGCCTCAACCAAACCTCGTCACAGCAATAGTTGACATAGATCAAAATCTCAGAATACAAGTCTTCCAAACAACAACAGATTTACAACTGATCAGCTCTCAGTTGAGAGGGTTAAATATAGAAGACGACCAAGCACACACGTTTTGGTCAAATCAACCGAACTATAGATTACCCTAGGAAAATATTCACATGACTGTAGAAGGGTTCGAAAGAGAACAAACCTTTGGTTGTGATCCTTTGGTCCCACAGCCAGATGCAGGAGACACTCTCACAGACATAGATACTAGTTTAAGAATCCAAGTTGCACGAACACCTGTGAGGTATTCGAGAAAATCACGCAGTTATTGAGTTTAAACATAGAAGCTGAGAAAGCGTATGATTACTAGATATTAGGGATCAGGGACTGATTTTGTACATGACCATAGTAGGACCGCAACAACCAAGAGTCTACGGTTGTGATCCACAAATCCCACAGCCTAACGAATCCATAAGTCAATCAGATATAGACACTGGCCTACGCACGTTAGTATTCAGATCTACTCCACTTCCACCCATCATCATCAAACAATTTTCCTTACTAGATATAACAGCTAACGAAGCTAGAGAATTCTAGACTAGGCTAGAGAATCATCCGTAGAGTCAATTATATTCACCATCCACCATATGACCTTATCTAGAGACGTACAAGAAACTATCCCAGGTCATTTTCCACGTATTCCACAACCCATAAATCGAATCACGCCAAAGCTCGATATTGATTGGAGCCTTCGAGCAGTCATCCTTGCCGATCGATCTATCACACCATTCCAAGTTAGAAGGGCCTTCTTTGCCTTAGATTCACAAATTCCATTAGTGCGTATCGAATACATTAGATTGCCTAACTAATTTGTCTCGCATCCCATGCATATTCCATCCTCATCGGCTGCTCCTCGGCATGACCTCGGGAGGTCGGGTATGTGGAAGAGTTACCGTAGATTCCCATGCTCGCTTGTCACTTTTTCGGCTACAGTTCCCATGTTGTTTTAATGTAATTTGGTTGGTGGTTGAAGCATCTTTTCATGTTTTCCAATGTTTCTCCTTCCTAGGCTCGAACCTTCATTGTTAAAAGCTAGATTTGGCTCATTTGTAAAGGTTGAACATTTTTATGTTTTGCAGCTCCCTCTTTCACCCTAGAAAGTGATTTTGTGGAATATCAGACCTCTTTCAATACTATAACATGTTTTCTGCCTCTCTGCTGTTGTAATACATGTATTTTTGATATTGAAAATGACAATGCAAGCTCTATGAATGAGTTTCACTCCTCTTCTTGTGTTGTTAGATTCATTTATGATCTTTCATTACATTTTTCAGTTTATGCATGATGTTTGTTGCACCTCTATAACTGTGTCAATTTGTAGAAGTAAATTTTCACCACTTCTTTGGTGTATTACCGTATTTGTCTTAGTTTTATTTCTTTTGCATTCTCTATCTCTATCCGCTTGGAATTTAGAGTAGGATTTTGAGTTTAAACCTCTGTAATTTTCAAGTAATACATCTGATCAGAGGAGTTGAGGAACCACCTCTAATCTAGAGATTCTTTTCCCATTTTTACAAGTCCCACACTTGGGAAAAATATTCAATGTTGTGTAATCACTTTGGATGTTCCATTACCAAACTAGAAATCGATAAACATCTAGGGGTGTTGTGAATTTGAACTAACACATCCTGTCTACTTTTTTGGTCTCGCTTGTGTAGTTGGGATTGTGACCTATGTTTTAAACTCAAGCATTCTTTTTGTACCTTATGTTGTCTACAACTTGGGTGCATGGTATTCTTGTGTCCTCTGCATCTTGTTTGATTGCACATAAGTTCTCAATGCTAAAGAACATCATATTATATTTAGGAAGAACTTCTAGCCTTTCTTGGTTTTTTGCTTTAGGGCACTTTGTTAAAAGCTCACATGTTGAAGCATTCGGATCATATAGGCTTGGGAATGCGCAACATTGACATAGTGATATTGATTGTTAGGCACGTTTCAAGGGAAGCACCACTCCGACTCCTATGCCAAATTGTTCCGAATCGAACAAGAACCTGACTTGTACTAGGTGTTGGAAGAGAGGGAATATGTGCACTAGCATGCCATCTATAATTCTACTGATTGGGAACTTATCTTTGGTTTACATATTGATTCCACCAAGGCCTGAGTGCTTTGGATATACACCTGATTAGAAATACCTTTATAGGCTTGCTCTTATTTCATTTCTAATGATATGACCTTGTTTGACAAATTTCTAATCGTGGTCTTCAAATCTTCATCTTATTTCTTTTCGCATTTGAGATTAGGATATTGATGCATAGGTTACACAATTTTATCAGAATAGGAATATGGGACAAAGAAGGCTAGGGTGCTTGTGAAATTTCTGGGAATAAGGGCATATGTAGTCTAGGAACTATCGTTCGCTTGAATAAGACTATTTTTTTCTCTTACTACAATATTATAAGTAGCTACTAAATTCCTACCTCCCATAGATTGAATCATGACTCGAGATATTGTTGTTCAACACCTTTAGAAAATTTAAAAAGCATGTTGGGCTATAAGTCTTACCACAAGAAGGATTATGTCCCAATTCTTCTAAAATCTAATGCTAAAATCAGTCATCTCGATTATTGGGCGCCCTCCTTGTCATTGTCGTTTTCTCCACCAAAGATAAGTGATCTAACTTATCTTCAAAATAATTACAAGGAGCTGAACCAGCTCATCCTGTGGAAATAGATCTAAAAGTCTCAGTACTATTGAAGAAATTTTCCTTTGAAAGAGGCCACAAGTAGTTTGACTGCTACACCATCATGTGTGATCAAATAGAGTGAACATATGTTTTCTACATCCTGGATATGCTCCTAAGGGGTGACTTGATTCTCACTAGTAAAGTATGGAATACTTTTGAGTGTGTCATTTGGCATATCATGTTACACGACAAGAATCAGGGGACTTCCTTTAGTGAATTTAACAAAGTTCATTAGTGGAGGGGGTGGTTGATGCACCATTGTAGGGCGTGTTGGTTATTTACTGTGAGGAGTTGAATGGATGTGGCGTACTAGATATGGAGATGCATGCACGAGATTTTTGGAACCAAACTCTTCTTGGGGATAGATAGAGGTAATTAAAACAATATTCATCTTCTTCACTTCTCTTTGTATGTACTCTTCTCATGAAAGGCATTTAGGGATTCTAAAAAAGAGATTTGTAGATGTTGCGATTCATCAGATTTGTTGAAATAAGAATTGAAAAGCTAGAAATACTAAGTCCACACACCATAAATTAGCAATATGAAATTTAATCTTTCATTACTGGTCCCACCGGGTGTGCTAAAAACTATTGGCCATCAAACTTGTACCCACATCTCAGATATGGAAGAATCAAGTTGTTTGTGACAACAATGGAGCCATCCCCAAGTTATGGGACCTTACGTGCTTGGGACAGATCTCTGGAAAAGGCCAGTTCCTCTATCTAATATTCCTACTACTACTACACCTAGTGCTGAAAGGGAAGCTAATCTAATAATGCCAAGGGACTAGGGATAGAAGGATAACATGAAAGGAAACTAAATTAAAAGGTGAAAACACCAGAAAAAGATGGATGAACACTATCTATTATGAATGAAAATGAAAGGAAATGTGTGAAAGGAGGCTAGGCATGTGTAGAAAAACTTAAAACATATTTACTAGATTAGTTTCATGGAACAAAAATAAATAAGGAGCTTCAAGGGATGTGAAATGGCACAAAAGGTACGCAATGTAAAAGAAAGGAAAGAAGAAGGAATACAAACACATTAGGATAGAGAATAGTCACAAACGATGCTTCTATTACTTCCAGAAATGCACAGAGCTATTACAATGGAGAAAGAGGCCGATATCCACATGCAAGAGCCAGATCTAGAGGTCTACAACTCAAAATACATAAAATATGAAGTCCTTAGCAAAGTGCGTAAGGATCTAAAATGTCCAACGTTAATAATGATCCCAACTCTTACATTTATTGATGAATCCATGGAAGAAGAAGAGAAGAAGGATGGGAAATCTGAATTTTAAATGTAACCACCAACAAGAAGAGTTCAATGACTACAAATAGTTCAAATGAACTTCCCTAAGTCTATTTAGTGTGTTGAAGAAGGAAAGAGGGTGAATTAGATCAGATCAGGTGGTTAGAGCAATTAGATCTACTCATTAATGCTTAGAAATACGTTTTCCCCTTTCTCACCTATTAGGTCTGCCAATAATTTGAATTTGAATGTCTAGTACTATATCCTACATTAGAAGCTATCTGAAAAGTCCAGTGCATGTCGATCAAAGATCTGTAGCAAAATATATAGCTGTTATAAGTTTTTCAGATTCGTCAGCACACGTAAAACATGTGGTGCACATGGATTGGCTGAAGGATGACCAACTATGAAAATGTACCTATCATTTCTACCATGTATTACTTGTTGATTTGTTACAAGGATCTGGTGCCTTGTTGGTGTGCTTTGATTGGTCACGTATGGCACACTCAAGCATGTTAGAGGATGACTTGGCATAAAAATTGTAAGGGAGGGAAAATAGATATGTGAGTGGAAAAAACGGCATGAGAAGAAGGTAGAAGGAAGGTGCACATGATTCATGGGAAAATGAGCCAAACTGGTGAGTAGAGAATGCATGGTCAAGGTAAAAATATTACAAAGTAATATGTGAGGAGTGAGAAAGGGCCAAGGACTTAGTTGATTGAAGCAAGTGCAAGGCACATGCACAGGGTGAACAAATTCTAGGAAGAAGATGAACGTGTGGAGGATGCGCACAAGGGAGGAGTGGAACAAAGAGGAAAAGGAAAATGGAGGGGAGAGGAGAAGTATGCAATGGCATGTGAGGAAACTACAAGCAAGGGAATGTGTCAAGGTAACTTGAGTGCACACAACCT
Organism: Taxus wallichiana var. yunnanensis; assembly: GCA_018340775.1. NCBI lineage: Eukaryota > Viridiplantae > Streptophyta > Pinopsida > Cupressales > Taxaceae > Taxus > Taxus wallichiana. The sequence continues at coordinate 930,945,513 of CM031234.1, forward strand.
TGCAATGAAGATCTTAGAGTCAAAAGATGTATATAAGTTGTCCAAATAACTAGGAGAGTTATTTGGATAATAGTATGCATGACACATTACAGAGTTTTGAGTTAGCATTTTTTGAGTTCGGGACATCATGGAACTCTATTAAAACATGATTTCTTCCCTTTTCCAAACATTTCACCTTCAAAACTATGCAAGAGCAACAATGAATCACAACACACAAAGTGGATAGAACTGAAAATCATACATGCTTCAAATGAAACATGCAAAGTGTGCTAAGAAATTATTCTACTGAAAGAAAACCTATTCCTACTCTACACTAACAAGAGGCACAAGTGAGATTAACAAATCTTGCAATCGGTTATGCAAAATACATTCCTTTCCTCATAATAGGCAGCCATGCATATGATTTGACAATGTACATGGCTAAGATTGAGAGTGAAAACTGAAACAAGCCCAATTCTCCACTTGGCTAACCAAGGCATCAACTGGAAAGAGAAATAATGCCTCTTTTATTTTCTCTACTTTTGTTTTGTAGAGGCATTACAACCGATCCTTGGGGTTGTTAATATCATCCTCACATTTTGAAGTGAATGTGAATGGTTGTGGCTTCTCTTTTAGCTTCAATGAATCCAAGTATCTAATGGGAAATGGTATAACCCTTTGAATATGCCTATTATTATGAGCTTCAACTTTAACAAGAAATTCTAGCTAAAGACATCCTTGAAAAATATGGTTATCCATGATCTGATTTCCCTCTTATTTCCCATTTACAAACAACTTATCTTCCACCTAGATGAATGGTATGAAATTGATACTCCTTTTGTTTCCTTTTTCTTCTTTGAAAACAATAAGCTCCTCCATAACATGCAGCTCCTTTATATTTATTTCAGCCTCTAATGAAGTCATTGGTAAATTGTTGCAAGTGTTTGAAGTCTTCTACTCACTTAGGAGTTTATCCTCTTCAGATTGAAGACAAAAATTACCTTCATTTTTAATCTTCTCGTCAAACATGAAAATTGCAAGGTTATATTCTTTCATATGTTGCTTTTGATGACTACTAGGGGCAGAAAGATGTTCAAGAATACTTTCCTCCATGGAATATTCATCAAGTTCCACAATTTAGGGAAAATAAACTCTCAATAATATCATCTCCATTCAATGCTTCTAAATCTGACCTAGCTTCTCCCGTGTGCTCATTTTCTCTTTGTTCAATGAGTCATATAGAAGATTTAATTCCTCCAATCTTGGCTCAAGAAGATGGTTATGAGAAAAAAAATTTCTCTGTTAAGTTTCCCTCCAAGGAAATAGACCCTCTGTGTTGGAAAAGAGGTGATGGAATAACAAAATTATCAAGTTCTATATTATCCTATCCATCAAAATGCTTCTCCAAATTTGAAAAATAATTAGCCTCTTCATTATCTAGTTGTATCAATGGTTCAACTTCTTCCTCCATGGTGTTCTCTATATTGTCAACTTGTTCACCATAGCCTTCTTCATCTTCAAACATAAAATTTTCAAGATCAAATTCATCTAAGAAATTATATTTTTGGGAAGATGAAGAAAGAGAAGAATTTGAAATTTCCTTTATACCTTATTCTATACTTGAAACCTCTGAATCCACCTTAGTTTACTCTTGGAAAGAATCTCCTCATGACTAGATTCACTCAAAACACCTTGCACATTTGACAAATTTTCCTCTTTTGCTTGCACATACTCCTCTCCTAGAATATTATGAGCTAACTCTTGTTCTTCTATAACTGGCTTTGTATCTTGTGGGGAGTCAATAGTCTCCATAAATATAGTTCCAACATGTACGCTACATTCTAAAAAAATAGATCGATGATCATCATCCCCTTGAACTCATTCTTATGAAAAATTATTCTCCATTGTCTGCTTTTGAATCTCAACCTTGGCTAGAGGCGTAACCATGAGTGGAATTTTCTTGATGTTAAGTCTTGTAGCTTACTCTTTTAAATTCCTTACACATTTTCCCTTGATAATATCTTCAATATACACATCCCTTCTACTGATTTTCTTATCATTCTCTTCCCAAAATGGGTTTAGGACTATAAGAAGAGGGGTGAGTTGGGATTCAACTATTTTCTTCACTGTTTGAGGAGGTGAAAGAGGTGAAACTTGTGGATTTTGTGGAAGAGAAGAAATTTTAGGAGAAGTGGGGGTAGGAGAATCAAGATGGGATGGGAAGATAGGAGATGGAGAAATGGGATTCACCATATGAGCAATAGATGAGAAGCTTGGGAATTGGGGTTTAGGCTAAAATTGCATGGGAAGAGGGTTATGAGGTGGTAATGCAGGGATTTCCCATTGATAGGGTTTTCTAGCATTAGGTTCATAAGTATCTCTCTTCTTGATCCATTCTCCAACTTGAGTCATCATTTTGATTATGAATTGAAGCTTTTGTTGAGGATTAAATTCACCTGGTATAGAGCCAATCCACGGGTATGGAATTCTGAAACCAGTCTAGGTTTCCTTTGTCCTTTCCTTAATCCTTATTTGCACCATGTTATAATACAACTCTCAAATATTTATCTATAAGTGGTCTTCTTCAAGTGTAGGATAGCCTCCAGAATCTACATACCATTTTTCTTTAACAGCCCTAAAGTTTGGTGGATGACCAAACTAATCTGCATCTTGCTCATGTGGACATGCATGCTCAAACTGATTTTCATCATAAAATTGATCTAGGTCTAGATTATAATAGTCTAAATATGGAAAACATTACTGCTGCTATAAGTGGAAATTCCACATTCGGAATGAAGTCATGATTTCACAAGTTTATGGACTGAAATAAAATGGAAAGAGGTGGGAGAAAAATGGATGGAAATGGATGAAAACTAAAGTCTACAACTTAGAGAGTGGGTTACTTAGACCAATGGATTCACCAGTTGTGCTTGGGTATACCTCATAAGGTTGGAATTTCACTAAGATCAAAATAACTTAATTTAATAAAGTGAACACAAATTCACACACTTGTGAAAAATTTGACTCTTGTGTCCCACTGAGCATGCCAAAAAAACTTATCACCAAATCACCACACCCCTAAATGGCATGAGTGTGTGATTGGGTAACATGGGATCACCTCTCAAGCTATGGGACTTAAAATATTGAAGTGAGCCTCTGGAGAAGGTCAAATTCCTCTTCCTAAACTAAGCACTACATTACTCCTAATGCAAGGAAAGCAACTAACTAGACCTATACTAACATTTCCATGGGATTAGGGAGAGAGATTGTATGAAATAAAACCTATAATAGAAGTGGTGATGCACCAAGAAAGGGTTTTGATAGAAAATTTTCCATCCTTCCAATGAATAAGGATGAACATGGGAAGGATGGATATACAACATAGATCCAATTTCATAAAATACTACATTCCCAAATAAGCAAAACAACTCCCAAAACTTGCAATGGAAATAAAATTTGCATAGTATACCTGCAAACATGAGAGAGGCAAAATGAAAGCAACCAAAATGATGTAAGGACAAATAATTAGCCACAAAACATAATTTTATTATTCCAAGAACTTGCATAGTGCATCATTACAACAAGAAGAGGCAAGAACCGCCACTACAACTTTTGAAAGGAAGACTTGAAATCCTCTAAATTCACAATAGCTTCACTTGGAAAGAAGAGGGGAAGCTTGAAAAAATTATGTAACTCCTTTGAAATAATAAATCCTTTACATTTTATAGCACTTCCAATATATTTGAGATAAATAAGGAAAAAATCCTAAAATCTAGGCATGAACGTAGTAGATGAGTTAATCATGTTTTGCCTCATTAATTGCAACTCCACCTTTCTAGGCACTATTAACGGAATGAGGAAATATTGAAATTTATGAACACAAAAACCTCCAAAAATCCATTTTCTAATGATTCCATAGCATATCTCTATCTCTCCCACTTCTAACGACTACAATTTTGTGGAAAATGAACAATCAGGGAGGAAGTTATGACTTTCTAAGTAAAAGCTATTTTTGGGCATTTTGGGCACTGTGCTCAATCAGCTTGTCACCCAACTTGATGAGTTTTTGGTGACCTCTCCTTTTAGCTTTACATTATGGACCTTTGTAAACCCTCTACCTTCTATTTTTACACTTGCTAACTCGGGTTTTCCTTAAGTGGGTTTACCCACCAATCTTCCCCATCATATTATGATTGGTGAGCCATTTACATTCACCACCTCCTAAATTATATTGGTTAACGGGACTGAGTTTAACTCATCGCCATGTTGGACCCTTGACCTCCTCAAAACATTATACCCTAACACTTTGCATTGGTCTTCCATTTTGTATTAAATTTTTATCGATCACATAATTATGTTTTCATTTAACAAAGTCATTCACCATGTTGATCTTTAACTCCTACCGATAATACATTAATGGCTCCCTTGAAATTTGATCCACCATACATCGAGTACTACTAACTTGGTTGCTTTGTCATATTATCTCGCTTACCTAAAAACTTTGGATATTGGATCCCAAAATGACTTAGTTCAACCATCCTTCTGAACTTTGAAGACATGAATTCCTAAACTCCAAATTTCCAAAGTTCAGGCTTTGAAAATATCCCTCCGATTTTCACCAACTCGTCCAGGAAACTCGAACCGATAATCACCATAATTCTAAATTTAGGCTATTCCCAAAATCTTAAATGCCATCCCTCATTTTTGTGTTGCATTCACCGAGTGCTAAGATTCAACTCATGGGAACTCTGCCATCTATATTAAACCTGTTATGCCTAAGCCATGGCTGAGTCATACTTTTCGAAAAACCCTTAATCCCCTTTACCGAGTGCCAATACCAATACCTCACAAGCTCTCCTTTGAGCTATCCCCACCCAGATCCACTACCAGGTGGTTTTTTGAGAGCTACAAACATGGTTTTTTTAGAGCTACAAACATGCTTGAGCTCACCTGTTATGATGCCCTACCATTTGTGAGAGATCTCAAACTCCATTGTGTGACTATTTCTTCAGCACGACTCAAACTCACCTCTCTGCCTTGAGAACCTTCATCTACATCTTCACATCAACAACCCCCTATGATCCAACTGATGTTCAATGCTCTGAGCTTCATTTTGTATGATTTCCCTATGACCAAGATAATCTCTTCTATCCAACCATCAACCTAATCTCCAAAGGTAGTCAAGGCCGACTGAGCTTAGTTCTAAGATTTTCTAGCCGAGCATCTCATCTCTAGCTCCCAAAATTCAACTTCATGTCAAGATTTTCCATCTGAGTGCCCTCATTTCATTATCATTAGTCCTCGCACATAATTTTGAGCCTCTCATTACCATTCAATGCATCTGATCTCCATGTGCACATCACTTCATACGATCCCAAGCTATTCCTCCCAACTATATAATCTCCACAAGCTCATTTGAGAGTTCTTTCTAATGGGCTTCCCGCTTGATCATGGTGAGCTTATTAACCTTTAGATCTTTGAGCTTAATGTTAATCCTCACCCCCAGGTTGTCTCCATTATGCCACCATCTTGTATCCAACTAACTCCGACAAGGATGAGTGGTTTTCCCTAATATCGCGGCCTAAACATCACATTGTCCCTAGCTTGGAACCATATGATCCTCCTTTGTGACATGTCATGCGACCTAATCCATTATCTATTTGTCCCTCGTGGCTGATTTTGATCTCCTTTTCTAGGCTCAATGAGCCATGTCCCAAATTCGAGACCCCGCATATTCCTAACTCAATCTAGTACCCTTCGAGAATATAAACCGACCCATATTCATTCATTTTGATGTGAATAACTCACCCACATCCACTTGACTTTTACACCTAGTCACAAATAATGCATTGTCATTCCATCTCGGTTATCAACTATGTGATCTATTCTACCAAGTCATTCCTTGGCTCACTCGAAACCCGCCAATCTTCACATAAGGCCTAGCTCACCGAGAAGCTCACCGAGTTGCTCGGTGAGTTGTTCAATTTCAAATGCCTATTCTAGGAATTTTCACAATGTTTTTTTCCATTTTTGGCATTTTTTGGACCTTCTATTGAATATTTACAAAATTATAGGACATGGAGACACCATAAGGACCCCTTAAATTAATCCATCAATTTTTTGACCCATCTCACCCGAGGTGGATTATTGGGCTAGCCAGAGGCAATTCCTCTTTCTGAGGAAACCTTGAGCATCCAAAATCTAGGATAGTTTAAGATGATCCCAAAATTTCTGTTACACCATAAATGTTCCCAAAGCATAAAATATTCTTGTAGGCATAAGGTTCTTTTGTGAACGCCCATTTTTTGATCCTAGAGTCCAATAGGCTTCCATTGTCCAGCTTTTTTCGAGGGGGAAATGGATAACAAGTAGTATGGGGAATAAGCCAATATTGGATACCCCAAGCTATTCTGGAAGTCCGAAACTAGAGGAGCTCATTAACTAGATAACAACACTAAAGAATAATTTTGAGTATGAGGACATGGAAGATCCTATGACATTCAAATTTTTCTACACAAAGGTGAAAGGTCTTGCATCTCTTTAGTGGGATAATATCTAGAGAAAAACATTGTAAAGGGTAAGTAAAGGATAAATATAAAGGATCAGTTGGTAGAAAATATCAAAGAAAAATATTTTCCCAAAAATAACCAACTTAGTTTATTTAAGAATTTACAAAATTTGTGACAAGGAGAGGTTAGTTTTAAGGATTACACTTAAGATTTCTACTGACTCACCATTCGAGTAGATCATGTAGAAGACAACATGGAGATCTCTATATATATAAATGAAGTAACTATGGATTGTGATTCAAGATGAATTTGGAATGATCTAAGTGTGGTCAGTAAATGAGGCTTATAAGTGTGTACTAAATAGAGAATAGAGTTTTGTGAGAAAGTAATAGTACACTACTCATGTAAAAGGAAAGGTGGACCAAGGCCACAAACAAGGTGGTGGTAGGGGAAACTCAATACATCATGAAGGGGAGGATGATTCAATAGATATAATGAATGAATACCTATAGGAGGAGGAAGTACATCCTAGGAAAAGGATCTTTTAGATATAAAATAGGTCATGAATTTTGTGGCACATGTTATAGGTACGGGAAAACAGGGCATAGAACTTTCAAGTTTCCACATGCCCAAAATTATGGGAAGTGTAAAAATGGAATTTTTTCATATTGCGCAAGATGGAAAAGATTATATGTGAAGCCATGAAGAAGAAAAAATATGGAATATTCGTTGATGTTCAAGTACATGTTATTGAATATATAAAAATAAGAAATTATTCTAGAGAAAAGAAAGAATTTGTTTTGAACAACATGTAAGTCAAGAGGAAAAGACTACAAGTTGATAATGAGATAATGAAAGCATTGATAATTTTCTTAAGAAAAAGATGGTATATAAGTAGGGGTTAGAGAGTATTACACATAATAATCCACATAAATTTTCATAGATGCAAAAGGGACCAATTTTTGGTGACCAAGTAATGTCCGGGTAAGCTCCAGATAGGGAGATATGAAGATGAAGTTATGTATGACATAATGCCCATGGACACATGTAATAGTTTACTTGGAACATCATGAAAATTTCATAGGAGGGTACAACATGATGGATGCGAAAACACTTACAAGGTGGTGAATGGTGGGAAAAATTCCCTCTTAATATAATGAGGGAGAAAGTTGAGGGAGCATAATAAGGACCAAAGGTTTTAGTAAATTTTAGCAAAGCATTCCCGAGTGAGGTAAAGAAAAATAGTGCATGATTTGAACTGATAGTGAAGCCCATGCAAAAATAAGATGTAGTTATAATAGAAAATAGTGATGAAAGAATTCCATGTGAAGTAAATCACATGTTACCTGATAGTTTTTGGAAATAGTATTTAGTGAGTTATTGTAATGGTTACCACTTATAGAAACATAAGTCACCATATGGATTTAATCCTGGATCAATTTTTCTAAATAAGACAACATACAAGATGACACTGTAATATAATGAAAATATAAAAATCAAGTTCATGAGTTGTTCGATAAAGGATTAATGAAACAAAATATGATCCCATGTACATCACCAATTGTTTTTACACAGAAGAAAGGTGGATAATGGTCTATGTGTACATAGTTAAGAGCTATTAATAATCTCACTATCAAATATATGTTTCCATTTTCGTACATTGATAACATCATGGATTGTCTATGTGGAACAAGATACTCCAACAAGATTGATTTGAGAAGTGGATATCACCAAATTTTTATAAAAGAAGGTGATGAGTGGAAGACTACACTCAAGTCGTAAGAAGGATTATATGAGTGGTTAGCAATGTTATTTGGATTGAGAAACACATTGATCTCTTTTATGAGGCTGATGAATAAGGTTCTAAAACCATTCTTGGGAAATTTTGTGATTGTGTACCTATACAACATTTTAATATTCAACAAAACATGAGAAGAACATTTAGTGCATTTGAGACAAGTGGTATAATGGTTACAAAGTAAGAGAAATTGATAAATTTAAAAAATATGTAGTCCCATATAGGAAGAACTTATGCACTTGGAATTTATGATTCCCCGTGAAGGTTTAAAATGGATTTAGGGAATGTCCTCACAATAATCGAGTGGTCATCATCTAGTATTTTTAAAGCACATAATTTTCATGTCTTGGTAAGTTTTTTTCGTGAGTTCATCAAAACATTTAATAGAATGGGTGTGCCTATTATAGATACCATGTGAGGGGATAAGAAGGATTTCTTAAGAGCATACAACTAAATTTAGTATTTAAAGAAATGAAGATAAAATTGACCTAATATCCAATGTTGGTGTTCTTTAATTTTATGAAAGTATTCTATGTACATTTTGATGTTAGTGGTATAACCATTGGAATAGTGTCAAATAAAAAAGGAAGGAAAGTAACTTAATTTAGTGAGAAATTAAATGATGTAAAGAAAAACTATTCTATGCAATTGTGCAAGTTCTCAAGAAGTGGAGGCACTACTTACTTCCAAAGGAATTTATAATATTTATTGATCATTAGGAATTACAGTTCACAAATAGTCGGGGAAGTTGAATAAAACACATGAAGTTCATAAAGTACCTTCAAGGACACAAATTTTTGTTAAAAATACAAGCAAACAATCTAACATGGTTGTTGATGCATTGAGTAAGTGTAATATTTTGCTGACAGAGATGGGAGTGGAAGTTATATATTTTGAATATATCAAGGAGTTGTGTATGCGGGATGAAGATTTCAATGAATCTTCGGGGCATTTACAACACTGTAAGTGTTGATTTTACCCCTTGGTTAGACTATTTTTATAAGAAATTATTTTTTTCAAAGGCATAAAATTGTGCATTCCCATAAGATCAATGTGAAAAACATGGTTAAGGAGAAGCATAGTGGTGGATTGGAAAACCACTTTGGATTAGATAAGACATTAGCATAGCTAGCAAAGAGTTAATTTTATATGAAAATGAGTGTGAATGTATAAAAAAATTATATGGGAAGGGTAAGTGCATGAAGTTGGAGGACCAAAAGTGGACAAAAATATAGAAACAGAAAAAACACGTACGCATTTTTTTAAAACACACGCATTTTGTTAAAACACGGTCGCATTTTAATTTTTTTGGTTCGGTAATTACCAAACTTATAAAGCGTATGCATTTTGAAGAAACCAAAATGCATACATGTTCCATAATACACAAAACATGTACTGTTTTAGAGAAGTTAAAATGCGTATGCGTTTTGTATATTATGGACTATGTATGTGTATATGGGTGTCTTATACGTAAAAGAATAAATGTTCAAGTATAAGATTTCTTTTATTATTTCTTATAATTTAAATTTATTTTAGTAAATATAAGAAATTAGGGTCACTCTACACCTGATGGAAGTGGTCCCATAGCTCTAATAGTTATAATCTAGAAGATAGTTTTTCAAAATCTAATTTGGTCAATACTTACTCATTTTCAGGATTTTAGCAAAGGACCTAAAACTTTCAGGGCATATATATTGTAGTCGGTCTTTGTTTCAGAAAGCTTATAGTCGCTTTTTTTTAGGTTTTTGACCTTCTAAATTGGATTTGGCCCTACCACGCTTGAATCAAGTACCATTTTTTAAATTTGGTCCATAATTCACTTTAGTGACCATGAATAAAATCTATGATGTTTTTCTACTTCTTACCGAAAAGAGATCCTCACTTTTTATATAGAGTATTTTTCCTGAATGGAATTCCGTCCTATTGCCAAAATGAGGTGATTGTAATGTACCTCCTCCTTAAGGTGTGATAACACTACTAGGTGTTGAATGAATTTTTATGAATAGTACCAAGTGAATTGCATCAAGTGAACTCAGATGATTGCTCATTCTTAGAAACATGGTGCTCCATATAAAGATCATCCCCTCACCTTTCCTATCTCTAAAAGCATCCTTTCATGGAATTAAATTCATGATTCTCATACATGTTTTTTCTCATATGTCTCTTATGGAGACAAACAATGCCTTAATACTTCACACATGATGGTCTTTGATACCTCGGTGACATGACTAGCTCATTTTAGCTTGTTCTGAAGGGTGTTCAATTAGCTACAGAATGGCCAAAAATGCCTTTTTAGGCCTTCAGAGGAAGTAATCTCTCATCAAAACTAAATGAGTCAATCGATCACCTTAGACACTATTCCCTACACACTGAAACATGTTGAATGATCTTATTAGGACTTTCCTTTGGGTGAGGGTTTATGATTTAGGGTTTAGGGTTTAGGGATCAAGGTTTAGGGTTTAGGGCTCAGGTTTTAGGACTCAAGGTTTAGAGTTTAGGGTTTAAGGTTTAGTGTTTAAGGCTCATAGTTCATATTTTAGGGTTTAGGGCTTAGGGTTCATGGTTTAGGGTTTATGGTTTAGGGTTTAGAGTTTAGGGTTTTTGGCTCAGGGTTAAGGGTTAAGGGTTTAGGATTTAGGGTTTAGGGTTTAGGGCTCAAGGTTCATGGTTTAGGGTTTAGGAATCATTGTTGAGGGTATAGGTTTTATAGCTCAAGGTTCAAGGTTTAAGGTTTATGGATCATGGTTGATGGTTTAGGGTTTAGGGTTAAGAGTTACGGGTTGAGGGTTTAGGGCTCATGTTTGGTTTTTAGGGTATGGGTTTATGGTTTATGTTTGAGGGTTTAGGGTTTATGTTTTTGGCTTAGGTTTTAGGGCTCATGGTTTAGGTTAGCTTTTAGGGATCAAGGTTTAGGTTTTAGGGTTTAGGGTTGAGGTTTTAGGATATAGGGCTTAGATTTTAGGGTTTAGGGCTTAGGGTTTAGGGCTCAAGGTTTAGGGTTTAGGGTTTAGGAATTAGGGTTTATGGTTTAAAGGTCAGGGTTCATGGTTTAGGGAAAAGGGTTAAGGATTTAGGGTTTAAGGCTTGGGGTTTAGGGTTTAGGGCTTATGGTTTAAGGCTCATGGATTATGCTCACCCATTCACTCAATGTAATGTTCTATGTCTTGTGCATTTTTATAAATATTGATAGAGATTATTCAACTAAAAAGGGTTCATCTACTTTGTAGGTAGAATATTCAAGGGAGTCATCACAATTTGATGCCTTTCATCTATTGATATTTTAATGGAGGGGAAATAACTAAAACCTTGTGCACACTAATCCCTCAGGTCAATGAAAAATGTAGGGGCATATGGATGGGAATGAGAACAAGGCTCCCCTTCTTCTCACCCCCATGTCTCCATGGAAAAAGCATAGATCCTCAAGATCCCACTCAATTTGAGGAATGGCAGAGGAAAGAAGAAGCGTGATATTTAGTTTCAGCCATTTGACTTGAGCAATCAATTGGAATGTAGAATACACAACCCAAGATTGGAAGAGTAAAGTTTTTAAGGGGACTTACAAACAAGTATGGGGGAGATGATAAGGCCAAAATATGTCTTGCTAATGTGCAATAAATGATCTTATTTTATTATCATTTCTCTCAAGTTTGACTACATTTTGTGACTTTTTTTTATCTAATGTAAGTTAGGATGTAATTTTCCATATTTTTTGAATTTATTTCTAACATTTAAAATATATGTAATTCCTAACAAAGTGTTTGGAAATTCAGTTTTTGTAATAAAAAAGGTCATAATCAGTCAGAAGAACAAAGTATGAAGAGATCAACATGTTTTTTGGAGCCTTGGCTTTAATGCGGCTTAGTTTCAAAACTTCCGCACTAGTTCCGGAACTCCATCACATAGTTTGTGAGCTCTGTCACTTAATTTCGGAACTTTTGGACTTAGTTCTAGAACTCCAGCACTTAGTTCCGGAACTCCTGTGTTTAGCTCTGGAACTTTCACGAGTTAGATCAAGAACAATCCCCTTTAGTTTCAAAACTTCTCCAAAGTTCTAGAACCAATGGGAATCTATTTATTTTGACGACATCCAATGATAGAGAAATCAATGATCCTTTCAATCAGGAGTAGATCAGAATATTTTTTATTCTTCATACTCGAAGATCTAGGGATAACTTATCGATAGTCAGTACGTCTAACAAGTTTTCAAATTCAACATATATTTTGGGTATAATTCGGTTCCATCCGAATCAAGTAGAACAAGTATGGTTGTAAATGCATCTTTGGATGAAATATATATATAAATACTTGTACATAGATTTAAAATAGGACATATATATATAGATACATACTGAGATAGAGATATAGAAAGATCAAAGAGGTTTTTTTAAGACAGAATATTCAAGCAATAAAATAGCCACTTTTTTGGAGATAATATCACTTTTTCAAATCTTGATTCAAGGTGGAGCAAGGGCCCACTCCTCCAAGAACCAAGATTCTCATTTTATTGGTATTTATATTTTTAAATAAAATAGTGTAGATCGTTAATTCTCAGTAAATGCTTTCGATTCTTTAAGTCAAACTCTATTTTATACTTGTCCCCCGTAGGTGTTATAGACTAGATTTTTACTTATGCATTGTGTGTTTATTTCCAACAATCCATTTGCTTGTTGATGTGTGTTTATTTCCAGAAATGAGTGTTTATTTTAGCAAGTTTCTTACAAAGCATATAGATAATAAGGCTTTGGCCATGGAATCCTAAGGACACTACAAAAACCCCTAGAAAATAAAATAACAAATACCTACAGTCAATTACTAGATCACTAGGATTTTCTTGTTACATATAGCTTCAGACACACCCCTAGTTTGAATATGACATCAACAAAGAGTTGATTAAATGAAGGGAATAACAACACCCATCAAAACATACCTTGAAATATGGATTCAAAACTAAAGCTAAACTCCCAAATTTACTTCAAGACAACAATGGAAGATGAAAAAAACTTCAAATTTTTTTAGCGGCAGGCTTGGCCATATAAGTGAAAAAAATGATTAACTAAACTAACAATGATGGTAAAAAGGATAGTATTAAGGTCGATCATTAAATACTTGAGGTACATTGAGCCTCATGTCATAAAAATTACCTTTATTAACCATTAATAACAATAGTCCCAAATTTCCCACTTCGTTATCAAATTTTTTTAGTAGGGCTTGGCCTTATAAGTGAAAAAAATGACTAACTAAACCGATGATGGTAAAAAGGACAGGATTAAGGTTTAGCATTAAATAATCAAGGTACATTGAGCCTCATGTCATAAATATTACCTTAATTAACCATTAATGACCATAGTCTCAAATTTCCCACTTCGTGATCAAGGATGCCACTTGGCATTTCTTCGAATAAAACAATGAAATCAATGCTAACCGCCCAAAATTTCTAAGTGAAATTGTTCACAATATCAAATATGATTTGACCTCCATGCCCCTTAATCCCCTTTATAATTGATTTAATTGAGGGATCTAAACAACCAATGGTTCAAAAATCCATAATCAAAGAAGTGGCAAAATATAGCATAAGTTTTGAACAAAACCCATATCCCGAGTCTCAAAAGATACCACCATGATACCAGACATACAAACACAACCATTACCTATAAGAATATCACTGAACCGACCAAGTTTAATGTCGCATGATAAAAAATTAGTGTAAATAAAAGACATCGATACTTACCAATACTCGACCGACACCACAGAAAGAATATATATACTAAAAAGTGAGCTTGGAATTTGAAAATGGTTAATGTAAGCTGAAATTCAATCATCATCTTGATAAATTGTGATCATCGATCTATAAAGTGTCCAAGGTAATATATTATATCAATATGAACATCTAATCATATTAATTCGACATGCAAATGTTCGAAACCAATTTAAACATGAAATGAAATAAAGCTAAATTTTTAAATTAACCAAGGTGGACCCATCCATATATTTGCAAAATTCAAAGTAAGAAGGGACAATGAGGACAAAAAGATGTGATCAATTTTTTAAAAAGGTGGGGTAGGTAAAATTTTAGGTATAGCAAATCTACATCAACATATAACAAGTCTTCGTCGGGAACTCAAAATGAAGTGATTGAGATCCCAAAAATGGTGTTGTGGCCGTTGATCTTCTAGATATTTACCTTTTATAGATTTTTGATTGAAAATTTTGATGTCAAACTCACTTAGAGTATGACCCTACCTAGATATTCACCCTGTTAGGATATTTATTGAGAGAAAATATTTTAAAGGATCTAATTTGGAGAGAAGATACTTGAATTTCTTGGGCTATAAGGTTTGTACTCAACTAGTAGAGAGTTTATTCTTATCTTTTAGTATTGTGTTACATAAACAATGCCCGATGGTATGTTTTATTACATATATGTATAATAGCATTGGATTTCCCGAATAGGAAACATTAGCACCGGTGGATTTGATAGGTATTATTTCAACTTAGTGAAATAATATTGACATTCTTGTGTCCATTTTAATTAGACATCCTTCCCAAGAATTTGGTTAAAATGATGACACTTATCTCCAAGATGAGATGTAAAGTGCCAGATAGACTGAATATTGCCTTAAAGACCTCGTAGTTGACAAATGTTCTATGGTGGAGGCATCTCCATGATTTCTTTTACATTTTTAGGGTCAACTTAAACTACCCTCCATGAGACTATAAATCCCTTGATTTTCCTCGAAGTAACACTAAAGATGCACTTCTTTGGATTAAGGTGCACCTTATATTCTCTCAATATTTAAAATATAAACTACAAAATGGTTTGATGATCTATTTTGGTCTTGGACTTAACAAGGATGTAATTTACATAAATATCCATGATATAATGCAACATGAAATTAAATATGACTATCATTGCATTTTGATAGGTAGCGCCTGCATTCTTAAGGCCAAATGACATGACCTTGTAACAAAATGTACCCCACGGTGTTGTGAATGTTATCTTATGCTGATCTTCCTCAACATTCTAAATCTATTTGTAACATGAAAATCCATCGATTAAAGATAACATCTCATTCAATGTGTTAAAGTCAACAATCATGTCAATGTTGGGTAAGATAAATTTGTCCTTAGGATATGATTTGTTGAGATCTTGGAAGTTGGTGCAAATTTGGATGTTAGATGTCTTCTTTGCAATAGTCACCATGTTTGGTATCCACTCATAGTAGTATATAGACATTATAAATCCAAATTATAGAATTTTTAAAGTTCTTCCTTAACTAAAAATACAACCTTAGGATGAATTTTCCTCAATTTCCATTTGAAGGGTTTCACATTTGGATGAACCACAATATTGTTTATGACCAGGGATGGATCCAATCCTGACATATTCTTATAGAACCATGTGAATACATCCTAAAATTATGTAAGAAGTGTTGTGAATGTATTAATATTTGATTCGATAAGCTCGCACCATGTTGTAACAATTTAGGATTATCAATTTTTTGATATTGATTGTGATGGTCTATTCTACTAGCAATTTAGATGTATCATTATATTGAAATGATGTTGTAGGTTTGTGCAGGTCATCTTTCTAATATGGAATTGAGTCTCCTCTCTTTGGTGCCTCATAAATATTTTCACTAGGAGACACGTCCATTTCTTATAACTTGTTTTTTACTTTCTTATTTTTTTGTTTCTCAAATAGCACCTTAGTGAGGTTTTCACTATAAGAGATTATATGTTTTTTTTTTCGATTTGTTATTTTTCTTGATTTTTAATGGACTAAATCACTTGAATTCCTCTCCAACTTAAGTAGAAGTTTCAATATTTATATCAAATCCCTTCTTGTGATCTGATAAGGGAATATGGTCCTGAGTCCCGATAAATTCTTCGATGGCCTCATAATTTTGAAAGAGGTCCATAGAGATGATTTTGTTGATCCTAATGGATAAGAGATGGATAAATGATGTCAAGGGTGTGAATGGATAGGTTTTCAAGGAAGAGGGTGGTTTCATATAGGCCTTTAAAGAAGCTATGTGCAGAACTATTATCAACTTCGAAATCAAATTCATCTTCACTAGTGTTATATCGAATAGTATGCACCTATTTTCAAAAGTTTCATAACCTAGAAAATAATGGTATATATTTTATTCATACATTACAGGTTCAAGATGAACTTTTTCTTGTGTTTTGAGTCCTTTTCCTTTCCAATTCATATTTTTCATAATTTTGCGGGCCTTGGTGTAGTCTATTGATTCATAGTAGTCATTTATCCGATCTTCGTATGACCAAGATCTATCGAGCCATGTTCATCCTCTAAGAATCCATACCATATCCAAAGAGTTTTTCCAAGGTAGTATTAGATAGAGGAATTTGAAATATTATCAATTTTGGATTGTTTTTCTCATTTTTTTGTTTTTATTTGGTATTTTGATTCAATGTCACTTTTTCCTTTGTTTCTTTGTTGTTTGCATCATCGGTGACTTTAAAATGCATTAGAGCTAGTTGTTTTATCATTACATTAATTTGGTCTATCAAGGCTTAATTTATCTTGGAGGTAAAATAAATAGATTTTCCTTTCTGTCATCATTTTTTTTACTTGGTCCTGGATTCATCATGATTATTGGGTTTGGGTTGGGTATTATTATTAGATTCGGGTTAGCTTCGTAAATTTGTTAATCAAAATACGAAGGAAAATTTTCTCCCATTTCAAGGAGATGAAGAATAAATTGATCTTTATTTTTCTATAAAATTCCCTCAATGTTTTCTTGTTCTTATGTGGAAGCATCATTTTGTTGGTTTTCTTCTTCCTCCTCATCAAAACTAATGTGGAAAGGATTCCCATCCTTTTTCCGAAGAGGTTGTAATTTTTATGTCTTGTTCCCACCATTTTGTATGAAAAAAGGGTAACATGGAAACTTGTTTGATGTGTTTATATGTTGGAAAATTGAATTCCAAGATATAAGGGGTAATGATCAAATAGATGTTCTTAATGTTCAAAAATTTAATGCCAAAATATAATACTAGGAATTTGAATTGATTAATCAAATTATAGCGATGAATAAAAAATGTGCTTAGATTTGTGACAAAGTGAATGTCAAAAATAAAATACTTAGAGATGAAAGTACTTGCTCAAACTTCAACAAAGTGAATGTTAAAAATGAGAGGCTTAGGGAATAAATTTTTTTATTCAACTCTTAACAAAGTGAATGCTAAGATAGAAGAGCTTAACATTCAAGATCTTCAACTCTTAACAAAGTGAACAATAAAATAGAAGAGTGAAAATGAGATTGATTATTCAAATCTTAACAAAGTGAATGCCAAGATATAAGAGTTTAGAAAATAATATTTATTTCGACTCTTAACAAAGTGAATACTAAGATAGAATAGTTTAATACTGAAGATAGATTGTATGAATCTCAACAAAGTGAATGTTAAGATAGAAGAGTTTAAAAATGTGATTAATTACTCAACCCTTAACAAAGTGAATGTTAAGATGGAAGAGTTTAAAAATTAAGATTGATTACTCAACTCTTAACAAAGTGAATGCTAAGATGGAAGAGTCTAACATTAATTACTCAGTTCTTAACAAAGTGAATGCTAAGATATAAGAGTCTAACAATGAAGATCAATTACTCAACTCTTAATAAAGTGAATGCTAAGATAGAAGAGTTTAGAAATGAAAGTGCCTAAAGTTTAACAAAGTGAATGTTAAACTATTAGACATAGAATAGGAAAGTATGTAGAATTTTTACAATGTAGATGTTAAAATAGAATACTTAGGAAAATGATAGGGAAATTGCTTAGAGTCTAAAAAAGTGAATGTTAGACTAAAAGACTTAAAGACTGAAATAGTGATTGTGTTTGACCTTGATAAAGTGAATACCAAAGGTATGAATCAAATTGAAAATTAATGTGTGAAATTTGGGAGGTAGGTATCTAAAAAATCAAGACTTAGATTTTAAGATTAATGGTGCATGATAAGAGTGTGGAAAAAAATTTAGTAACATGTAACGTAAATGGGAAATAATGTTGTTAAGGAAGTGTGAACTCAATAAACTTGCAAGAAAAGTGATTCAAAACCTAAACTAACACCAAATAGTTTAGAGCTAAGATAAGAAATTCATCAATGAACCATCAAGATAAAAGCTTAATAGAATGCAAAAAGGAAATCTAAATGAATTTAACCATTTAAACTACAAGCATTCCTACTATGTTTAATTAATTTCTAAAAGAATTGAACCTATGAATATTTAAAAGAAATCAAAATGTGTGTTGTTGTTACTTTATCAAGGGGTTAAAGGATATCTTCAACAATGGATATAAGGCCATATTAGATATTCCTTTACTAACCATCTTGAAGAAATGGATGCAAATGGGGATGTAAGTTATTCCAACAATGGAGTAAGGCTCATATGTTTTATATGATTAATGTTATTCAAAACATGGTGTAAATTTGAGAGGAAGGAGCTTGGTCCTTTTTATAGGCTTTCCATTTGGGAAAGGCTTGCAACTTGGTGCATGTGGGACTAATGAATAAAGCATAAAGTAACCTTAGGTTAATTAACCATAGCTAGGTGAGTTAGCAAGTGAGTTAATACTTTATGGGAGTTGAGGGTGCTTTAATTAATCAATTAGGATTAAATAATATGATAGAATAATATTTTTAGGATAATTGGAGGTGTTTAAAGAGGAATTTGATAAGATTAAAAACATTTGAAAGTGGGATTTAGCCAATAAAGGGTTTATTGATTAAATACTTATTAAAAAATATTAATTAGTTAATTAATAAATATTTATTAATTCGAAGAGGATTATAACTAAGGAAGTGTCGTTAATTTACAAAATTAGAGGGAAACATTAGTTAATTAGGAAATCACTAATTATAATGGAAATGGTGAGATAGAGGATAATGAGTACCACTTTAGCATTAAAATTGTAGAAGTAGATTTTAGGTGTCTACATTTTCCCCTCTTTGGGGTGGCGTAAGTGACGTCACTGCAAAGAAAGTAGATAAGCATAAATAAGAAATTTTTGAAGAAAAATTAGTAGAATGGAGGATGCCCCCTCGAGTGTCGATGGGGTGATAGAAGAAGTCGATCGACAATAAAAATAGGAAGGAAATGGATAGAATAATTCAGATAGAAGAAACCTTGAATAGCAATGAGAATTGATAGATGAAAGTGGGAATAACTTTTTACATCCAGATCGTTCAATCAACAACTTTGTTTCATCACTTTGCTTAAATGATCAACATCATCGACCCTTATTAAAATATACGCATACAAAAAAAATGTAAAATAACATTGAAAGTTATAATACGAACAATTGTTCATTGCTAAAAATTCTTAACTCCATGCAACATACATAATGCAATGCAATACGAAAAAGTAAAAAGATGTTTAACTCCATGTAACATACACTATGAAATGTAATACAAGAAATTAAACAAGCTAACTTGACAGTGAAACAAATACAAACACACATACTCAAACAAACAATGTTCAAGACTATTATACTAATGTTTTTGTTATCAAGCTTCAGTTCCTGAATGTTCATGTGTAACCAAAAGGGTTGAAAATGGTACCCCAATAAAGGATACATGCAAGGGGAATAATGGAGGACACAAGCAGTCCCATGAAAAAGAATTCATGAGCTATAACACAGTACTAGGAAACTCATTGTGCCAAGATAGTACACACAAAGCAAGCAGACTAGCTTTTGTTAATGGAGGTACATTATAATGATTCGTGAGTCGTTACACGAGAAAAAGTGAAAACTGAATAAAGATTCTTTTGTAAGATAAATTTCGATGCTTGAGGACAATGCATTTGATACAGGTTTCAACTACGTGCATGCCTTTTACCAATGTTTTACAAAAAAATTATTTTTATAAAAGAAATTGGATTTTTAATAAAATTTCCAAGGTTTTGGGTGTTTTGTGATATCTTGAATTTTTAAATTTTCAAATTTTCCAAGAAGAACATGTTTAGAAGAATAAAAATGTCATAGGACATCACCAAATAATGTTGGGAATAAAACATATGCCCCGCATAGTATAAAGGGTCTTCGGGAAGCAAAAACATGCCCCAAAATAGTGAAAATGGGCAAAAATGATTATTTATTAAAAATAATCATCGCAGTGAAGGCTAGAAGAAATTAAAATAATCACGATGCTCCCGAGAGTGCTCTAGGGCAAGAGACATGATGTGGGAGGTCAAAACAGGTATATAAGCCAAGCCACGGGGGGTAAAAACCATCACGGTTAGTTATTTGATAGTTATCCCTACCATTTTTGTGCAATTTTTCTCTAACTTATGAGAGAGATGGTGAGGGTTCATAACCGTAGAAACCAAGCAGACCGAGTTTGAGACTACATGAGGCTTCTTGGTGATGGAAAATAGGTATGAAAATATTTTTTTGAATTTAAGCTTCATTTAAGTGCATTTATTATAGGTAGAAAAACACGTGAACATGTCGGGCCGCAACCCTTGTGGCGTGCGAGGCATCCCTAGTGGCACATTGTTGCAAAAGTAAACATACACATCCATGTATACATGATAAGAAACATGTTGGCATGAGATGTCAAATGGATGGTTGCACCTATGTGTAAAAACACCAAGTCTTGCCGCATAGGTGCTGGTTGGGGTGCTTAGCATCATAAAAGATGCACCGACATCTAACCATGGTTAGGGGAAAGGGTGTGCACTTGCGTGAAAAATCGAGTGCGATGTAGAAAGGGGGTGCTAGTGCTAGGATAACATCAAAATGGGTGCATTGGCACTACAAGGGGTTTGTTGGTGTGAAAAGGAATTTCTTAATGACCTTAAAATAATTTAGGAAGTTTTTAGAAAAACTTAGATGATCAATAGAAGAAATTAAATGATGATTTGTAGAAGAAAATTATCTTAACGAGTGTTTTCCCCAATTTTACTGATTGGCCTTCCCTAATTGGAGACACAAGAGCATAATGCATGGTTGAGGACCTACGAGACTACCTTCTCATGACACGATTAGATCTAGTTAGAGATTACACTTGATGTGACAAGTCTTTCACATGTGGCTTGCATGCCACAAATAACTCTAGACCACAACCTTCTTACAGACTTAGCTGAGAGATGACACGCGAGAGTTAGGCATTTCACCTTTTGACAGAGTAAGATGAGTGTTGCATTAGAGGACATTTGGCACATTTTGAGAGTGTCGATTTAGGGTCAGTTAGTGACATATGATGGCCACCGCGGCCGTAATATTTAGAGTATTACCGAGATGTTTGGAGTAGTAGACATACCTCACTGGGGTATGTCAGTCAACATTACTAGATGCATGGTGGATCATTGGCTTTTATGGGTTCCCATATTTCTAATGGCTCTTTTCGGTGGCATATTTTTTCCTTACAATCACGGAACTCAGTTTTCTTTGATCCTTATTAGAATGATACATGGCCTCATCCAGGAGAGGTTTATCTTGCGGGGCAAAGTGCATATTAGCCCATTTGTACTTAGACTTACACTTGATAGCTTACCGTGGTCAGAAGACTATGGGCTAGTATCTTTACTTCAGATATGGGCACTGGGATCATTTTTCCATAGGGTGCCCAGTAGGAGCATTGCGAGCTCGGGCTCTTGGTGAGCCATCCATTATGGGCTAGGTTCCAAATGGTGATGAAATTTGTGGGAACATGGGAGATACACCATACTACAGTGATATTTAGATGAGATTCAGATGTATATGATAACATGGCATCTCAGTATAGATCGTATCATTGGCCGAGGATGCGGTTGAGCTTAGCACAATAGAAGTAAATCACTTCAAAATTTGGAGAAGGGACCACATACTTGAGTGGTACAAAGTGGACAAGGTCTAGCATCAGTTTGGTCTCATCCAAGGGATTCTGGTGATGAGATGTGGTACAAAAGGATTTTTAGATAGACATTCCATATTGGGCCTCGGATCAGATTAGGAAGATCCCGCACTAGTTTTTCACAGGTGGTCCCCCAACCTTGGGTATAACGTCCTCACACAAGTATATCTAGGGGTGACAGGTAATTATCTAAGACGGTATGCTATGGTGTTTTCATGGCATTTGATGATACCAAAGGAAACGATATATGTAGGGATAGTCATGGTAGCACAAGGGTTACGGGGCCGGACCCCTAGAGCATAGGAAGATCCATAGGTAGGACCGGAAGCAGCTCTATAGGCAAGGCCACAAGTAAGAGGCCATGGTAGATTGAGTATTGATATACTAGTTCGGGGAAGATTCATATACATCCATAGGGACAATCCCCATAGGCGTAGGCCCCATAGTTACAATAGGTAGCACCCTAGTAGGTATTGGTTCAGCAACATGTGGTTGTGTAACATCAAGTAGTGGTACATCCACAAGTACAGGATCCATAGATGCCATTTCAGCTTCCACTACAAATTCCTCTACAAGTGTCATTACAAACGCCTTTATCACCACCATAGATGAACCCACCACACAGTCCACCATGAGATAGAGGGGATAGTGGAGATAGAGAGGATATATAGGGTGTTAAGGAGCTCGTTTCCTTGTAGAATCGGTTGTAGTAGGTGATAGCCCTATAAATTCAAGCCATTCTTGTGACAGAGACCAAATCATTTCAAAGAGAGATCGAGTAGTCATGGAGAGGGTACAACCTGTAGGATGAGAGGGATAATCTAGCTATAGAGAGGACTCAATGGATCGTAGAGTGGAAATAGGCTCATGTAGATATAGCGGCCCAGATCGACAGAGAGTGTGATGCTCTACGGCGGGTATCCACAACAGTTGGGATGTAGGACATACTAGTAGACTTGATGACGACCGGTGGTGAGGTACCTTATTATAGGGCTTTGTACAATAATATTATCCCGAGGGATATAGGGCCACTCCTTTTAATGATTTATCCATTAATATATCTAGATCTAGATCACAAAGGACCTCATAATCGGTGAGGTTATTAGAGCGATCTCACAATACACAAGATTGGAGCACATCAAAGTACAACACCTTCCACGGGTCCATGATAGTAAATGTCCCCACCTAGCGAGAAGACTTGGCAATCCAGAATGGGAGAGAGTCATGGTTGACTCATTTTATTAATGCACCTGATGTATATTTTTTATGTAAACCTTGATATGAAGGCATACTTTTTAGATGGTGTACATGTACTATTTTTTTTATCATGCCTTATGAAAAAGGCACATTGTTTTGTATAGATGTACTTTATATATATTTTTTATTATGCCTCATGATTGAAGTCACAATTTTGAACCATTCCCATGACGGTACATTGTATCTGATATGTATCAAGACACCCGATTCTCGTACATGGACATTTGTTTTAAGATGATGATGATGGACCATTTTGACGCATCAAATTTTGTTTATGAGATAACATGTGTAATCCATAATTTTATTGTGGTCTATGTTTATATCACATGTTTGTTTGATTATGATATAGCATTTGATGATATCATATTGCATGTTGATGAGATAATTTGATTAGACCATGTTTTTATTTTTGATATTGGTGTGGGGGATAGAATTTGATTAACGTAACCCCTCTTGCCCCATTGATGATACAATATGATGATTATCTTAGCATACATGTTTGATGTAGACTTAGCATTTTTTATATATGATGTATATATGTGATGATAGATGATATTGATGATGAGATGATAAAAAATGTACAAGCAAACAACAAGCACAAGTTAAAATCAAATCTAATTTAATCACATAATTATATACAAGTATGCAAAATAAAATGAACTCAATGCAATTCACAACAGATTAAAGTAACACTTGGTCTAAGGAAACCAAAGAATTTAATTAATGTACACAACAAAAAGAAGAAGACAATCAACATTATGTACAAACCAATATCTAAAGTAAACAAACTACTACTTTGTGTTTTCATGGAGCAGTTTTGAGACTTTTTATGTTGTTTTTGGTAGTATCTCAAGACAATGTTTTATTGTTTTTGATTTTTCTAAAAATGTATTTGAATTTTTTAGATTTCTAACCAACATATGTGAATGTTTAATAATTTTTAAAAAGTAATACGCATGTTTTTGGTATTTTCAAAAAATTCGAAGATGTGTGCAAGGAAACAAAGAAACGTGGATGATCCCGGTGTTAGATGGGATGTACAAGGGTAGAATATCACGTGTGTGTTTAAGAATTGAATATGCAAAGTTTCCCCTAGCATGAGATGGGAGTATACAAAGGCAAACCCTTTAAATAAAATTTGGATTATTTGGATCAAGGTGAAGAGGAATAGGTTCAAAACTATCTAAAATACAGAAAGGACTAGCTTAGAATAAAGCCATCTGTTGGTGAGAAAATTTTTTGGGTGGACAAATTTGTGGTTTTCTTGCCAATGCTCTGGAAATCAAAGTTTCTCTACTTAAATGGTGCAGCTTCCGTATTTACATGCATGAGTAAGGGTGGATTTTTCTTGGTGGAGATCCAACAGGGGCACTCCACTGTCCCTATGGAAAAGCTAGCAATTTCTTGCTAGAGAATAATTTTTTTGAGAGTGGGAAAGGGAGTGGGAATATGAGGTAGGAGAACTAATGTTGCAGGTAGAAAATCATATTCCTGCACACACTAGTTAGAAATTTCAACACATGCATTTATGAGAAGAAACAACCAAAACATCCATGCTATTGGCTAGAGGAAACCATGCATACAAAGATGCACACATTCATATGCCTTGGAAAATAGAAACTTCTTCCTTACTTAGCATTTCAATTAAAGTTGTACATAGTGTGGGAATGGAGGAAAAATAGTGAGGGGGAAATGGAAGAAAATGGCTATCTCCTTTGTTCTCTCTAAGTACAATGCACTCTTGAGTTTACAAAATCAATCACCAACCCTTTAAAATGGGAATGGCTTTATAATTTATAGGAAGAGAAAAGAATCTTCATATACCCCCAATGACTCTTCATATGTCTTGACATGACTTAAGACTCTTCGCCTTCTTAGGAAAAAAATCTCTTTTTATAACTTAAATGTGACTTATTACATTAGGAACATTAAGACATACGAAAAAGTGCAACCCCAATGCAAAATTAGAACATTGAGGAGAGATAAAGTTGGGGGTAGAGAGAGAGAGAGAGAGAGAGAGAGAGAGAGAGAGAGAGAAGAAGGAAGAATGATGTTGATGATGAAATATTATTCCTTTGATAAAGCCCACTTTGATCCTTCTAGATGACTTGATGGAATGCTCCAATGTGATGAACTCTGAATCCCTAAACTCTTTGCACCCTGAGAAAATCCTTCAACTTGGCTCACAGATGCTTTGGATTGATTTTTTAAAAATTCTATTGAATTTTTATGTTAATGACCATGAATGTGACTCATGAACATTCCTTCAGAAGAGATAGGAACTCAAAACTGACCCTACCAAGTTGAATGAATGGTTTTTCCGATGACCACAACTTCCACCCTACGTATGATATACACCTGTTACCCAAAGCATGTAGTGAGTTTTGAAAGACACTGTCGGGTTCCCGGGATGGATCTCAAATGCCTTATGAGAAATTCCCATGGATGATCCCGAATGATGATCCCCTTATGCTTCATTGTGCCAAAACTACCCTTTGAGTGTATCTTACCAATAATAGAAAATGCCCAGATGGAAGACTTATTATTTTTGGTAAGAAGTTATTTTTTCCTCTTCTTGACCATCTTGATGTGATGAACTCCATCATTCACTCTTGCGCACACTACCTTTTCCTCGACCACTTCTTGGGGTGACTTAATATTTTTAGTAAGCACCCATATAGGGGGCTTACTATTTTTAGTAAGTGTTATTTTTCATTGTTTTTTACTCCAAACAATCATTCTGGCTTCCTAGTGATCTTCAAGTACACACTGCCTTCGCCATAACTACTTTTGATGATGACTTTCCAAACATAACAAGTATGTATAAGAAAACTTACTATTTTTGGAAAGTGGATTTCTAGTGCTCGGTTTGTGATAGAACATATTTTTGGACTCAACTCATTGTCATGGTCACGTCCTCCGAATTTCACTTGATTTCTCCCACTAGAATGCTTGGAAATAAAATTTAAAATTTTTGCCTAACAATGGCTTCAGGCATGGAGCTGTCATGGTGGCCATTAATGGAGCTCAAAATTTATAGGTCTAGTTTTTTCCTCGATCATGATGAAATTAACTCCATTGCGATAGGTTTTTCATTTGGATTTTGTGTGTAAGTTTTTAGCTCGTTTCCATTTTTGGATTGATGGGAAATCTAACGAATGTGAGCTAGGGCACAAAATGGATTTTTTAGAACAAATGATTCAAGGCACCATTCAACCTCTCATTTATTTCATCTTGATCATCTTGAAAAATGAGGAAGTCTACAAAATATGACATCTCAATCCAACTTGTATTTTGAAAGATATGAAGATTTTTCGATTGGAAGACTTCATGGTTATCTAGTGAAAAATATTCATTTTCTCTTCATTCTTCATTGTTTTGATCCATTTTTATTCTAATATATCTACATTTTAAATTTTAAGAATAATTTTAGGAGTTTTTGAGTGCAACAATGGCAAGGTGAAGAGGAATCCAACATTTGAGCTTTCACGGGCGTGTGTGCAGGTAGCACTAGAAAAACAAAGGAGTTGGAAAGTTTTACATATTTTGAAGCTGGGTTTGGGTGCATTTTTGTGTTCCCCATGCAGATTTATCTAAATGGATGAAAGGGACATCAATTTCACATTGCGCCCAATTGTGACACTTGGCAAGATCCAACCGGTTGAGCATTTGGGCTAGGGAGCTTGAGGGAAGCACCTGGGGGCTGAAATTCAGATGTATGGAGGACCAAAAGGCATACATGTGGTTGGGTTAATTTTACTATATCATTTGTCCCTTTAGCCAAAGGGATGTAAGGGACATAAATTTACACATCGTGCCAGGTTACGACACTTGGAAGTCATCCGTGCACTATGAGGATGGGCTCTGGAAAGCTCTTGGGGTTAATTGGCGATGTAGAGGCTCCTATGGGTGATTAGGGGGCTAAAAGGGATAGAAACATTTTCTTGTCTCTTATGTCCCTTTTCTAAAGGGATGAAAGGGACATCAAAATGCACCAGGCTCCTGGAGCTGACATGTGTCCTCTTAAAAATTTGGCTAAGTGTTGAACGTGTTCCTTGAGCCAACTTGTGACGACGATAACTCAGGCTCCGGATGAGTTTGGAGGAAAATTTTATATGATATTGACTGAAAAAAACTCAATGAATTGAATGGTGATGGTTTGGATCTCAAATTCAGACTTAATCACCTTCAAATTCTCCAATTTTCTCTCAAGATCTCTAGTTGTGCGCCGAAAGAATGAGTTTCCTAGGAAAGAACAAGGTCTCATTTTTTACACCATTTAGGGAAAGGAAAATACATTCCATAGGTAATTTTTTGGGCTCTTGAATCTTTACAAATCTACTAGAATCATTTCTTAAATCTTAGACACTCCTTCGCGGTGTATGCTCCTTTAGGCCCGAAAACCCACTTTTACTGAATTGACTCCAAAAAGGCTCTGCCGAATTGATCCCGATGCCTTTGAACCCTTTGGATAATTTAAATCCTTCTTTTTTGATGATTCATTTCCATTTTTATCCACTTTATATTTTTATTATGCCTCGCCATGGACACATGTTATTTTTAGTAAGTGCACTGTGGGTGTCAGATTGTAACAAAACAAGTCTTGAAATTCTGGTTTTTATTCCAGGAGTTCCATGCTCTAAATTTTGGGTAATTCTTCATCTGAAAAAGTGGTAAAATGATATTTTCATTAGTAGGAGTAGAATAATGATAAAAAACACATCCCTCCATATCCATAAAAATAGGGACTCCATGGTATGAAAACTAATTTATGCAAAACTAGATTTATCAATGATCATTCCCTCCAATTTTTGTGTGATTTTTCCCACTGGAACCTTGAGAAGTGAATAGGTAGATCACTTCCTTTTTCACTATTGTTCTTCATGTGATAGGGAAGAATTATGATGAAAAATCAGTCCTCCATACCCTTAAAAATGGAATTCATGATGCAAACACTAGTTCATGTGAAACTAGATTTTTCAATGATCATTCCCTCAAATTTTTGTGCGATTTCGCCCATTGGAACCCTAAGAAGTGAAGAGGTATGTAGCTGATTTTTTCACTACTATTCTCCATGCCATCCATTAATGGATTCTTCAATATTCAGATATCATAGAGGTGGTGATGGAGGAGAATGAAGTTATTTGCGTTGAGAATGAGAGGGAGGCTAGGAAAAAGCATTTAGGAGTTGACTTTCGGGTGCATGAGGAACCACAAGGCTCAAGTGGGCTAGGGAATTTTGTTTCCCCTATGTCCCTTTGATAAATATATGAAAGGGACATACAAATGTGCCAAACTCTTGGTGCCGACATGTGTCCTCTTACGAGATTAGCTAAGTATCGAACACTCACCTTGAGCCAACTTACGATGGCGATAACCCGATGGATTTTTTTGACAAAAATGTTATATGAATTTTAATTAAAATGTTCTCATGAATCCAATTGTGGGGTATCAGCTATTGATTTTTCCATTTGATCCTTAAAAATCAGATTTTTATTATGAGTGAGCATGAGAAAAAATGGATATAAGCATATTGCGCCTAGGTGTTTTGAAATATCTGATTCCACCATATTGTATATTTCTTAATTAAAAGTATGAATATGTCTTTTTTAGCTCCTAACTCCTTCGGATATCCCGAAATTGCTTCTCGAAGCCGAGTAGCTTTTGGCCCTAGGCCTGAGAACCCTGTTTCTGATGAATCTTCCCAAAACTTCCAAATCTTGCATGAATATTCAAATATAATTTCCTTTATGTTATTAGACCTTGATTTCATCTCTATATTTAATTTTTCTCCTCTATTTGGCTCCAAGGGGTTGCACTAGTCTCGGGAAGGCCAATGGTAGACCTTCCCAAAAATACCCAAAATTGGCATTCTTCAAGAACTCATAAAATCACCTAGGGGAATTGACTTGAATTTCCTAATTCACCTAGGAGACTAATTTTTCATTCATTGGGAAGTCATTGGATTGATTGGGTAAGGCCGGTGTTAAGGACAGTAGACCTGGGGTGTCTTGGAAAGGTAAAATTTGAAAAAATTGACACATGGGTATCATTGTCATGCTTAAAAATTGTAAAGTTTTGTGTTGCACCTTTGCATGATAGTATTTGGCTCTAGTTTGTGGCATGGTATGGAATGATTGCATAAAATACATGAAATGGGGAATCCAAAAATCTCAATAGATATTGACTAGTGCCTTATCCATTGGGCCCTACGGAGTCTTTTACAACTTGCGAAAAAGAGATAACAAGAAAGAACATAGACAAACACACAAAACACACATGGAAAGGGAAAGACAAAAAATAGGAAAGGGAAATTATATACAAGGGGGAATATTTATAGAGGTGGGAAAATAATATACACATACCCGACGATGGGTTGGGAAAAGTACATGCCATCATGGAATAAAGGACTGAAGTGTGATGCTTGAGATACAAATATTGTTATCAGATCAAACCATGCTCTTGTGATGGATTCACATGGCTTGAGAAGAATAATACCAACCAATATTCCATCTTCATATTGATATTGTACAAGAATGTTCTTACACTCACATAATACTTCATCACTTTCTCAGAACTCTTGTATCTTGATGCTTCCACTTGACATCCTGCGATCATGGGACATCATTCTTCCATGTCTTCAAGAGTGGGAAAATATTCATCCTCTTTGAATTTCCACATTAAATCACCTCTTACATCAGCACGATACCTAGAAAGAGTGAGAGAAAAATGATTTCCCTCCCATTTGAGAACTTCTCTGAACATCCCGCTTTGTTGTTATGAGAAAGTGTTTTCAATATCCATCTGCTCGAGGCTCATCTTGATATCATTCTCAAAATTACCACCCTCAAATTACCATCCTCAATTTTTAAATAGAGGAATTCTTTACCCTCTAGTGTATTTGTCCATATGAACTCTTGTTCTGCATTAGTGGAGTATTCTGAAGTGGCTAGAAGCATATGATTTCACACAAATTCCCAAGAACCTTACAACTTTTCACTTTTCTCTGAACAAATTTCTTCAATGCAAATCAGCTCACTATTCTCTCTGTTATCTTCTTCCATGGAAAAAATATTATTTTCAAGATTGAGGATATTCAAAGGATATTCAAGAACCTTCCTCCTTTTGCATTCACGAACCTCTTCGCATTGTGTGAAAGAGAAAGACTTTCTTTCACATTCACTCTCATCTACCAAGGCATTGGGGAAATCATCAAATTCAACCAACTTCTCTATTCGACATCAAACATTGGCATGTCAAAATAAGGAACACAAATAGACTCATACCTATCTTGTATCTCGTATCCGTAATCAATAGTTCAAGATTGAATCTACTGACCTTCAAGATGTCTTGCACATATGGTTCTTCTAAGATCACCATAGGCTCATCTTCATTCTCACGGGAAGAATATTCATGTTGTGCCATCAAGAGATGATTGAAAATCTAATCCATCCACATCCATGATTCACTTGGCACATCCTCGTTCACTCCTTTCATGTTTTGTGTTGTCCAAGATTCTCTTTCTTGTAAGCATGGGAACACTTGATTCACAAAACCTTTTGACAAGGAGAAGAGGTCCATGCTTTGTGGGAATGGCACTCCTTTGAGCTCAAAATCCATATCATCCTCTCGATGGGACCATGTTGAGGCAACAATATGGGAAGAAATTTCAACATTATCTTGATCATCCATTATTGAATCCTCTTGCACAGATGGAAAATGAAATACTTCATACTCACGTGATGGTCATTCTTCTCCTTAGGTGAGAAGAGATTGTGTTCGAGTCATTCATTCTCCTATGCTTTGAAAAGGAAGTGAGATTCTTCCATCGATCATTTATGACCATTTTCAATTCATAATCTTGTATTTGTGACATGGGGAAACTTTCTTTCACTTCTTCACATATCTCCATTCCATCATGACTCAGAAGATCAAAATTTGAAATGATATTATTCATTCTTACTTTAGATAAGTCATCATGCATTTCTTCATCATTAATAGAGTCTTTGGAGTGCATTGAATCATTCATTATGAAACTAGAGTATTCCTTTATCAAATATATTATTAACCTAATGGGTTGTACCTTGAGCCAAATGGAATTTTTAAATGGTGGATTTATATTCATGTATTCTACCTCTTCCTCCATGAAGTATATTTGGATTTCACCAGAAGATTCCATGATAAGATCTTCTTCAGAAGAATCCAAGAATCTTCCGGGAATGATGTAACATTCCCATTTTAAGAATTTAGAAACAAGGTAATTTTTTATACATAATGTTATTTGTTCTAAACAATCATAATTTAGAACACACATTCCATCCCAATCAATCTCATAACAGATAACCATATGTAGCTGTAAATGACTTGGTGAACTACCGATCTCTCCTTTCATGACTCGGTTTCTAGCCGATCTCTCATGTTAACTTAAAGTATTGAATACTAAGTGTATATTAAGTATACTTGGTTCTATTAACCTTTTCTAGGTATTGAGTGTTCTATATAAGAAACCTATCTGAATATTTGTTAATAATATTCATTTGAAATCCCATTTCTTAAACTAGGTGACATAGACAACAACCAAACCCAGTGACTTGTAATACTTTGGCCAAATATTTCCAACATACCATTCATGTTACTATTCCTAGATGACATACTCATCTAATGGAATACGTCCTTCACCCCACTCATATGTTATCTAGAATGGTCTTCACTAACTTCGTCAGTTCACTTGTTCAAGGTTTGACCCTAACCCAGAGTTAGTGACATAATTTGGTATAGGGAACCACTTGCGATGACCTAGGGTATATAGACATACTCAATCGACCTAAGTCAATTGGATGTGCCTAGTTACCCTAAGTCATTGTGAGTCACTTCCTATGCTAAATCATATCCCTAATCTGACCTAGAGAGAAACTAAGTTCAAGTCCAGATTTGAGTAGATCTAGATGAACCAATGTTGAGGGGTGTTGCAACATGTCAACTATAACATTGTATCCTCGTGAAGACCCTAGTCTTCACAAAGGTATAGTCTGCAGTTGGCATGTGCCAACATCTGACAGAACTACCCATATTGATGTACACACCTCAAGAAGAGGTCATTTACACCTATTTATTTCTTAATTAAGATTCAAATTACAGCAACCCTGCTGAACCCTAATTCCAACAACCCTTAAGTTTGTCATCATCATTGGAGTTGTTAATGTACTATATAAACCTATGATTGCTTTAGGTTCATTAAATTTTTGTTTAAAGTTCAGTTAATCAAACAAAAACAACATTCTTCATAAGATTTACTTGATATAACTTAACCATTCATAGCCTGATTAAGATCCAAAGAAGGTTCTATTAAAATAGACTTTGTAGAGATGAAGCCTAATGGATAAATGTCCATATTTACCATGCATTTTTTTAAAACCTATCAAGGTATTTCTCAAGAGGAAGTGAACCTTCCTCTTTCTAGTTAAGTGTTAGGGTTTGTTATACCCTTTTCCATTACACAAGTCATGATAGTTAAGTTATACTTTTATTAACATAAAAATTAAAACCATACATGATTAGATAAAATAACATCAATGCATGCCAAATTAATAAGTTGCATTTAATTAAGGGATATTGTAACTATTTCCCATCCATCCAACTCATTTAATGACAACAAAAATAAGGATCCATTCTAGATAAGAATGAAAACAATGAAGATAAGATTACAAATTTCCTTCATATAATGCACAAGGAAAATGACATAACAAGTATAAGTAACTCCCAATATTTTTCAATTCATCATGGTAAAATACACATTTTACAGACCATGCATTTCAGACATATCTCATGTCAAACATCATCAAGATCATTAAAGAATATAACTTTTATTCTTTCAATACATTTCAATAATAGATAAAATTTCTCTATAAAAGATCCCTGAATTTAAGCAACCAATTCATCATATAAGTTATTGCCTTCCTTTATCACTTACGAAGTCCATCTACAAAAATTTCTAGCATGGGTTAGTTCATTGAACTGTGCATAATAAGCACTAAGAATTAAAACGATGTGCCTTCAACTAACTATCTCATAAAACCAACTTTTCTTTTATGAAACAATAAGGCCAAGCAGATAAATAAATCTTAAGAAATAACAACCATAAAAGAAGAACAATTAATCAACCTAAATTAACATTAAGAAAAGATCATGATATAATCTGCACTCTACAACATTATATCATATAAGTAATGTTTCAACCAAATTACTTATCTCCTTTTAATAAAGGTACTTACTAATTATTTCCTACATAATTCAATCTGAATTAGAAATACAGAAACTAACCCCACTATTTTCCAAAAATAGAGTTACTTTAAGAAGTAAGAACCATCAAACTCAACATTACAAAAATTTCATAAAAAAAATACATCTGACCAAGCTAATTCCAGCTTCATGAAAGGTTTTAGGATGAATCATCTAACAACATAAAAAAATAAGAGATTCCCATTTCAGAGGCTATGTCCTAATTTAAAGTCCAAGATATAACCTAAGTTCTCAAGTTAGGCCACACATTAGAATTAGGAAAGTATTCACTCAATAAATGGTATGAAACATAAGTCACCCGATACAAATATTGATTCCTTCAATACAAGCTAAGTGAATAAGTAAGAAGTATCAACAACTACTCATTGCATTCTTGAAAGTAATGCAACTGAACTGATCCAATCTATAAACAAGATTAAAATAGAAGAGGGAAGGGTGAACTGAGAGAAAACAAAATTAGAACTTCCCTTCCAATTCGGTAAGAATTGAATATCCTTTCTCAACTCAAAAAAGAGAGTGCAACGTATAATCTCCTACAGAATCCAAAGAATATAGCGATGTAAACTTTACCTTAGAGGTTAAAAGAGAAAGGAGTCATTCAACATGTTTAGAAGAGGATTCCAATGTTCCTTCATAATTAAATAAGGTCATAAAAGGACTGGTATAGTCCAACCACAAATCCTTGAACTCTTTTAAACATAAAAATATGCACTAGAAGATACTAACCGAATTATGTGATTGCATTATGCAAGTCAGATTTCTAGCTAGGGTTCTCTCAACACGAAGAAAAATAGTAACATTAATCCATTACCCACATCAAGAAGAAGATGAATTAACAAGAGTTTACTAACAACTTACATGAAATGAAAACCTTCAAAAGTCATTCCCAGTCATCAAAAGTTTCAGTCAGGGAAACTAAAGCCTAATCATTCTTTCTAGATGATAATGAAACAAATAGAAAGATTGAATCATATTCACAACCTTTTAGAGATGGAAGAAATCGTATTTTGGATAGACTGAACAAGATCCATCTGGATTCGATTTCAAAAGAAGGTGCAATAATAAGGACAACATGACTTAGCTATAGGTGCACAAGTCATCTACTGAGATGATTAGAATTCCTTTCATTACATTTCTATGGACAGAGGCTCAACTGCACACATCTACTAAGTTGACAAGACATTATATTCCTTCAACTTACTCAGAGATCAAAGAAACTGGAGAATCTAGAAAACCCTTCATACATAATCGATTGGATAGTTCTAGATCATGAAACTTGACCAAAAATCTGAATATACATTCATTAAATCCTCACAAAACCACAACAGTAAGGTTTCAACAAACTTACACTAGCAAGTTAGCTTAAGAGGTTTACCCAGATCAAGAACAAGTAAGACTAAACAATCATTATCTAACTTGAAAGTGAAGAAGAACAACGAGATCGACATCTTGCAAGCTCGAGCAGAGCTAATGTGAATAGAACTAAATATTATCTCAGACCAAATCAATTCGAAAAGTCCTTAAATATAACAGAACCTCATCTATCCAACTTTTAGTTCAGTCTTCCAGAGTTATAAAGAAAACCCAAAACATATAAAATTTAGAAAAGGGAGAATTTGATCATTGTTATGTTCAAACAAGATATCTCCCAAAATCTTAATGTCCAAGTAACCATTACCACATAGTTTCCATATAAGGAACTAGATCTAAACAACAAAGTTTTAAATGAAAGGGTAAGAGGATAAATAAATAATTCATTCTTGTTTCCACACGAGTTTGAATCCACAATTACAAAAATCCAAACACCCATTATCAACTCAGCTTCCATCAAAATACAAGGTTCGAAGAAATGAAAGTTTCTACAGTAAAGTTCAAGAAGAAGTTACTCATTCATTACTATTTCCATATGAGTTTGAGTTCACACAACATTGAACCCAAGCATCCATATAAATATAGTTCCAATAGAAGTAACAATACTTCAACCAATCAAAGATGTGATAGAGAAGGATACTTTTCTTACCTTCTATCAACCATCACAGACAAACCAGTTTGAAATCTTATAGAAACAACATATTTCTTGTAACATTCCCATTTTAAGACTTTAGAAACAAGGGAAAAAAATTCACACAATGTTCTCTGTTCTAAATAAGACATAATTTAGAACACACATTCCATGTCAATCAATCTAAAAATAGATAACCATATGCAGCTATAAATGACTCATTGATTTCTCGATTTCTCATTGCATGACTCGGTCTCTAATCAATCCCTCGTGTTTGTCTTTAAGTATTGAGTAATTTTATGTATACTACATATAATTGGTTTTCTTACCCTAATTTGGGTATTGAGTGACCTGTTTAAAGAACCTATTTGAATATTTGTTACCAATATTCATCTGAAATCATGTTCCTTAAACTAGGTGACATAGGACAACGTAACCAATAGTTTGTGATACTTTGGCCAAAGATTTCCAACATACTATTCATGTTACTATTCCTAGATGACATACTCGTCAAATCGGAATACGTCCTTCACCTCACTCTTCTATTATCTAGAATGGTCTTCACTGACTTCTGTCAGTCCACTTGCCCAAGGTTTGACCCTAACCCAAGTTAGCAACATAATTTGTTATAGGGAAATGCTCACAATGACTTAGGGTATATGGGCATACTCAACTGACCTAATTTGATCGAATGTGCCAAGGTACCCTAATTCATAGAAAGCTACTTCCTATTCCAATTCATATTGCTAGCTTGGCCTAGAGAGAAACTAAGTTCAAGTCCAGATGTGTGTAGATCTATATGAACTAATGTGGAAGGGTGTTGCAACATGTCAACTGCAACACTGTATCCTTGTGAATATCTTAGTCTTCACGAAGGTACAGTTCTGTAGTTGGCGTGTGCCAACATCTAACATAACTACTTCATCACGATGTACATACCCCTAGGAGGTCATTAACACTTAATTAATTTTGGATTAAGATTTGAATTACGGAAACCTTTCCAAACCCTAAATCCAACACCCCTTAATTTCTTCATCCATATTTTATTTAATTAATACTAAACAACTTCATTAATTCATGATTGCTTTTATGTTTGTTAAGTTTGACTTACTGAGCGTTATCCAAAAATAGAACATCATACATCATACAATTAATTTAATGTAACTCAATTGTTCAACAATGTGAAGTAACCACATAGGTTCAATTGGAGCATACTTCATAGAAAATTAAGTCTAAATGATTAACAATCATAAACACCATTATTTTACTTTACATTCTTTTAAGAGAGGAAGAGTCTTCCTCTACATGGGGTAGTGCTAGGGTTTATCATACCCTTTATATCTTTCACACTTTCTATAGTTTAATTGTATATTAAATATACATCCCATTATCATAATATATTATTTAGATAAAGAACGTCATCTTATGCAACTTAGTATGTTGCTTTCAAGTAAGAGAGAGAGATTAAACTATTTCTCTTCATCCAACTTATCAAATGACAACAGAAATAAGAATGCAAACAGATATGCCAAATATCAACAAGATAGTATTGCAATTTCCTTCATAAAATGTACAAGAGAAATTACACAACTTTAAGTAAACCTCTAACCTTTTCAATTCATAATGATAAAATACACAATTTACAAGACTATGTATCTTAGACAAGCTGCATGTCAATCAGTACTAAGATCATTAAAGAACACAACTTTTCCTTTTCAATACATCTCAAGAATGAATCGGAGTTCTTTATAAAAGAGCCAGACTTTAAATCAACCAATACATCATAAAATTTATTGCCTTATTTTATCACTTATGAAGTCCATCTCAGTAAAAATTTCTAACATGGGTCAGTTCATTAAATTGAGCATGATAAGCACTAAACATTAAAATGAAGTGCATTTTACTAATTGTTCCATTAAAACTAATCTACTTTAATGAAACAATTAATGTAATCATTCAAATAAAACATAAGTAATAACAACCATAAAATAAACACAATTAACAATCGAATTCATTTTTAAGGAGAGATAATAATATAATCATCAAACTACGCCTTATACCAAGTAAGTATTGTCCCAAACAATTACTTATTTATATCAAATAATAGCTCCTATCATTAAAATTATTTCATAATTATTTCGAATTTGAAATATAAATTTAACTTCAATATATAAACAAAAAGAGTTACTTTCAGAATCAAGACCTTCTTGTCATATTTACCAAGTTTCTAGAAAACATGTAAAGACAAGTTCATTTCAGCATCGTTACATTTTTAAGATGAGTCAACCAACAAATTAAATAAATAAGAAATTCACAATTAAGATGTAACAACCTAATTCTCGGTCAAATAAATATAACCTAGGTTCTTATATTAGGCCTCTTATTAACAATAGAAAAGTATTTCCCAAAGAATAATGTTTCATTTCAATTAATTGAAACCATTATTATTTCCTTAAATATAATTTAAGTAGAACATTAATTAGTAATAACTACTAATCAATTACTTAATAAAAGTAATACAAATGATTCAATTAAACCTATGATAGGTTTTATATAAATAAAGGAGAACAAGATGAAGATTAAACAGTTCTACAATTTCCTTTATCATTCAATTAAACAAAATTCTCATTTGTATCTTGTAAAAGAAGAGTCAACATCCTACCCATCAAAATAGTTATTAACTTACTTGCAACCTTAATGAATCTTTCTATATCATTGAAGATTTCAGTCATTGATTCGAAACCATTTTTTCCATCAAAATAAAGTAAGACTATAAAAATATCACCCCTTAATCATGACCAAACAGAGAAGGAAGAAATCATCCGTTATCTGCACAAAGAAGAGTCCATTTGAAAACAATTTCATAACGATGCATGACTCAACCATTAAAAATAGTCAGTCAAGAAATGGTTAAGTTTTCCTTTCTACATGATAGGCTCAGCTGAAAACTATCATGAATCAACAAGACATTTGATTCCACACAAATAAATAGAGATCAATAAAGCTTATAAACCGGAACCATCTGGTTGGTTCATTATAAAAAGTAATGATCCAGAAGTTGATTATAAATTGACGATTCCCATGAACGTACCACGGTCAGCTCATAACATGTTAGTTAATAAACTACAAGGAAGTTTCCAACTCTGGTGAGTAAGTTTTCATCACCTCACCCAATTCCAAAAAGGATAGAAAATCAAACTTAAGAAATTCGAACAGACCTAAGAAGATAATCACCATAACGAATTGGAGAAGGCCAACTACCAGAGTATTACAACATCAAAAATAACTTCAACCAAAGACAACCATCTCATCTTCTAGATTTCAATAAACCAGTAATCACCTTACAGAGTTTTGGAGAAGAGAATTCTAGTAACAAACAAACCAAGTATAAGACAACTTTCATTCTCATCTCCATAGGAGTTCAACTGAATAGTAATTACAAATAACAAAACTTACCCAACTCCCATCGAATTATGATTCGAAGCAGTGGAGATTTAAACAATATAAAATAAGAACAAGATATTTCTTCTAAGATCTTATACAAGTTGAAGTATAGAACACAAATAATTCCATCAACCTCAAACACCCATTAACCCTTTTTCTCACGAATTCAATTTCTTATTGAAGGCGTAGTATACAAATACAGTCCCAAGAAAGAAGTTTTAAAACTTCACAAAACAAGATACAATTTAGAAGGGTATCCTTTTACCTTTCAAAAACAATCCAAGACAATCAAGTATAAACATGCAATTTTACCAAGTATAGACACAAACAAGATTTCCATTCCTCGCTTTCATGCAAGTTTGTGATCTTACAATGCGTTAAATATATACCCATACAAACCGCAAAATGAGTATTACAACTTTTAAAAAATTAGGGATGTATCAAAGAAAAGTACCCATTACTTTCTACTTTCAAAAGAGACTTCAGTTCGAAGCTCCAAAAAAAAACTTAAACTCTTTTTAAGTAGGTAGTCGAGAATACATATTTCAATCAAAAACAAAGCCCTCAACAGTTCTAAATGCATTGAATCATTTAAATCACTAAGAGAGAAAACCGAAAAACAACATTATCATGTAAGGGTTCTAAAACCAAAAGCATAAATATTATTTCAGCAAGAAAGAAAATAACCAAAACAAAAATAGAAACCCATTTATCTCATGAGAGCAGAGTCATTTTAATGAAGCATTTAGAGAAAAGCAAGATATCTTAATGGATAGATCCTATCATGTCTGATAGTACTTCTTCCGATTTGAAGAAGAGTTCCAACCGAGCTTCCAACACTTCTTCTTCTATAAGAAATATCAACAACCAAAAATCTCTTTCCCCAATGCCTCATATACTTTTCTTGAATCAAAAATAGACTAAGGAAATCAAAAATAGCCATAAAATGAAAATAAAAATGTTGGTTTGAAGAACCAGATAGCTCATCATGCAGAGTGAAAATTGGAGGAATATGTGTGAGATACGAGACAAACTAGTTAGGCAATCTAATGTCTTCAATGCGCACTAACGGAACTTGTGAATCTACGGAAAAGTGAAAGCAAGAAAGCCCTCTAACTTGCAGGCTGGTGTGATAGATCGGTCTAGTTAGGCGAGGATGATGCTGCTCGAAGGCTCAATCAATATCGAGCTCTCTGGCGTGATTCGATCTATGGGTTGTGGAATACGTGGAAAATGACCCGGGATAGTTTCGTGTATTTCTCCGGACAGGGTCATATGGTGGATGGTAAATGTAGTCAATTCTATGGACGGTTCTCTGGCCTAGTCCAGAACTCTCTAGCTTTGTTAGCTGTTGTGTCTATGAGGATAATTGTTCGATGATGATAGGTGGAAGTGGAGTAGACTGGAATACTAGTGTGCGTAGGCCAGTGTCTATGTCTAATTCTCCTATGGATTCGTTGGGCTGCGGGATTTGTGGGTCATAACCGTAGACTCTTAGTCGTTGTGGACCTGTTATGGTCATGCGTGAAATCAAGTCCTAATCCCTAATATCCAGTAATCGTATGCTTTCTCAGCTTCTATGTTTAGGATCAATAACTGTGTGATTTTCTCAGAATACCCTACAGGTGTTCGTGCAACCTAGATTCTTAGGCTGGTATCTATATCTAGAAGAGTGTCTCTGCATCATTTGTGGGACAAAGGATCACAACCAAAGGTTTGTTCTCTTTCGAACCCTTCTACAGTCATATGAATGTTTGCCTAGGGTAATCTGTAGTTCGGTTGATTTGACCAAAACGTGTGTGCTTGGTCGTCTTCTATGTTTAGTCCGCTCAACTGAGAATTGATTTGTTGCAAGCTTACCGTTGTTGGAAGACTTGAATCCTAAGATTTTGATCTATATCGAGTTATTGCCATGATGATGAGATTGGGTGAGGGCACGATTGGCTCGAATATGTATTCCACAGGCTCTCTAGGTCCCGTGATTTCATCATACAAAAGTAAAGTAAGTAAATTAATGTAACAAAATGAAATTTAACTATGTGAAGTGTATCTATAGCATATATGTTTTCTCTATTTTTGTGTTTTACGATGAACTTTACGAATTTAAGAAAACAACTATTTAAAATATCTAGAAAGACAACTAAAATAATAATTTAAAACAAACAAAATAACCGAGTGTAGCTATTTTTTCCTGTGATTTGTAGATCTATTCTAAACAATAAAATAGCTCATCTAATCTATTTGCAAGATTCTCGATCCTACCTCAGAAGTGAGGAGTGAATCATAGTTTCTCAGAAACTATCAATCCCCATAGCTTCCCTGGCAATATCGAGAATAGAATTTACTGAAATAAAGCAATTAACTACTCTATTTGATATGATTCTAACTAGAACTTTGAAAGCTAGAACCTGGATTTTGCAGAATAGTGGCGAATCCGATGGTGTGTGTGATCTTGTCCCCTCAGTGTGATCTCCTCGTTCTTTCATGTTCACGTGGATCCAGAAAAGCGTGTAATGCTAGCATCAACAGAAGTAGATATTGGGATAAAGGCAGCTCAGAATACACACCGAATACAATGCGAGTAGGAGAGGGATAGCGCAAGAGTACAGAGCTTGGCTTATGCAATTCCTAGCGGGATCTATTGCGAGTCATGCAACATAAAGCATCAGAACCCTGAAACTATCTGTTTGAGGAGAAAAACCTGCAACTTTAATGGCTTCCTAAGCTATTCTACTCCAATGGATTGGATGAAATAACAACACTTTGCTGCACAAGATGGATATGTGGCTTACCAGCTGTAAAACAATGCTAACTAAGCATGTAATGAACTAAACTATGAATCTAAGCAAAATAAAAGACTGAATTACTGAAAATGAGAAGATGAGAAGTGAATGAGGGGCCATTTGCTTGAGCACAAGCCATCTATTTATAGCATTTGCATTTACCCAAGGTAAAAGCCAAATAGAACTCTTAAACTATAAACAATGGCAAAACACTATTCCAGGGAACCAGAATCATAAATGCAAGCTTATGGCGGTGAAAGAAAGCTGGTAAAATGTTGAATTTACGTGAGTCGTGTTAAAAGAGCTTTCTGGAAAATGCGTAAAGGACCGCCGCCCTGAGCAGGGTGGCGGTTATGAGACCGCCGCCTGTTAGGGCGGCGGTCACTGAGACCGCCGCCCGAGGCGGCGGCGGTTTTTCATCATTGAAGAGAAAAAGGCTAAGAAAAGAGGGAAAAAAGGAAAAATAAAGCGCGGGGGCTAAGCGGGGCATGCGGGATGTTAACGCACACTTGGAGAGCTTTTCGGATCCGAACACCTTGCGAGGAGACCTGTATCATCATTGGGGCACGTGTCACGTTGTTACGCAGCGTCTGATACCTTACTGATTTTGGAGTACGTACATATTGCCCCCTCGGAGAAGCATTTTAGCCATGAAGAGGCGTAAAACGGTGGGTCTGAGTATGGCGGTCCCGAAATGGGAAGTTAGAAGTTATACCTGATACATCCGTGTGTTGAAATGACGCCATCCAAAATTCCCGTTACCTGCAAAATGAAAAGAGAACTCAAGTGCAGATAGACACAATAGTTTGAAAAATAAACGCTAAAATAATAGGGAATGAGAACGTACCATTTGTGCGGGGATAGGAACTTACCTCCATCGGTGCTCCAAACCTGTGAAAAAGTCATTTTAAAATGAATCAGAGTGTTATATATATGAAAGTGGGCCCATTTTCCTATTCATTTGCGTGAGTCGATTTGATTGATTTTGAGCTCTGGGACCCACGGTGATGGTTTCTTGCGTGAGTAGAGTCAAAACGTCGCGACGAGATAGCGAT
The DNA here is from genome assembly GCA_018340775.1 of Taxus wallichiana var. yunnanensis. Classification (NCBI taxonomy): domain Eukaryota; kingdom Viridiplantae; phylum Streptophyta; class Pinopsida; order Cupressales; family Taxaceae; genus Taxus; species Taxus wallichiana. Next base: position 930,988,500 of record CM031234.1, read on the forward strand.
CATGCCTCCACGTGCGGCACATCGACCCGTGAGATCACAGGTTAGTTTTCTTCAGTTTATCCTTTTTACCACCTTAAATTTGAAATGCTAAATACTTTGTCATGGGGGGTAATTTTTGAAAATGTAGTGTTGAAAGGTCCACCTAGGGGGGGCGCCTACTGGGTAGGCTTTGTTTTTAGGTAAAATGGTCATTTTTTTTTTTTAGGCTTTTTAAATTTAAAAACCCGCGTGGGTTTTCGGACCACGACCGCCGCCGCCTGCCCAGGGCGGCGGTTACATGACATGACCCTGCCCGCCTGTTCGGGGCGGTGGCGGTTACATGACCGCCGCCCTTAAGGCGGTTTCAAAGCGCCCCCTGCTCGGGGGCGGCGGTTTTACCTGAGAATGCAAAAGGAACCTCTTTTTGAGATTGTGTTTGTATTTTTAGCATTTCTACGTGCTTTCATGATTTTTCTAGTATTACTTGGATGCTAACTTGCTTTGTTTTGTGTGTTTTTGGGTGTATGCAGGTGAGAGAGGAGTATATCCGGTGGAGTAGAGAGAGGGAGTGTGATTGGCTCCCAGGGGTACTAGATGCCCTCTCACAGGATGAGGAGGACACTCTTCAGGTGGTTGGGATACTACGCATTTCACGCGTGCCCCACGTTACACCATCTAGTCACATCCTTTGTGACTTGTTCTCATATTGGGATGCAGATCGGAACACCTTCCGATTGCGGGGAGTCGCGGTGAGTGGACTATTACCTTTGGAGGGCGTCTATCGCATTGCAGGGGTCCCGATCATCGGGAGACGACTCACCCTAGAGACAGCAGGCTCACGGGCACAGATTGCACAGTGGGCCACATATATGGGAGATGCAGTCATCTCCACGGGGTCGAAGAAGGGGGTGAGAGTTTGATCTATTCCTTCTTTGCCCATCCCCCTACTTCGCCAGGCCATCATGGGGATCCTTGCCTCGAGACTGATCGGGGACAAGGGAGGAGATACATTATTATACTGCTGGTCCCCCATTATTGCACGAGATAGAGGGCACGGTCGGATATATGCACAGGAGCGAGACATTCTTGGGACCACCTACCACGACTTATACAGGGTGGTCCGTTTACGAGGCGATCATTGAGCCACCCGACTCTAGTCATGAGTTGGGTCTATGGCATTTCATCCCTTATGGCGGGGGTGTGGAGGTGGCGAGATCTGGAGGCTGTGAGGGCAGCGAGATGGACGAGACATGTCGGTGCTTAGAGCACCTCATCGGCCGATTGCCTCACTCTACTACTGCCGACATGGAGGCCACACCATACCGGACTATGGCGAGGCATATGGGGCGAGGAGGCTCTTACCTTGATCTCTGCTCCACCACAGGGCAGCTTATTGTGAGTGGGGCGAGTGGAGATGCACCCCTTTGGCGAGTTCCTCGGTAGTTTGGCCTACCATACATGGGTATGCTTCCCCAGTGGCGCCCAGTATATAGATCGGTCGAGAGGCCAGAGGGGGCTAGAGGCTGGGGTTGGACAGTGGTTACTCCTGGCATTCCTATTGCAGCCAGGAGGATAGTTCGTGCCAGAGGGAGAGCCGGTGCGCCTCAGGCACCTTTACTTCAGATTGCGCGGGTCTGCCCAGCGGCGATGACCCCATTGAGGTAGACTCGAGTCGAGGAGTTTATGGGGGAGGCAGGAGGAGGAGACCGGGACGGTGATCTGAGTGGCATGATACCCGGGACATCATGCGGGCGGAGAGGGCGAGCAGAGTGCTAGAGAGGGTGACTCTGGTTTCAGAGGAGCCACTCTCCCAGGGCCATGGGGAGGATGAGTCTATTGCGGGGTGTTACGTTGCTCCAGCCACAGGAGCAGCCCCTCAGTCGGTAGTGGCATCCGTGGTGGGCGCTGATCCCATAGACCCATCTTGGAGGCACAGTGATCGAGTAAGTTACCCTCTCTCCCCTCTAGTGTTTGTTTCTTTGTTAGGATCTTTAGTTGCTATCTTGTATCTTTTAATTTCTTGTTTGGTTTCTAATTTGTTTTCTCCTTGGTTTGCAGAGACCGCCGATGAGTGGCGGGACTTGATCCGTAGGGTATGTACTGATACCCTGATGATCCCCATGGAGAGGACCCGCGCAGAGCTGTCCGTGGATGTTTGGGAGCCTTCGGGAGGCAGCGAGACATACCAGCGTCTTTGCTCGATCGGCATGTGGCGAGGATGGTATCGACCCTTCGCGCAGAGCTAGCGAGTGCAGGGATGGTGGCGCTTGATGAGGAGCCATTCTCATGGTGAGACTGTGGCTGCCCCTCGGGATCCTGAGCCCTCCGTGCATTCAGAGCGCCGGCGTAGCCGGAGTCCTAGGCGTGGGCGTGCACCTTTAGAGAGGGTCCGTAGGGATTGAGAAGCCACTTGGCTCTCGTAGATTTTGTACTATATATTCTTTTGTATATCCCGGGCTCTTTGAGCGTTTTGACCATGCTTAGTGCATGATGGCATTGTATATAAACATTGATTATTTATATATATGCATTCATTCTGGATCAAAATCTTGGCATTCATGGCTTTCTTTCTATTTCAGTTTCCTCATGTATGTTATGATGTACGTTTATATGTTTCTTTTAGAATATATGCAATGGTGAACAAATGATGCAAGTGTTTTACTTTCCTTTTGTGTTTCATGATGCTGATATATGATGATGTAGATATAATGTGATTTTGAATCTTAGTTTCTGTAAGCAATTTTGGATACTTCATGTTTGTTTTGGCAAAGTGATGAAAACAAACCGGTATGATGAACAGATAAACCTGCCCCTACCCCCTGACTCCATGACTAGTAAGATGCGAGGGCTTATCACCAAGAGTTGGGAAGGGCGCAAGTTATGAGGTGTAGTGAAATGATAGTGATGAAAGACAGACAAAGCTTTGGTGGAACCAAATTAGGACACCACAAGTCTACTCTACTCGAGTGACTTCATAGTTTTGGATGCAACTTGCTTTGCGGTTTATCCAGACTTAGACCCGTAGATGGCCACATAGTAGACAAAATCTGGGTTTTTAGGATTTTAACTCTCTTGGGACTTTGAACATCTGATTCATTTGTTTTTGACTCAAAGTTTCAAAGTTTGAATTGTTTGTGTATGACTTTTTGCATTTATTTGTCAAGAGGACCCCCTACACTTTGCCCCATGCTACTAGTAAGAAGCGTGGGTTTATCACCATGGGAAAAGTATAGGCGAGTAAGGGCATTCCCATCCTTTCCCAACCCTACGTCACTAGTAAGAGACTTAAGCTCATCACCAAAGGTTGGTGGGGCAAGGAAATGTGTAAAATTAAAATTTTTTGTTTGATCAATGTTTGACTTGTTTATTTGAGTAAAATGTCGGTATGTGTTTATTTCGCAAAGAGATATACATATGGGATAGATGTGACACCATGAAGCTTCTAGAACAGACCATAGGCAAGACACCTACCCTAAGAAGAAATCAAAAGTGAGAATAAACTTGCAGATCTTGGTATGGTTACCGTTAAGACTTTGTCATGTCTAGCTTTATTTGATAAAATGATTAGAGATAATTTGATGATATCATGAAAATGGAGAAGTATGATTAAAGTGTTTATGCCAACAACATCATGAGTTTGTAATGAATTGCTTTGAGAATAGATTCCTTAATCACCATTTGTGTATGAAACAAGTGGACAATATGATCCTAATCTATATGAAGATGCAATGTAGATATATATATATATATATATATAAGTAGTGCTAGCTGCTTACGCGTAAAAATGCTTGAGGTGTAGGGAATTGACTGTTTCACCAAATTCCTCACCTTCTAGCGTACATAATAAGGTATGCACCATTCCCATAGTCTTTCATGACTCGGTATGGGCCTAACCATTTAGGCCGGAATTTCCTTCCTTCCTTCGCGGTCTTCTTGTCGATCCGGCTGTCTAGTCTTAGAACTAGATCACCTTCATATATGTCGCGCTCATAGACTTTCTTGTTATATTGCCGGCACATCCGGTCAGCATAGACTCTATGCCAGTTGTTCAGCATCTAACCTAGTTTCATCTAGGCTTTCTAGTTGGGAAAGACGTGCTTCTCTGTAAGCGTCTTCATCCAGAATCCCTTGTAATGAAATGCGGAGACTGGGTATTTCAACCTCGAGTGGGAGAACTGCCTCTGCCCGAATACTAGTGAAAAAGGAGTTGCTCCCGTTGGTGTTTTTATTGAGGTTCGGTGGGCCCATAAGGCCGGATATAACTTCAAGTGCCAATCTCGTTTGTTTTCTTTCACCGTTTTAAGGAGAATGGCTTTTAGTGTTTTATTCGTCGCTTCAGCCTGTCCATTGGCTTGAGGGTAATACAAGGAAGCCGTATGATGGCTTATTTTAAATTTATTGCATAGCTCGTGAACCTCTTCATTCTTAAAAGAAGTTCCATTATCGGAGATAATGATTTGTGGGATACCGTACCTATAAATGATTTGGTTTAAAATGAACTTGGCGATTACAGAACCAGGTACAGTAGTAAGAGGCATAGCCTCTACCCATTTGGTAAAATATTCGGTGGCCGTGATTATAAAATTATGGCCATCTGTGGATGAGGGAGAGAATTTCCCTATTAAATCTAGGCCCCATGTAGAAAAGGGCCATGGAGTAGTGATTGGTTGCAGAGCTTGTGCGGCATATGGATCTCATGGGAGAATTCTTGGCACTTATGACACCTGCGTACGAACTCTACTGCGTCGTGTTCTAGAGTAGGCAGAAATAGCCCATTCGATGTATTTTATGAGTGGTGGCATGACCACCGAAGTGGCCTCCACACATTCCACTGTGGGATTCATGGAGAATCTTCTTGGATTCTTCTGTGTCGACACATCTTAGGAGCATTCCATCGAATGCTTTCCGATAGAGCACTTGCTCTATAATGATGTATTTAGCTACGATAATACGTAACCGCCTTCTTTGTTGTGGTGTAGCTCCTTCTGGATACGTATGGTCCATGATATAATTAATGATATCAGCGTACCAGGGACACTCAGAGATAGAGGGTCGGGTTTCGATGTAGTATACGCACTCATCTGGAAAATCTAAATCTACTAGATCGCCTCCATCTAATGGGTTATCAGCTAACCAATCTGCGATGATTTGTCCTTTAACCGACTTCTGATTTACAAATGTTAATTTGAATTCCCCCATTAAGGTTATAAAACGTCCAGCCTTTTTAGACAAGGACCCTTGTGTGAGGAAAGTTTGTAAATGGTCGTTTTTACCATGACCCTTGTTTCTTGATTAGCATATAATGTCTTAAGCGTTTGGTTGCAAAAACTATGGCGAGGCATTCTCGTTCTACTTGGGTATAACGTGTTTCATAGTCGAGCAACGTTTGGCTAATGAAATAAATCACGCGTTCTCTCTTGTCATCATCTTCTTGAGCCAGCATGCAGGCTAGCGAGACATTGGTTGCTCGTGAATATAAAATTAATGGGTGATCTAGCTTAGGTGGCATTAGTGTAGGTGGTGATAACAGGAAACGCTTAACTGCATCAAAAGCTTCATTGCAGTCTTCAGACCAATCAATGCTATAATCTTTCTTGAGAAAATTGTTGATTGGATGTATGGCGAAACTTAAGTCTGGGATGAATCTCGGATTGCACCCGACTTTCGAGGAATGGACACGATTCAGATTCATCCGAAGGTGGAACCATTTCGAGGACAGCCCGAATTTTGGTTGGGTCAACATCTATCCCTCGTAACGATATGATGTAACCTAGGAGCTTCCCTCTGTTACTCCAAAGATGCACACTTTTTGGATTTAGCGTGACTCCGTACTCTATCGCCAGTGAGAGAATGATGCGGAGTATTTCCGGATGGTCCTGGCGCTTCTTGGCCTTAGCAACAAGTCATCTACGTAGGATTCCATGATTTTATGAATTAAATCATGAAATATATATGTCATAGCTCGTTGGTATGTAGCACCAGCATTCTTGAGACCAAATGGCATGACAACATAGCAATAAGTTCCCAGGGAGTTATAAACGTGGTTTTAGCTTGATCTTGTTAGATATTTTAATTTGATTGTATCCCGAGAATCCATCCATGAGAGACAAAAGTTCAAACCCAGTTGTTGCATCAACAATGACATCAATGGATGGCAAGCGGGAAGTCATCTTAGGACACGCTTTGTTGATGTCTCGGAAATCTATGCGAGATGCGTATCTTTCCATTCTTCTTGAGAATGGGAACGATGTTAGACACCCATTGGGAGTAATCGACTGGCTTGATAAATCCTACTTGGAGGAGTTTTATTACCTCCTCTTTTACCATGAGAGCTACCTTGGGTTTCATGGGTCTCGATTTTGTTTAACTGGCTTTGCATCAGATTTAGTGACGAGGTTGTGCACGCGATGTGGGGTCTGACCCTGTCATTTCCTTATAATTAAATGCAAACACCTTGATGTTCTTTGAGGATCGAGTGTGTATTTCTACTTCCTCTGGGGTTAACGAGGACCCTAATTTCAATATCCTTGGTTCGTCTTCCGTTCGATGTTAATATCAATTGTTTCTTCGATCAAAGAGGCGTTACCCTCTTCAAACTCAGGTGGTGCTGGAGGTAAATCCAAATCATCCCCATTTTCTCTCTGTGTGCATATGCTAGGTTCCATTTGTGAGGAAGATCCACCATGGGATTTCGAAGTAGGAAGACGAATGTGGGATTAAGGACAAATCTATCATATGATAGGAGAGATGTAGTGCCGCATAGGTGTTTAAGTAATCCAAAGTGGCCATATCACTATCAACATGGTCTAGGATAGTAGATTCATTTACTGTTTAAAGAGAATTTGTCATTGTCTTTATCGATGGTTCATCACGAAGGGATACTGAAAGCGGGTATCCTCTAACTTATTGCTTGGAGTAAAACGTGATGCGGAAGTTCTTTATTGAATCGGCGAGAAGATTTTCCTCTCGCGGGATTGCTTGATTGATATGAAGTCAAATTCCTTGCTTAAATCTAATACTGACTTTTTGTAAAGTTGTAAATGCTCGGCTTTGGTTTCATATATCTACGAGACTTGGTTTTTACCAATTGTGAGTCTCCTAAGACTCTGATGTTATCAACACCAATTCTTTTAGCTAAGATGAGGCCAAGGAGGAGGGCTTCGTACTCAGCGCCATTGTTTGTGCACTCGAAATTTAGTTTAAAGGAAAAAGGTAAGACTTTTCCTTCGGGGAAGTGAAGATTACACCCCCCCACTCGTGCGACATCTAGCTCCATCAAAATGGAGTGTCAATATTTATTTGGGAATATGGATGTTGGGATATCTGTTGTGTTTGCATATTCTACTTCCACCATATAGAGATCCTCTGTTGGAAGAGAGCCAATGCCTAGGGGATATCCTATGCCTACTGAATCGAATGGTAAGAATATTGGTAGATCATTTTCTAGCAGTTCAACGATTTTTGCAGTAGTTCTTAATGATACTACTTCTACAGTGTTAGCCTCATCTTTAGGGGTTGGGGTTACTTTGGCTAGGCTCATAGCTTCAAGATCTGTCGTAGGTACCAACTTTTCATTTTGTTTTTGCGTCGGTAGGTTTATTAAGTTGATTTGTTGGGAGTTCAAACTCGAGTGTACACCTGGTCTTTTCTTTAAGTCAGCTAGGTGTACATCAAATGGTTTTGGATCACCTTTGGCCATGAATACCTTTCCTAAATGTAAAAACCTTACTTCTTGAAATAGTGTAGAAGGGATTGCCTTCATGCGGTGTATCCAAGGTCGGCCGAGGATCATATTATAGTTAGTTTCCCGATCTATAATATAAAACTCAGTCAAGATGGTTTTGGGTCCTAAGGTGACCGGTAATATTATAGTTCCAACCGAGGTGGCTTTAAGACTATCATAGCCCCTTAGTGTATTTCGAGTTGTGGAGCAATTGGTTTCTCCATACCCTAGCTTTTGGAGGAAAGAGAAGGGGACTATGTTAACTGCCACCCCATCATCAACCATTGCATGCTTTACATAGTTGTTATAAACCCATACTTGCAAATGTAAGGTTGGATCACCTCGGCGTGCGATCTCAGCATCTGTCGGCATTTTGTTTATCTCGAATATGAATTCGACATCCCTATCTACCTACTGGAGGATGAACATCAAAGTCCACATGATTTACCTGTGTTTCAGGTGGTGGAGTGATGTTAATTAGATGACCTAAACCTAATGCTTCTAAAAGAGCAGCCCTGTGGGTAGGAGAGTTCTTTAGTAAGTCTAAGAATGAAATGTGCGAGAAGGTTTTTGTTAGGTCGTTAATCAAATCATAGGCTCCCACAGGTTTTACTATGATTTGTTGGATGTCATCTGCCTCTGGCAGGTGGCTTGGACTTGGCTGAGAGAAATACTCTCGCGTCCTTGTTATAGCTTCGATGGGTAGCTCAGCGTCTAACTCTACTAAACCGACTACCTTAGGTCGTGGTTGACTTCCTAGTTGCGGCGCAACTAATGGATTTAGTGAGGTCGAGGCTTCATGATCATTGTTTCCTGTCATTGCACCCTTGTTCGTCCCAGTTGGATTTGTTTGTTGTTATCGTGATTTGGGAGTGGATCATTAAAGATCTTCAGGGGTGCGTTTTGAGGGGAAACTGCCCCTGAAAAGGTATTTGACGTTGGTGACGTAGGATCTGCTAAGAACATATCCATAAAAAGTTGTTTTTGTTCATCTGGCAAGCGTTGCATGAATTTATTGTAGTCACGGCACGTTCTAGTGTCATGGCCCCGAATTTTGTGGAAACCACAGTATGAATTAGGATTGTAATTCCTAGTTTGTTGATTTGATGTGTATTGTGGCCCAAAATTTTGATCAAACCGTTGTCTATTAAAATTTTGCGTTTGTTGTCTTTGGTTTGAATTTTGGTTTTGGTACCTAGTTGAATTTTGGCTTGGACCCTGTATGGGATTTCACCATTGTTGTTGTTGTTGTTGTTGTTGTTGTGGATGATTAAAATCCACTGCATTGACTGTCGGGGTAAAGTTGTTGTTTCGTTGGTTGTTTATTTGTGATGGAGTATTGACAATATTTACCTTTTTAGGTTGGTCGGTTACTCCATTTGTTGTTACACCCCGATTTTTGTTAAGGATTTTAGGTCCTTGATTGACGTTCGTGGTAGTGGGATAAGTTGTAGTGTTCTGATTGGGGGCGATTAACCTCCCGTTTGCTCCATATGTTTTGCGACCACTATCAATTGCTGCTTGATCTATTCGAAGAGCACTCTCTAGTACTTCATCGTAAGTTCGTAATGGGAACTTCTGGACTTCTTCCTTCACTTCTCTGCTAAGCGAATGAAGGAATAAATCACATAGTTCCATTTGATCCATGTTTGGAGCACTTGCCGAGGAATAAAGGACTATACGCCACCTTTGGATGAAATGGGTGACAGATTCGTTGTGTTCTTGTTTGATGTGTAAGAACTCCCTGATTCCTGTTCTTAATAGTTTGTTCATGTCGAAGGCCTTGATGAACTCTGAAACGAGTTGTTTGAACGAATGGATGGAAGCCTCAGGTATTCTATAATACCAATCAAGAGCGATGCCTTCCAAGGTTTTTGGGAATATTTTAGCAACAACCCCATCCCATGGGAGTAGTTCTCGAATGGTTGTAGCGTAAGCTTTGATATGCGCATTTGGATCTCCCTCTCCTTTGTATTTGGGAAAATCGGGAAGAGGTCTTGGAAGCATGATGCTTCGTATGGTGAAATCCAAGGGTTCTTTCAAATATTCTGAGTAAGTCCCTATCGCATATGTTTCGACCATTGATGGTGCCTGTTGAGGGAGCGGTGGTGGGATGGGTTGTTGATATGGCGTAGCGTATGCGTTGGCAGGGGCATAAGGAAGCCCCTGTGTTTGAAAAAATGCCGGGAGAGGAGAACATATCCCCTTGTGGTGATTTGGAGTATATGTTTAAGTATGACGGGGTACTATCCAGGAATGGATTGTTTTGTACTAGACCAGGAGGAACAGTGCTTAGAGATGGTGGGTCTAGTTGGCATTTGTTGTGAATACTGAGGAGTCATGCCTAACGTGCCTACTCCTGTGAGGAGATCCACTTGGCTAGGATGGTGTGGAGGATTGGAACTCCCTGCTTGCATGAATTGTGAATTTTGACTTGCTTGGGCAAGTTCTAACCCTCTAACCTTTTCTATTAGAGTTGAAATGACTTCATTTGGTGAAGTCACGATATTCTGCCTTGGTGGCGTTTGTTGTATACCATGGTTTTGTATAGGCATGTGATATCCTGCTATGAACTGATCGCTATCTTGCCAAGTTTCTCCGAGAGTATTTCCTATATGCAGTGGCATAGAGGTATTTTCTTGAAAAGAGACCTCGGGTTGTGGTTGTAAACCTCCTACAGGTGGATACATACCTCGAGAACGTTGGTCATTCCTGGCATAACGTACCGAATATTCATCGTCTAAACCTTGGTATGAGTCTGATTGTCTACTAATTTGTGGTCTAAGTAGTACCTGAGGAGATGAACCAGATTCTCGGTGAACGTCATATTGTTCGAGCCTGAAGGCTCTGTTTGTTGCGTTTGAGCGAGTTGTTCCAACTCCTCTGTTTGGAAGGGATGAGCTATATCTGATCCTTGGAGTTTGTGTTGACAACTGACTAGTTGAATAGTTGTCGCCCCACACTGAGAGCGAGGGTGATGATTGTCTATTTTGTTGGGCGTAGTATGCCTCAAGACCCAAGAGGGGTCTGCCATATGCATCGAATCCCGACATATTCGGGGGGTATATGAATACCCACAGAATAATGGGAAGGAGCGAAGGTGAAAGCCAATGAGGCGGAGAAGATGAAAAGTATACTAAACTTGGAAGAACACGTGATACTATGACTCGAACTAGAAAGTAGGAAGTTCACGTCAGCTTCACTAATTTTGTTTGTTTCACGTCGGGTTCACCAATTTTGTACGACGGAAAAGTGACAAGCGAGCGTGGGAATCTACAAGTGACTCTTCCTCGCACCCGACCTCCCGAGGTCATGCCGAGATAGCCGGTGGGGATGGAATATGTGTGAGATACAGACAAACTAGTTAGGCAATCTAATGTCTTCAATGCGCACTAACGGAACTTGTGAATCTAAAGCAAAGAAAGCCCTCCTAACTTGGGCTGGTGTGATAGATCGGTCAGCAAGGATGACTGCTCGAAGGCTCCAATCAATATCGAGCTCTGGCGTGATTCGATCTATGGGTTGTGGAATACGTGGAAAATGACCCGGGATAGTTTCGTGTATTTCTCCGGACAGGGTCATATGGTGGATGGTAAATGTAGCCAATCTATGGACGGTTCTCTGGCCTAGTCCAGAACTCTCTAGCTTTGTTAGTTGTTGTGTCTAGCAAGGATAATTGTTCGATGATGATAGGTGGAAGTGGAGTAGACTGGAATACTAGTGTGCGTAGGCCAGTGTCTATGTCTAATTCTCCTGTGGATTCGTTGGGCTGCGGGATTTGTGGGTCACAACCGTAGACTCTTAGTCGTTGTGGACCTATTATGGTCATGCGTGAAATCAAGTCCTAATCCCTAATATCCAGTAATCGTATGCTTTCTCAGCTTCTATGTTTAGGATCAATAACTGTGTGATTTTCTCGGGAATACCCTACGGGTGTTCGTGACACTAGATTCTTAGGCTGGTATCTATATCTAGAAGAGTGTCTCATCTCATTTGTGGGACAAAGGATCACAACCAAAGGTTTGTTCTCTTTCGAACCCTTCTACAGTCATATGAATGTTTGCCTAGGGTAATCTGTAGTTCGGTTGATTTGACCAAAACGTGTGTGCTTGGTCGTCTTCTATGTTTAGTCCGCTCAATTGAGAATTGATTTGTTGCAAGCTTACCGTTGTTGGAAGACTTGAATCCTAAGATTTTGATCTATATCAGTTATTGCCATGATGAGATTGGGCTGGGGCACGATTGGCTCGAATATGTATTCCCTGGGCTCTCTAGGTCCCGTGATTGTCATACAAAAGTAACAAAGTAAATTAACTGTAACAAAATGAAATTTAACTATGTGAAGTGTATCTATAGCATATATGTTTTCTCTATCTTTTTGTGTTTTTCTGATGAACTTTATGAATTTAAGAAAACAACTATTTAAAATATCTAGAAAGACAACTAAAATAATAATTTAAAACAAACAAAATAACCGAGTGTAGCTATATTTATCGTGTAATTTGTAGATCTATTCTAAACAATAAAATAGCTCATCTAATCTATTTGCAAGATTCTCGATCCTACCTTAGAAGTGAGGAGTGAATCATAGTTTCTCAGAAACTATCAATCCCCATAGCTTCCCTGGCAATATCGAGAATAGAATTTACTGAAATAAAGCAATTAACTACTCTATTTGATATGATTCTAACTAGAACTTTGAAAGCTAGAACTTGGATTCCTGCGAACAGTGGCGAATCCGATGGTGTGTGTGATCTTGTCCCCTCAGTATGATCTCCTCGTTCTTTCGTGTTCACGTGGATCCAGAAAAGTGTGTAATGCTAGCATCAACAGAAGTAGATATTGGGATAAAGGCAGCTCAGAATACACACCGAATACAATGCGAGTAGGAGAGGGATAGCGCAAGAGTACAGAGCTTGGCTTATGCAATTCCTAGCGGGATCTATTGCGAGTCATGCAACATAAAGCATCCAGAACCTGAAACTATCCTGTTTGAGGAGAAAAACCTGCAACTTTAATGGCTTCCTAAGCTATTCTACTCCAATGGATTGGATGAAATAACAACACTGCTTGCACAAGATGGATATGTGGCTTACCAACAGTAAAACAATGCTAACTAAGCATGTAATGAACTAAACTATGAATCCTAAGCAAAATAAAAGACTGAATTACTGAAAATGAGAAGATGAGAAGTGAATGAGGGGCCATTTGCTTGAGCACAAGCCATCTATTTATAGCATTTGCATTTACCCAAGGTAAAAGCCAAATAGAACTCTTAAACTATAAACAATGGCAAAACACTATTCCAGGGAACTAGAATCATAAATGCAAGCTTATGGCGGTGAAAGAAAGCTGGTAAAACATTGAATTTACGTGAGTCATGTTAAAAGAGCTTTCTGTGTAAAGGAAGAGTAGTTTCATCACTGAAGAGAAAAAGGCTAAGAAGAGAGGGAAAAGGAAAATAAAGCACGCGGGCTAAGCGGGGCATGCGGGATGTTAACGCAGACACTTGGAGAGATTTTTGGGCGGCTGTATCATCATTGGGGCACGTATCATGTTGTTTTAGTAGTACAATAAAAGGAAAGGAATGAAAATAAAAAGTATTTACCCTAGGTTTAGAAACATTTTAATATGTAAATTACCCTCTTAGGTTAGGTCATAGGCTAGATATCAGGTTAGAAATAAGGGATCATGCTATTTCCCCACATCCCAATTTAGAGCATGGATGTTAGGATGCACACTTGGAGATAAAATAGTACATTTACCTTAGTTTAGAATCCCGTTAGGATAGATCTCATAGGCCTAGGACTTAGTTTTTATTTTCCTCCATAGTCTTGAAGCAGGCCTCATACCACTTGACGACATTAGCATCCTGAAGAGATCAATCAAGAAGATCTGAGCACATAACATACAATGAAATGTAGGCGCGATCTTACAAGAAAATAAAAGAATTTGTAAACATACAAGATTTCAGTTCATTATGTCCTCCAACCTCTAAATGTCAGTTTACCATTTAGATTAGGTAAGAAGATTTAAAACATACCTTGAATCAATGGAATTGATTCAAGGACTTGTTAATAAAAAGAGATAAGTTTGCAAACTCCATTTCTAGATTACAACTTATCTATTAGAAGAAAAATGGATTCTTTGCAAGCAATATCATTTCAACCCAATGAATCCAAGAGCAGAAATGGCTCATCCATGGCGAGCATGATTTCCAAAAACCAAAGGAACACTCCTTATCCATAAAAATCACATGTCAATTCTTGCAATGCAAAAGAGGAAAGATAACAGTTTATCAAAAATGTTTCATGCTTCCCTCCTAAAAGAATCATCATCCCAATGATTATCTCCTTATAACAATTTACATCAAGGACAATCCTTTTTATTAACTTTCTTTTCATATGTTCAAAACCTAAATGAATTTTAAAATTCCTAAAACAATCAGCATTTACTTAGCTATATTTTTTTAAATGAAATATCGCCCAAAATTGGCGAGTTAATTGTCATAAAAGAATTAAATCACAAATTATATCGGTCAACGAGAATCAATTCTATTCAAATAAGTATGGAAAAACACTTTTCATATCTTCCGATTTTCCCATGTTGCACTATCTTAATTAAACTAGTCCCAATTGGACCTTACATTGACTTATTTCATGATTTATTAAGTGCAATCGAAATTTTCTAGCACTCGCAAGGATTTAACCATTATTATTCTTGGGCCTTGGACCTACAAGGAATTCTAATTTAATACATGTGATAAATCTGAAACGTATTTCTTAAGCAAAGAAATATGGAAAAAAATCATGTATTCATGACAAATAAGGAGGTAAAACTAAACGATAAGCTACATGGTTGATTACTTCGACTATTTTAAAAGGTCTCACAAAATGTGGTGATAACTTGGCAGCCCGCCAAAAGTTATAGAACTCTTTTAGGTTTAACTCGAAGAAAGACCTTCTCACCGAGTTCAAATTTCCTATCAACCTACTTCAAGTAAGCATAACTCTTTTTCCTATATGTTGCTTCTTTCAAGCGTTCACAAATCATTTTAACTTGTTCCATTTCTGTAAGGATTTCAGGTCTAATTACCTCTCTATCCTCAATTTTTTCCCAACTAACAGGGGTTCGCATTTTCTGCCATATAATGCTTGAAAGATGCCATCTTTAGAGAAGCATGATATGTATTATTGTATGCAAATTCAACTAATAGAAGGTAATCTTCCCACTTATACTACCTGATCCATACAATACATCGTAACATATCCTCTAAAACTTGATTAACTCTTTCAATCTGTCCATCTATTTCTGGATGATACGCAGAACTGAAATTTTGCTTAGTTCCTAGAGCTACATTAAGGGTTTGCCAAAACCTTGAAGTCATTCTAGGATCTCGTATCAGATATGATCAATTTAGGTACTCCATGTAATCTAAATATCTTGTGCACAAGCCTTTTTGCCAAAATAGGAGAATCATCCTTAATATTACCAAAGAATAAAGTGAGCTACTTTTGTTAGTTTATCCACAACAACTAAAATATAATCATGTTCATTTCTTGACATAGGCAACCCTTTTACAAAATCCATGCTTATTACTTGTCATTTGTCTTTGTGGTATGCTATGAGGATATAATAAACTGGCTTGATGCATATGTTCAGCTTTAACACGTTGACATTCCAAGTAATGTGTCACAAAATTAATAATGTCATTTTTCATCCCTTTCCAGAAATATTGTTGTTTTATATCAGCAAGCATCTTTTTAATACTAGGGTTTCCATAGAAAGGTGAATTGTGAAATTCTGCTAACAATTTCTTTCTTAAATCATTTAGCGAAGGTATGTATGCTCTGTTTTCAAATCGTAATATTCCTTTGTTGTCAAAGTGAAAACCTTTATATCTCACATCATTTGGATCTGCAGTAAGTGTTGTTTTTACTTGTTAAAAATAAGAATCAGATTCCATAACACTTTTTACTTCATCCTTAAACTAAGTTCTTAATGTTATAAGAGCATAAATGTGCTTCCTATGACTTAGAGTATCAACTACTCTATTTTCCTTTCCTTTAATGTAATTTATGTCAAAATCATATTGACACAAAAAATCTAACCATCTTCGTTGTCTTGCATTCAAATTTGGCTGAATGAAAATATACTTTAGCCTGAGATGATTAGTTTTTAATTCAAAAGGTTTACCAAGAAAATAATGCCTCCAAACTTGAAGTGTATGAACAATGGCAGCAAGTTATAAATCATGTGGAGCATAATTCAACTCATGTAACTTTATTTTTCTACTTGCATAAGCTATGAAATGATCATTTTGTAACAAAATGCCTCAAATACCTTCCCGGATGCATACGTTAAAACAATAAAGTCTCCATTAGGTCAGTACTCGCTTAAAATAGGAGTTGAAGTTAACTAATCCTTCAAAGTTCTAAACGCAGATTCTCATTTCTCATTCCAAACAAACATCTTATCCTTTTTTTACAATGAAGTTATTAGTGCAACAACTTTGGAAAAATATTTTACAAATTTTCTATAGTAACCAACAAGACCCATGAAGCTTCTAGCTTCATTTACATTCTTTGGTGCATGCCACTCAATTAAAGCTACAATTTTAAAAGGATCAACAACAATTTCATTCTTACTTATAACATGACCAAAATAATGTAATTTTGTGTTATAGAAAGAACATTTAGATAGCTTACCATATAACCATCTCTTTCTCAAAATTTCTAAAACTATCTTCAAATGCTCATGGTGTTTCTCAATACTTTTAGAATATATGAGAATGTCATCCAATAATACAAGCACAAATTTGTCCAAGTATTCTTGAAAAATATTGTTCATTAAATTCATTAAAGTTGTAGGTGCATTTTTAATCCAAAGGGTAAAACGATGAACTCATAATGTCCATACCTTGTTCTAAAAGTTGTTTTATGAATGTCCTCATCCTTAATCCATAATTGATGATATCCAGATCGAAGATCTATCTTATAATATACCGATGCTCCATGTATTTGATCAAATAGATCATCAATTCTAGGGAGTGGATATTTGTTCTTGATTGTTGCTTTGTTTAACATTCTGTAATCAATGCACAATCTAAGTGTTCCATCCTTCTTTTTCACAAAAATTATTGGTGCTCCCCAAGGTGAAACACTCGGTCTAATCAAACCCTTAGACAAAAGTTCTTGCAACTGTGCCTTAAGCTCTACCAATTCAATAGTAGTCATTCGGTAAGGTGCCTTAGAAATAGGCTCGGTTCCATGCTTGATTTCAATTGTGAAATCAAATTCTCTTTTGGGTGGAAGACTTGGTAACTCTTCCAGAAACACATCACTGTAGTTTCATAACAGTGGATATCGTTCCATGAAATTGTTGTTTTCCTCAGCAGATTCAGAAATTTTTATTGCATATAAGGTACAACCTTTATTTTTGGCCTTTTTAAGTTGATAGTGATGATAGTTTCTAACTAAAATCTCACATTTCACACCCTGAATCTCTGATTTTTTTGTAGGTCATCTAAACAACTAATATATTTTTCAAAACAGTCCACTTTTTCTTTATGCTCAACTAACCAATTAACACCTATGATTACATCATAAGACCCCAAAGGAAGAACATAAACATCAACTTTGGTGGAAAAACTAGGTAATTCAAGGATTTCCCAAAAATACACATACTAACTGTATGAACAACATTGTTTCCATAACGTACAGTCAATGTTTTATCCATTTTTCCAGCTTTTCTTTTTAGTTTCGATGTTAATTTACTAGAAATAAAACATTTTGTAGCTCCTATATCGAAAAGAATAGTTACAAGTATGCCAAATATCTTACATGGAATTTCTATGGGTGTGACTTGTTTTTCACTTTTTTGTCACCATCTGTAGCATGTATCTTATGTTGTTGATTACGATCATCCTTTTTCAAAGGATATTGGTTTGCGTAATGATCCTTGCTATAGTTATAACATCCTTCTACAGGTCCCTTTTTAGGCTCAAATTTATTTCTATCCTTAAGGTTATCATTCTGACCTCCATAGGACTTCTGTTTGTTATTATTATTCTTGAAAAAGTTGTTTTGTAGATTTCGAAAAGACTTATCTGTTGTTGTTTTCTTATTATTATCAAATGAAAACTTACTTTTCAAACCAAACTTCTTCCATGGTCCTTTCTTAGGTGCAAGAGATGATGAAGAGGAGTTGGGAAATTTCTTCCCTACTTCCTCCTTATGAGCATAAATTGCTTTTAATTTTTGTTCTTGCCTTATGGATTTTTCAACAATCCCTTCCATAGTGGTTGGGTTGTGAACATCCACCTCTCCTCCTATAATGGGATTCAATCCCATGATGAATTTCCATATCCTGAACTTCTCATCAGTTTGATACTGAGGTACATACTTAAGGAGTTTAGTAAACCGCTCCCAATACTCAATTACAAACAACTTTCCTTGCACTAAGTTCTAAAATTCAATCATTTTCTGATCATAATAAAGTTATGGCAACCAACATTTCCTAAATTAACTTTTAAAATGATCCCAAGTGATATTAGCTTCATCAATATTTAACTCAGCCTTACGGTTGTCCCACCATGAAGATGTTTTATGGGAAAGCGATATGCTCCCTAGATTGCCTTTGCTTCTTCTAAGAAGTTCCTTATTGAAAAGTACTCCATTTGCTTGAGCCAATTCTTAGATCCATCTCCTAATGTGCTGCCATCAAACTTAGGTGGACTTATCCTTTTAATATAGTAGTGAGTTCAGCTACTAGCCTAGCCTTTTTATTTTTCGACTGATCAGGCATGTTCAAATTGTTATTATCAACACCCAAGTTGGTGTTGTCCTCAGGAGGTGGCTGATTATTATTACCAACTTCTTCTTCCTCCTCATTACCCATTACTTGTTGTTCAAGTATATCCAAACAATCTCTTGTGTCCAACAAGGAAGCAAGGATCTCATCAATTTTTTAGGTAGTTGTTGCTCCTTCTTCATGTGGAGGATTATTTGCAACATTTCCTCTTGTTCTAACCATTTTTGTTAACAAGAAAATTTAAGTTTTATCATATTATGGACACAATAGGTCCAAGAGCTGCAACCTTCAGCTCTGATACTAAGATGTAACATTCCCATTTTAAGACTTTAGAAACAAGGGGGAAAAAAATTTACGCAATGTTTCTATGTTCTAAATAAAACCTAATTTAAAACACACATTCGAATCCAATCAATCTCATAATAGATAATCATATGCAGATGTAAATGACTCAAGAATTACCGATCTCTCATTGCATGACTCGGTCACCCTAACCGATCTCTCATGTTTTTCTTTAAGTATTGAATACTTTTATGTATACTACGTATACTTGGTTTTCTTACCCTAATTTGAGTACTGAGTGATCTGTTTAAAGAACCTATATGAATATTTGTTACCAATATTCATCTAAAATCACATTCCTTAAACTAGGTGACATAGGACAACGTAACCAGCATTTTGTGATACTTTGGCCAAAGATTTCCAACATACTATTCATGTTACTATTCCTAGATGACATATTCACAAATCGGAATATGTCCTTCACCTCACTCTTTTGTTATCTAGAATGGTCTTCACTAACTTGTCAGTCCACTTGCCCAAGGTTTGACCCTAACCTAAGTTAGTGACATAATTTGTTATAGGGAGACACTCATGATGACTTAGGGTATATGGGCATACTCAACTGACCTAAGTCGATCGAATGTGCCAAGGTACCCTAAGTCATAGAAAGCTACTTCCTATTCCAATTCATACTGCTAGCTTGGCCTAGAGAGAAACTAAGTTCAAGTCCAGATGTGTGTAGATCTAGATGAACTAATGTGGAAGGGTGTTGCAACATGTCAACTGCAACACTGTATCCTTATGAAGACCTTAGTCTTCACGAAGGTACAATTCTACAGTTGGCATGTGCCAACATCTAAGAACTACTTCATCACAATGTACATACCCCTAGGAGGTCATTAACACTTAATTAATTTTGGATTAAGATTCAAATTACAGAAACCTTGCCAAACCCTAAATCCAACACCCCTTAAGTTCTTCATCCATATTTGATTTAATTAATATTAAAGAAATTCATTAACTCATGATTTCTTTTATGTTTGTTAACTTTGACTTACCAAGCAGTTATCCAAAAATAGAACATCATACATCATATAGTTAATTTAATGTAACTCAAGTGTTCAACAATGTGAAGTAACCACATAGGTTCAAATGGAGCATACTTCATAGAAAATTAAGTCTAAATGATTAATAATCATAAACACCATTATTTTACTTTGCATTCTTTTAAGAGAGGAAGAGTCTTCCTCTACATGGTTAAGTGTTAGGGTTTATCATACCCTTTATATATTTCACACTTTCTATAGTTTAATTGTATATTCAATATACATCCCATTATCATAATATATTATTTAGATAAATAACGTCATCTTATGCAACTTAATACATTACTTTCAAGTAAGAGAGAGATATTAAACTATTTATCTTCATCCAACTTATCAAATGACAAAAAAATAAGAAAGCAAACGGATATGCCAAATATCAACAATATAGTATTCCAATTTCCTTCATAAAATGTACAAGAGAAATTACACAACAACTCGAAGTAAACCTCAACCTTTTTCGATCATCATGATAAAATACACAATTTACAAGAATATGCTTCAAACAAACCGCATGTCAATCAAGATTAAGATAATTAAAGAATATAACTTTTCCTTTTCAATACATCTCAAGAATGAATCGTAAGTTCTTTATAAAAGAACCATACTTTAAATCAACCATCACATCATAAAGCCAATTCAAAAGCTTATAGCAACAACATATTTCCATAAACCCTTATGAGCAGATAGGCAGGATTCAAATATGTTTGACATTATTCAAGACTCAACCAAAATAAAGGTACGATTCACTATTAAACTTAAATAGGAAACAACCCACATTCCATATCATCTAATAGAGACTCATTATTAGAAGAATACATAGATATTTCAAGAAAAGAAGGAAGATATTCATCATAAAATAAAAATCCTTTGATCACAATATCAAAGTTATTTTTATGAAGACGGTTCTATTAAAGAAGAACAAATTAATGGGTAGAGCCTATCATGCATGATAGTTCTTCTATTGATTCAAAGAAGATTTCCAGTTGAGTCTCCACAATTCCTTCTTCTCCAAACAAAGTCAACAACCCAAAACTTATTTCTGATATGCCTCTTATACCTCCATTGTATCAAAAATAGATAAAGGAGACAAAAATAGAAACCGATTGAAAATTGAACTGTTAGTTCGAAGAACCAGATATCCCCATGAAGAGAAAAAATAGACATGATTGAATGACCAAAAAACCTCCAAAAAATATTCTTGAATGGTTTCCAAGGTGGTTTTCTCGCCATAACCAATTCTCATCAATGCACTAGCATTAATTCTCTCACCTATATCTCCACACTACCGCCATCTAGAATTGGCGAACTCAAATTCAACTATAGCATGCATCTCTTAACTTAGTGATGATGCCAACTAGGCATTCCATCAAATTTCATGCCTCTACCAAAACTGGCAGTACCATGTCCCATAAATTCAAAATCAAATCACTTAAATGCCTTAGAAACTCGTCACCACCGCCTTCCACTTGCCATGCGACCCCTTAGGTCCCCTTTCCTCTTTAACATTAGTTTAGGTTAGAAAACCATTAGTTTAGGATCCGACCTTAGGTTAGATAAAAATCATTTACCTTAGGTCATTTTATATTGCCATAGATAAACATTCCCACTTAGATTAAACCATAACCCATAATAGTTCAATATTAGGTAATAGGTTAGAGATAGACTTCTCATTACCTTAGGTGATCTTAACACCCCACACCCGTAGAGTATACAACTTAGATTAGGGTGCAACATGCATAGTTAGGAATAGATCTAAGGTAGGTCTAGTTTAACTTAGATTAGAATCCAGTTAGGATAGATCTTAAAGATCTAGGATTAAGGCTTTACCTTAATAGTCCTGAAGTAGGTATTTTTCCTTCTTACGCCAACCAACGTCATAAGAAATTAACTAGAAGGTCCAATTTCATATTTCATAGAAAATGTAAAGCAAGGACCTCAAAAGAAGGGTCCAAAAATATTGTAAACATACAAAGACTCATTTCCCTTAATACCTTCCATTTCAGAATGTCGACTTAACAAAATGAATAGGTAAGAAAACTGAAGCATACCTTAGATCAATGGAATTGATCCAAGGTTTTTTTGTTATTAAAAATAAGTATGCAAACAACAATTCTGGTTCACCACTTTTACAGAGCCCAAGGAAGGATAATTTCATTTCCAAGCAACAACAACATAGCAAAATGAATCCATGAACAACAATAATTTATCCCTTTACAAGCATGATTCCCAACAATCAAAAGAATACACCTTCTTAGGAAAAATCACATATCAATGCTTGCAATGTAAGGAGGAGAAAGCTATCAGTTTTCCAAAGATGTTACAAATGAACACCTCATAGTATGGACAAGATCCATGGATCTTCTAGAGTTTCTTTGTTATTGACAACATGAAGTGATTTTGGTGTTTCAGATCTACTTTGTAGGGCCAAAGCATACCTCCAAATTTCATGATAGGCCTTTAGGTCAGAATTCCTTTTATTATTCTCTAAATTCTTTCCATTCATAGATCAAAAAAAGGAAGTACAAATAGGGGTGTTGTGTAACCCCCATGCCTAAACAAGGAAAGAATAACCAAAATCAATGATGTCACTGACGCATATGATGATGGCGTGACTGAATGCATATGATGCCACTAAAAAGGAGTTACAATTCCAAATAAGGAATAACTAACTATGTTATAATTCAAATAAGGAATGTAAACTATGACACATATGCAAATGAAATGACAGATTCTATGATAGAATATGACACTTGTCATTTGACTTCCTAAGACCTATGACTCTCGCAAGGTGAGATGACTCACCAGGTGATGTGGATGATGACTAGGCATGTCACACACACCAACACCCCCTTCATCGAAGCGAGGAAGAGGTCATGGTAAGCTAGAATAGAAAAGAAGACTCCCCTAGACAACTAAGAAAGATGTGTCAATGGGGCCGAAACTAAAGGCCTGATAAGGTGCCCATATACAAACAACAACATTTTTGGAAAGAAAGAAAGAGAGAAGAAGGAGGACTATATAGCTTGAAGAAGATGGGTGGCTGCAAGCAGACCTCACCCCAAGAAGAGACCGCAAGTGAAGAAATTTCACCTCAGTGAAGGGCTTGGTGAATATATCTATAACTTGATCAGTTATCTGAACATATTGTATGTCGATGATGTTTTCATGTATCAGCTCCCATATGAAGTGCATGTGAATCTCAATGTGCTTCATCCACTGATGTTGAACTAGATTTCTACAAATCGAGATAGTGCTCATGTTGTCACATAGTAGATAATGGTAGGCCACCGAAAGTGGATGCCAAACTCTGTCAAGATACCCTGTAACCAAACAACTTTTGTGGCAGTGTTAACTACTCCTCTGTACTCTACTTCTATCGATGATATGGAAATGGCATTTCTACTTCTTGTTGGACCAACTGACAGGACCTGAACCAAGAGTGAAACTATAGCTTGAGGTAGACTTCGATGATCTAGATCACCGGCCCAATCTGAGTCTGTAAATCCAACCAAGTCAATCTCAGTCCCTCCTAAGTAATGAATACCATCTGTGTGAGTGCCATGAACATAGTGAAGGATCCACTTTGCTACTTTTAAATGCAGCTCATGAGGCTCCTGCATAAATCTGGACATGATCCCGACAACATATGAAAGATTTGGTGAGTGTGAGTAAGGTAGATCAAGCTCCCCACCAACTGCCGATAAAGGGTACCATCAACCAAGGGGGAAGAGCAATCAGAAACCAACTTGACCCCGGAAAGAAAAGGAGTAGGTGAGGACTTGCAATCAGACATGTGAAACCGAGAAAGAAAATCAAGAGAGTACTTAGGCTGCGAGATCATAATTCCTGAGTCAGATTGTGAAATCTGGATCCCAAGAAAGTAATGAAGCAATCCTAAGTCAGACATGGAGAACTTGTTGGCCAAGGAGATCTTCACAGAATCAATGATAGAGGAAGAGCTACCCGTGATCAACAAGTCATCAACATAGAGAACAAGAATAAGCATGGAGTCATCCTGCCATAGAATATACACATTTGGGTCAGAGTGACACTGAGTGAACCCTGATGTAAAGTAAAAGGAGTCCATCTTGGCATACCAAGCCCGAGGGGCTTGTTTAAGGCCATAGAGAGACTTCTTTAACTTGAAAATGAGGGATGGATCATGGACATAACCCGAGAGGTTGTTCCATATAGATCTCTTCCTCTAGGTCCCCATGAAGGAAGGCACTCTTAACATCCATCTAGTGGACTTCCCATCATTAGTGTGATGATGGCAAGGGTCAGTCGAATGGAAGTCATCTTCACAACCGGAGAAAAGGTTTCGAGTAATCAACCCCAGCTACCTAGGAGAAACCCTTAGCTACAAGTCACGCTTTATACTTCTCGACTTCTCCATTGGCTCCATACTTTGTTTGATATATCCA
Source organism: Taxus wallichiana var. yunnanensis (assembly GCA_018340775.1). Taxonomy (NCBI): domain Eukaryota; kingdom Viridiplantae; phylum Streptophyta; class Pinopsida; order Cupressales; family Taxaceae; genus Taxus; species Taxus wallichiana. Next base: position 931,012,826 of record CM031234.1, read on the forward strand.
CCTACACCGAATGAATTTTCTTCCTTTTGGAAGAGGGGTAAGATCCCAAGTGTCATTCTTTATGAGTGAGGAATACTCCTCATCCATAGTAGAATCCCACTCAAGAATCCCAGAAGCTTCTGGAAAGATGGTGGATCAGAAGCAGAGGTGAAGAAGGAGTGGGGTCAATGAAACTTGAGTGCAGTACGTCTCTCATCTGAAGGATCTCAACTAAATCTCTAGCACTCTGTAAATTTTTCTGGCCCAAAGAGGTCCGAAGGTTCAAGCTCAGAGTGGAAGATTCTTCACTCGAGTGAGAAGGGACATAGTCCTCATCATCACTATTGTCAGAATCAGAAGACTTAGAAGTTTGAGGATCGGGAGGAGTAGGGAGAGGAGGAACTCACTCAACAACATCATCATCTGATGAGTCAGAATCTGAATCAGTGGGAAAAAGAACCTCAGTGGAAGTAAAAGTCAAGGATGACTCATCAAACTTCACACTCCTCTCAATATAGAGCTCATGGGTAGTAGGGTTCAACAATCGATATCCCTTCACACCATCAGGATACCGAAAAAGATACAAGGTTTGGATTGTGGATCAATGCCTTGCATTTCTTCTTGGGAATCGAGCCATAGCCTTGGATCGAAGACTGAAAGTGCTCAACATCAGGCTTGTGTCCAAACCAGGCTTCAAAGGGTGTCATCCCTCTTACTGCCTTGTGTGGAACATGATTCTGAATGTAACAAGCACAATTCACTACTTCAGCCCAATACTGCGGAGGAAGGGACTTGAGTGAACCATACAAGTAGCCATCTCCTTTAGAGTTTGGTTCTTTCTTTCTGCAACTCCATTTTGGGAAGGGTTGTAAGAAACTGTACACTGCAAAGCAATCCCCTCAGAAGTGTAGAAATCCTCAAACCTATTGCTCACATACTCACCTCCATTTCGGTTTGAAGAACCTTGATAGACCATTCCACTTGTTTCTCAGCAAGAGCCTTAAAGTTTTGAAAATGCTCAAAGACTTCAGACTTAAGCTTAAGAAAATATACCCAAGTATAACGTGAAAATTCATCAATGAAGGTTAGTATATATAGAGCTCTAGTGAAAGAAGGAGATGGAAAGGGGCAGAAACATCACTATGAACAAGATCCAAGGGATGAGTAGCTCTCAGGATTTTCCCTTATCAAATTTTTTTTTTTAGGGTGCTTTTCAGAGGTGTAACCCTCACAAAGACCTTTAGAAAACTTAAACGGGGTAACCCATTGACCATTTTTTTGGCTCAATTGTTCAAGGTAACAATAATTTAGATGCCCAAAAAATGCTCATGCCATAGCTTGCTAACCTCATTTGCATGAGTGAGCAAGGCATTGGGTGTCAAATCAGAAGAGAAGTGGGAAAAGGTATACAACCATGAATGGTGATCCACCTTTCCCTCAGCCACAGTGTAGTCAAGAGTTAAGCTCATGAATGATCACCGAGTTAGGACCAAATTCCACTGCATTCCTTCACCAAGGTGGGTGATTTGGTAAACCGATAGGAGATTGGTAGAGAGATTGGGAACACTCAACACTTGGTTAAATGTTCCACCTTCTATCTCTACCGATCCACTACTAGAAACCGACACATGAGTGTCATCACCCAACGTGATTTGGGACATGCCACATGGTTCAATGCTAGAGAATTCAACCTGAAGAAGCCATGTGGTGTGAGGCACCAGAATCGATAATCCAAGTTGATGATGGAGCTGATCTAGCTACGAGGGCCTTACCTTTCTTCTTTTCATTTTTAGACTCCTTTGCTTTAGAAGACTCACCCTTTTGAGCATTTTGTTTAATGGATTTAGGAACACTTATTTTATTCTTCTCAAGAAAATGAGTTAAGTGATCAATTTGTTTTCAAAAAAACAATGATGCTCATCATGGCCAGAATTCTTACAATAGGAGCATTTAAACTTTTCCTTCTTCACTTTAGGCTCAGAAGTGAAGTGTTAGTGTTGGGCTTAGCTGGGGGTTGGTTGGTCTTGGTTTCTTTCTTAGGTTGGTCCTTTGTTTCTTTCTTCTTTTCATTTTTCTTGCCCTTATTCACCACAAGGGCATGTGACTTGGATTTTAGAGTCCCCATTTGAATGAGTTTGTCCTGTTCTCGAATGAGTTGGGATGAAAACTATGTCAAAGGAGGGCATTTTCAAGCACTACCCAAGGTGGCTTTTGTGGCGTGGAAAGTTGAAATGAAGACAGAGTATTTAGGACCTAACTTAGAAAGAATCGACAAGATCAATTGAGAGTCTTTCTTTTCCACTTTACATTCCTTTAGAAGCAGTCTAGTGTGGACAAACTTTGAGAAGAAGGCTGCTAGGTTTTCAAAGTCACTAGGATTTAACCCTAGTAGTTCATTCTCAACTCATGTGCTCTCATGTCATCTTGCTTCCCAAACATATCATCGAGCATTTTCCATGCTTGCATCAGGTGTCGAGGAAGTTTTGATGTGGAAGAGCAAGTCGGGAGAGATGGACATACAAAGAAGACCTAAGGCTTCATCACAATGGTTGAACCACTTAGATTTTTGGGTTCATCATTAGGTTTGGTCTCTAACCCCATGGTGACATGGTATAACCCTTTACTTCACAAAACCAATATAATTTTAGATTTCCATTGAAGAAATTAAAAGGTGTGAGCATGGGTACTTTAGAGATATCCATAATGAAGAGATAGAACCAACGAAGGAAGAAGGAAGGAGAGAGAAAGGAAACAACCACCCCTAGAACAATATCACACCCCCGAGTTTGGCACTTTATAGTTTAGTGTGTTGATTATAAGATAGATGTGATTGTGTGTTGAGAACCATCTGTCACTCACCTTGCAATCAGCGTAATAATGCGCAAGAGTGGAGACAACAATCAAGGTTTGTTGGGTGCAACAGTTTGACACCGTAAGCAAGCACAAAAGAATGAGAGAAAACAAGAAGGGGAAGAAGGCCTTGTGAGAAATAGCAGTGTCTCACATCACATGAAAGAATCCCTTTTTGTAAGACTATGGCGGATGCTCACAAGTCCACAAGCAATAAAAGGGATAGAACAAAGCTCAAGATGATTCAAAATGAGTTGAATTAAGCAATACAAAGACACCCCCAGAATGTGGCACTTTATAAAATAGTGCATTTACAAAACTGATAATCCCATCATCTAGAGTGTGAAAAAACATGCAACTTTGACTAAAGAAGTGCTCAAAACCAAGCAATGAGTCAAAAGTTATAGCAAAAAAACAATTCCACAACTGATGGAAAAATGCTAATAAGCCTACAAATGGATTTAAAAAGTCCCTAAATGCATGCAAAGGGTGTCGTATGTATGCTCATTGGAAATGGCATCAAATTTTAGATAGGGTTTGTTTTAATTGTGAGGGGGATTAGCCTCCTGCCCTGACCCGGACCTCACCCTCCGTCTTCGACACTCGAAGGAAGGATAATAAAACAAGCAAAAAAATACCCAAAAAAAAAAGGTTTTTACAATGCCAATTAAAAATTTTTAACCTTAAAAATTTTTAAAAAGGAGATTGATTTTTACCAATAATCAATTCTAAAAAAGGAAGGATATGAGGATAAGGCTTTTGTTGCAAGTGAAAGCTTGAGAGTTGGATGGAAAAAGTGAAAGCCGAGGAGTGTAAGATCAAGAGGAGGTCAAAATTGAGTGGAGAGGTTGAGCAGTGAGGAGTGAGTGCAGCCAGGAGCTGAAAGTGTCAAGTGAAGCCAGGTGTAATGGTGTGAGCAATGAACAAGTAGTAGTGTAAAAAAATGAGGTGGGTCAAGGTAGAGTCGAGTCGTCGGTTTGAGAAGTGAGCGCTGTGTGAGGAGCTGAGTGAGAACATAATGAGTAGGAAGAAGGATCAAAGAAGATTAGGGAAGAGAAGAGACAAAGTGTTAAAGAGTGAGCAGAAACAAATGGCAGATGAGTGAACATGAGAGGATCGAAGTCAGACATGTGGAGTCAAAGTGAGAGCAAAGTAAGCTAAGAAGCAGAGAAAAGTGAAATGAAGAAGCCATGAAACCGAGATGAGCCCAAGAGAGAAGTGAAGCAAAATCATGAGCAGAAACGAGGAAGAAGAAAAAAGTAGCAAGATTCTAGGAATCATTGAAATGGGAAATGAAGAATCGAAAACAAAAAGAATGAATGAAAAAATGAGTGAAAAACATAGATGATCAAAAGATGCAAAACAAGATTGAAAAAGATGCAAAAACGGAAATGACCAAGAGAAAAAAGAGTGAAAAACCAAAAAGAGAATTTGAGAAAAGCCAAAGCGAGGATATGTGATAGTAAGAAAAGCCAATGAAAAAAAGAGAATGACTACAGAGACGAGAAGGAAAAAGTAAAATCAAAGTGAAAACAAGAAAAAACCGAGAAAAAAAAGCAATGAGTGAACAAAAAACCCTGAAAGCAGAGAGCATGAGACCAACAAAAAAGTGTGAAACCAACATGATGAGTAAATGCAAATCCAAAGTTGAGCAGAATCAAAGAAAGAGGAAGCAATACCCAAGATGACACATCAAAATGCAATGTAAAGAAAACCAAAAAATAAGCCTCCAAAAGAAAAAAAAGAAACAAAAATAGTAACAAATGAAAATCCAAATGAACCAAAGAAAAAAAACACACAGGTCCATGCCAAAAAAAAACCAAAGCTCATGAGAAAAAGAAGAAATCATGAACTCAACAACATCAGAAAAAGAAAACCAACCAAAATACCCTCAAACTTGCAACTGCTGAAACCTCAATATGAGGTGAGCAATACAATTCCAAAATAATAATAAAAAAAACTTGCACATGAGGAAATAAGAAGAAACTAGAAGTAATAAACAACTTGATAAATGAAGAGTGCACGTTTTACAAAACCAGCTCTGATACCATGAAAGAGGGATTTGCGAGAACCGATGTGAAAACAATGCACCACAATGAAGTTGCACTCCGATGGTAACGTCAAGCTCAACAATAAGAAAGATTTGAACAATGGAAAGAATATGCAAATAAGAAAACAGGTCTGCTCATACTCATAGATCAAAAAAAAGGAAGTACAAATAGGGGTGTTGTGTAACCCCCATGCCTAAACAAGGAAAGAATATCAATGATGCCATTGACGCATATGACGTGACTGATGCATATGATGCCACTAAAGGAGGAGTTACAATTCCAAATAAGGAATGTAACTCCTATGACACATTGACACAAATGACAATGACAGATTCTATGATAGAATCTGACACTTGTCATTTGACTTCCTAAGACCTATGACTCTCGCAAGGTGAGATGACTCACCTAGGTGATGTGGATGATGACTAAATCTAATGCTTTCTTTTTTTAATTTTTGGATATTTGATTTTTTTGGATTTTCAGACGTTGCGATAATATTTTGGGTGTAGATGTTACTAAATCTTCTCCATGGTGGGCACCAAAACTATTGGTGAGAAATATTTTCGAGTGGAAATATTATTGGGTTTCTTTCAAGGCTTTGGGAATTAAAATCCCTCTACTTAAATGGTGCAAATTTTTATTTGCATGCATGACTAAGGTTATATTTTCATTGTGGCCTTGCGGGTGGGGATCAATAGGGGCACTCCATTATCCTTGTAGAAAAGCTAGCAATATCTTGCTAAGCAATAGAATACTTTATCTTGAGAGTGGGAAAGGGAGTGAGAATATGAGGTAGGATAACTAATTTTATGGGTAAAAAGGATTCCTACACACACTAGTTATAAATTTCAACACATGTATTTATGAGAAGAAACAACAAAAACATCCATGTTACTGGCTAGAGGAAACCATGCATACAAATATGCACACATTCATATGCCTTGGAAAATAGAAACTTCTTCCTTAGCATTTCAATTAAAGTTGTACATAGTGTGGGAATAGAAGAAAAATAGTGAGAGGAAAATGAAATAAAATAGCTATCTCCTTTGTTCACTCTAAGTACAATGCACTCTTGAGTTTACAAAACCAATCACCAACCATTTGAAATGGGAATGGATTTACAATTTATAGGAAGAGAAAAGACTCTTCATATACCCCCAATGACTCTTTGTATGTCTCGACATGAATTAAGACTCTTTACCTTCTTAGGAAAACATTAAGTCCCTTTTATAACACGAAGGTGACTTATTACATTAGGAACATTAAAACATACAAAAAAGTGCAACCCCAACGCAAAATTAGAGCATTGAGGGAGAGAGAAAGTTGGAGGGAGAGAATAGAGAGAGAGAGAGAGTAGAAAGAAGAAGGAAGAATGATGTTGATGATGAAATATTTCACCTTCGATAAAGCTCCGCTTGATCCTTCCAGATGACTCGATGGAATGCTCTAATGTGATGAAATCTAAATCCCCAAACTCTTTGCACCCTGAGAAACTCCTTCAACTTGGCTCACGGATGCTTTGGATTGAGTGTTTAAAAATGTTGTTGAATGTTTTTATCGATGACCATGAACACAACTCATGAAGATTCCTTTAGAAGAGATAGGAACTCAAAAATGACCCTACCAAGTTAAATGAATTGTTTTGTCGATGACCGTAACTTCCACCCTGTCGTATGATATACCTGTGACCCAAACCATGTAGTGAGTGTTGAAAGACACTATCGGGTTCCTTGGGATGGATCTCGATTCTCTATGAGAAATGCCCATGGATGATCCTGAATGATGATCCCCTTATGTTCCATTGTGCCAAAATTTCCCTTTGAGTGTAACTTACCATTAATAGCAAGTGCCTAGATGGAAGACTTACTATTTTTGGTAAGAGGTGATTTTTTCCTCTTCTTGACCATCCTGATGTGATGAACTCCCTCATTCACTCTTGTGCACTGCCTTCACCTCGACCACTTCTTGGGGTGAATTACTATTTTAGTAAGCACCCATATAGGGGGATTACTATTTTTATTAAGTGTTCGTTTTCACTATTTTTTCTCCAGAAAATCATTCTAGCTTCCTTGTGATCTTGATACATGCTTCCTGTAAATCATTCTTGCCTTTACCACAATTGTTTTTGATGATGACTTTTCAAACATAGCAAGTTTGTATAGGAAAACTTACTATTTTTTGAAAGTGGATTTCCAGTGCTCGGTTTGTGATGGAAATTTTTTTTTAGGATTCGCTTGTCATCATTATCACTTCCTCCTAATTTAACTTAATTTCTCCCACTAGAATGCTTGGAAATAAAATTGAAAATATTAGCTGGCAATGGCTTTGGGCTTGGAGCTTTCAAGGCAGCCATTAATGAAGCTTGAAATTTGTAGGTCTAGTTTTTCCTCCGATCATGATGAAATTAACTCCATTGCGATAGGTTTTTCATTTTGAGTTTGCGTGTAATTCTTTAGCTTGTTTCCATTGCCGGATTGATGGGAAATCTGACGAATGTGAGCTAGGGAATAAAATGGGTTTTTATTGGAACAAATGCTTCAGGGAACCATTTGACATCTCATTTATTGCATCTTAAAATTCTTAAAAATGAGGAATTCTACAAAAGATGATATCTCAATCTGACTTGTATTTTGAAAGATATGAAGATTTTTCGATTGGAAGACTTCATAGTTATCTAGCAACTTTGTTTTCTTTTCATTTCAGTGTTTCAATCCATTTTTTATTCTAAGATATCTACATTTTAAATTTTAAGAATAATTTGAGGATTTGGTTGAGTGCAGTAATAGTGGGGTAGGAATATGAAATTTAAGATTTCACGGGCATGTGTACAAGTAGCACTAGAAGCAAAGATGAAGCAACAAAGGAGTTATAATTTTTTACGTCTTTTGAAGCTAGGGTTGGGTGCATTTTTTTGTCCCCTATGTAAAATTAGATAAAATAATGAAAGGGACATCAATTTTCACATCACGCCAATTCTTGACACTTGACAAGATCTCGACCTAAATTTGAGCATTTGGGCTAGGGAGCTTGAAGGAAACACTTGGGGGCTAAAATTCAGACGTATGGAGGACCAAAAGGCATACTTGGGGCTGAGTGAATTTTATTATCCCATTTTTCCTTTTAGCTAAAGTGAAAAATGGAAATCTATTTTCACATCATGCTAGGTTGCGACACTTAGCGGTCATCTATGCACTGTGAGGATGGGCTCTGCAAGCCCCTGGGGCTTAAATGGCGATGCAGAGGGTCCTATGGGTGATAGGGGGATAAAATGGGTTGGGTGAATTTTAATTACCCTTATGTACATTTACTAAAGTTTGGAAAGAGACATCAAAATGTGCCAGAAACTGGAGCTGACACGTGTCCTCTTGAAAATTTGGCTAAGTGTTGAACACGTTCCTTGAGCCAACTTGTGATGGCAATAACTCAGGCTCCCGGATGAGTTTGGAGGTGAAATTTTATATTATATTGACTTAAAAAAACTCAATGAATTGAATTTTGATGTTTTGGAGCTCTAATTATGAATAAATAACATTAAAATTCCCCATTTTCATTCGAGATCGCTAGTTGTGCTTTGGAAGAATGAGTTACCTAGGGAAGTGTATGATGTTTCACAAGGTCTCATTTTTTCCACCATTTAGGGAATGGAAAATAAATTCCATAGGTAATTTTTGGGATCTTGAATCTTTACAAAGATCCAAAATCCTTTCTTAAAGCTCATGTACTCCTTCGTGGTGTATGCTCCTTTAGGCCCGAAAACCCACTTTTACTAAATCGACTCAAAAAGGCTTTGCTGAATTGATCTCGATGCCTTCAAACCCTTTGGAAAATTTCAATCCTCATTTTTGATGATGAATTTACCTTTTTATCCACTTTCTATTTTTAGTATGCCTCACCATGGACACATGTTATTTTTTAGTAAGTAATTCATTGTGTCGAGATTACAACAAAACAAATCTTGAAATTTTGGGTAATTTATTCATCTGAAGAAGTGGTAAAATGATATTTTCATTGGCAGGGGAATAATATTGATAAAAAAAAATCCCTCCATATCATTAAAAATAGAGACTTCATGGCGTGAATAATAGTTTACGTGAAACTATATTTTTCAATGATCATTCCCTCCAATTTTCATGTGATTTCACCCACTGGAACCTTGAGAAGTGAAGAGGTATCTCACTGAATTTTTCACTATTTTTATTCATTGTGAAAAGGAATAATTCTAATGAAAAATCAGTCCTCCACACCCCTAAAAATAGGGACTTCGTGGCGCAAAAACTAGTTCGTGTGAAACTAGATTTTTCAATGATCATTCCCTCCACTTTTTATGTGATTTTGTCCACTTTGGAACACTTAGAAGTGAATATGAAGCTCACTACATTTTTTTTTCTTTTGTTATCCATGGAATCATTTAATATATTCTTCAATCTTCAGATATCACAGAGGTGGTGATGGAGGAGAATGAAGTTATTTACAGTTGAGAATGAGAGGGAGGCTAGGAAAAAGCATTTAGGAGCTGACTTTTGGGTGCATGAGGAACCACAAGGCTCAAGTGGGATGAGGGAATTTTGTGTCCCCTATGTACCTTTTCTAAAGGGATGAAAGGGACATCAAAATATGCCATTCTCTTAGTGTTGACATGTGTCCTCTTCAAGAATTGGATAAGTATTGAATACTCAGCTTGAGCTGACTTGCGGCGGCGATAACTTGAGATCTGGTGGATTTTTTTGATAAAATTCTATATGAATTTGACTTAAAATTTCCTTCTAAATCCAATGGTTTAGATCTCAGCTCTTAATTCATACATTTGATTCCCTGGAAAAAAATTCTTGCTCCATGATTGAGCATGAGAAAAACTGGATATAAACATATTTATCCTAGGTGTTGTGAAAAATTTGATTCCACCATCTTGTAGATATTTGAATTACCTTTTAAAGATTATTGTTTAGCTCCTAAATCCTTCCATAGCTCTTGTAATCACTTCTTGAAGCTCAGTATATTTTTGGCCATGTTTATTGCCTAGGCCTGAGAACCCTGTTTCTGATGAATCTGGCACAAAAATTCCAAATCTTCCAATATAATTTCCTTAATTTTATTATACCTTGAATTCATCTATAAATTGAATTTTTCTCCTCTTTTCTACTCTAGGGGTTGTACTAGTCTTGGGAAGGCCAGTGGTAGCCCTTCCCAAAACTGCCCAAAATTGGCATTCTTCAAGAACTCCTAAAATCACCTAGGGGAACTGACTTGACTTTCCCAATTCTCCTAGGGGACTAAGGTTACATTCACTGGGGGGTCATTACAATGACTGGGTAAGAAGATTCTTTGAGGATGGATAGACCTGGGGTGTCTTGGAAAGGTAAAATTTGACACATGGGTATCGTTTTCATGCTTGAAAATTGTAAATTTTTCTATTGCACATTTTCATGACAACACCATTATAATCCTACATTTGGAGATTCTTGTCAACAATGGACCCTCCAACAGTACCAAAAACTAGATTTACTAAAGGACTTGTCCAAATTTCCATAGTTTCATGGTTTTCACACTTGGATGCATTGATTTCTCTTTTTCTTTTTTGATTTTATACTTTTTTATTTGATTTTTCTTATTTTTGAGGAACCCCATACTCAAGAATAGAACCACTTGAGATGTATAGTGTTCATGGGTTCCTTGAGTTCATCACCATTTGAGTAGGCAAGCTTGTATGTGCCTGAACCAAATTTAGCGACCACAACATATGGCCCTAACCAGTTTGGTTCAAACTTGCCTTTCTTTTCATGGTCCTTTGTGGTGTTAAAATGATTTTCCTTCATCACAAGGTCTCCTACCTCAAATGGCAAGGTAGTGATATTTTGTTGTAAATTTTACACACTCAATTCTCATAAAATTTTAGGTGATCAATGAATTGAAATCTCTTTTCATCTAACAACTCCAACTCTACTAGCTGACCCACTATGTAATCCTCCTCTGTATCTAAGTACTCTATTAATTCTATATGCAAATATGGGAGCTCGATCTCAAGAGGTAATATGGCTTCAATGTGAATAGTAAGAATTGTGGAATTACACTAGTAGGGGTGAATATAGATGTTCTATATGTCCAGAGGGCCAAGTGAATCTATAAATTCCAGTTGTGGATAATTATTTTCACCATCTTCTCCATAATATGGAAAAGGTTTTTATTAGTGACCTCATCTTGTCCATTATCTTGAGGGTAATAGGCACTTGAGTAATTGAGAGTGATTTGAAATTTTTTACATAATGCCTTCATGGTTTTATTCTTGAAATATTTTTGTTGTTTTTACAAGGGAAGAAGGGATACCATAACAAAAAAATAATATGGTTCATTATATACATCAATATCTGTGCACCTGTGATATAGGTAAGAAGAAAATCCTGTACCCACTTTGTATTGTACTCAGTGGAAGTTATAATGAACATGTGGTCGTTAGATGATGTTTGTGTAATATTTCCTATCATCTCGATCCCCCACTTTGAAAAATTCCATGGTGTTGTAATAGGCTACAAGGATTGTGTTGGCGCATGAATCAAATTTCTATACTTTTGACACAACAAACACTTCTTTACATACTTGCAGAAATCATTTTCCATGGTAGGCCAATAGTAGCCTACTCTTAGTATCTTCTTGGCTAGGACTATCCCATTTGTATGAGCCCCACATAGATACCTTTGTGAACCTCCTTAATTTCTAAGATAGATTCATCAATATTAAGATAGTGTAATGATTCCCATCATAACCTCTATGATAGAGAGTGCCCCCAAGTAAGGTGTAGTGGGCTATACATTGGATGATGTTTTGTTTATCATAGTGGGAAATGTCAGGTGGGAAGGTTCCATCTTTAAGGTAGTTTAAAATATCATAGTACTAGGGTGAATGGGGACCAAAAAATTCACATACCAGACATGACTCAGGCATGTCATACGCTGGTGTCAATAAGTGATCCATGAAGAAAGGTATATCATTTTGTCCATGTGGTATGGTTAGCAAATAACCCATTGTTTCCATGGCATCTGTCTCTTGATTCTGCCCTCTAGGAATCTGTCCAAAGGTAATTTGCATGAAGAAATCTTTCAATGTATTGACCATATTTTTGTAAGGAATGAGTTTTTCATCCTTAACTTTATACTCATCTATGAACTTCTTGATAATTAACATCGAGTTTCTAGTCAAGTTGAGTTGTCTAATGTCCCAACATATAGCTATCTTCAAACACACAATGAGAGCTTTGTATTCTTCTATGTTATTTGTGCATGGGAATCCTATTTTGAAATCTTGTGGGATCAAGTCCCTTAAAGGATTTATGAGCACGACTCCTTATCTCAAACCATGAAATGTGAAGGATCCATCAAAATACATGTTCCATAATATGGACTCCTCAATATACATGAGTGAAGCATCTGGAAGTTCCAAACTCAATGATTCTATTCTTGGTAGAGAGGCTTCAACTAATTGATCTGCCAGTACCTACCCCTTGATTGATTTCGATGGAAAAATTCTATGTCAAATTCACTAAGTAGGATGATCCAATTGGCCATCTGTCTTGTAAGTACTAGTTTTGACAATAGATATTTTAGTGGGTCCACCTTTGATATAAGCTTGACCTTGTTGTTTAACAAATAATGACGTAATTTTTTGAAAGCAAAAACTACAACCAAGCAATCCATTTCAATTTACGTGATAATTGAGCTCATAAGCGATCAATGTCTGGCTTAAATAGTACACATATTTTTCCCTCTACTCTCTATCATATTGGGCCAAGAGTGCTCTAATTACAAATTGTGTATTAGAGATATACAACGGTGACAATTATCCTATAGTAGGTGACATTAGCAAAGGGGGTCTTGACATATATTCTTTTAGAAAAGAAAATTCTTGTTGCTATTTTGGGCCCCATAAGAAGTTGACATCTGTATTGAGAAGATGTGTAAATACTGACACTTATCTATGACACGGGAAATGAATCTCCGATTGCTTTTATTTTCCCCCATAAGTACTGCATGCTTGTTTGATATTTGTAGCAGGAGTCATTTATGTGATTATTGTGACCTTTGTTGATTCTACTTCTATTCCCCTCCATGATACTATAAAACCTAGAAGTTTCCCTGATAGCATGCCAAAGACACATTTCTTTGGGTTTAAACGGACCTTGTAGTCCCTTAGACACTGAAAGATGCACCACAAAATCTTTGGATGATCCTCTCTTGTTTTGGACTTTCCTAGTATGTCATCTACATAATCTTCCATTATGTCACTAATCATATCATGAAAGATGACTATCATTTCTACTGTTGATAAGTTGTGCCTACATTCTTGAGGCCAAAGGGCATGACTTGGTAATAAAAATTTCCCAAGGGGTCATGAAAGATGTCTTATGTTGGTCCTCCTCTACAATATTGATTTGATTGTAACCAGAAAATCCATCCATGAGTGATATCATTTTGTACCTAGGTATCAAATCAACAATCATGTCAATATTAGGGAGAGGAAAATCATCTTTGGGACAAGCTTTGTTGATGTCTCTAAAATCTATAAAAATTCTGATACCCACAAGCTTCTTTTGTATAGGTAAAACATTTGATATGCACTCGAGTAGTCAATAGGCCAAATGAAGCCTACTGTTAGCAATCTTTATAGCTCCTCCTTAAACAACAATGTCACCCGAGGATACATTTTCTTGAGCTTTTGTTTAATGGGCTTGGCATCTGGGTTTACAACAAGATTGTGCACCACTAATGTTGGATCAAGTCCTAGAATTTCTTTGTAGGACCAAGCAAATATGTTGGTGAATTCACACAAAAGAAAGACAATTTTATTTTTTTCCTGATATGAGATGGATGCTCCCAACTTAATCATGTGAGGCACTTCTTTTGTGCCAATTTTGACTTCAATTGTCTTCTCCATAAGAATCTTATATTCTTCTTCCATGCATGTAAGATCAATGGGGACATTGATATCTACTTCCAAGGGCGTCTTAATGATATTTTCACCCTCGATACGTCAATTTCTTTGTCCATTTATTTTTCCTTTTGTTTGTCCACTAGTGCTTCAAAAAATTTATCACTGTAAGACTTGGACTTGTTATTTTTCCAAGGATTCTCTATGGAAGTTTTTAGCTTAATTTTTATTTATTTTTGATGAAAAAAAAACTCAACCTCCTCCCTAAAATATGTGCATCCATCCAAGTTGATGGAGAGTCCTTTTTATGATCACCTACGGGTATGTCATCTTAGATACTCATAAAATCGATAATAGCTTCATCGTTAGAAAATCAGTCTATTGTTACATGATGTTGTTAGTTTGAATTCACCAAGGAAGGATAAATGAGGTTTAATTCAGGACAGGGGATAGGTAAGGTAGAGGATATGGTCATTGTAGTCATATTGGAAAATATATTAGTGGAGGAAAGGTCTTCATAAAGACTACACCAGGAATTGGTTTCACTTTCATAACCCAACTCATCATCTTCATGTTCAGAATAAGTAACATAGCACTCTAGTTTGATAGACCCATATGTTTGAAGACCAATACCATAGTTACAAATTTTTCTATGATTTTCTAGAAGAGGTTCCCACACTCCTTATTCATGTGTTCCATAGCCATACCCTTGGTAGCCCATGGTGTACATCATTTTGTTTGGAATTGCATACTTAGGATCCTAGTAGCATGATGACATCTCATCTTTAGGAGGTGGTATCATAGAGTTACATAACAGTTTTTCATCATCTAGCAAACCACCAGGAGTGAATGTGTCAAAGGGGAAATTCTCCCTAGGACGTTGATACTTGTGACATGGCCTTCCCCATGATTTGGGTGATATAGGAAGGTTTGAAACCAACAGGGCTTGTTGAAGATCATACTCCCCAAAACCAGTTGAATGAGTCTTCATCTCCCATGTAGCAAAGGGAGAAGCTCACATTAAAGCACCATTGTTGTTAGGGGTCAAGGCCAGTTAGATCAACCCATGAGGAAAGAGCCTCAAATTGAGTTGGAATAACCATCTATGTGGAAGGGCAATCAACAGAATTAGGAAGAAACAGATAGTGTTATATAATGAGAAAAGGGTTGAGAGTCCCCTAAATAGTTATAATTTCCCCTTCATGGTAAAACTTTAGACACTAGTGATACGTTAAAGGCACAAAATTCATGGCATGAATCCATGGGTGGTGAGAAGGATGTTGTAAGGTAGCTCTAAGTTGAGGACATGGAACTTTGTATCATGAGTAGTAGGCCCTACTCCTAGTGAAAATTTTATCATATCGACCGACTTCGCTCTTCATTGTCATACACCTTGATGGTGATGACCTTTATTTCTAAATATATCTCAATATGGCCCAATTTCAAAACAAGTTTCAAGGTACATATGTTAAGGCCTGATCCACCATCCACAAACACCCGTTTAACCTTCTTATGATTGACAATAACCTCTATATATAAGGGAAAATTGTGTGAAGGATATTCTACAGGAATTTCCTCTTGGCTAAAGGTTATATGCTCCATTGGAGCAATTTGTGCTACCATTTCTTGGAAGTGTGTGGGGTCAATATCAAATATCTTGGTCAATATCAAATAATACTCCCGACCCCCTGTGAATTCTTACAAAGGATATCTGTATGTACATTGGATATCTTAAGAAGATCTAAGATCGAGATCTTAGTTGTGGTCTTCTCAAGTTGCTCCAAGACATCATAGTGACTATCCTAAGGAGTGGAAGTAGGAGGGGATGAAGGATTAGAGATAACAAGGTGAGAATGTCATATTACCATGGTGCACTCCTTTGTTTTGACCTTGATCATGTTGATATGATCAATAAATGGGGTAACACAACCAATTACGATGTCATAAGAATCATTGCTTTTTGCCCTGGATTTATTATTTTTATAAACATAACCAACGACTTTATTATTAGATGTTTGAATTTGATCCAAATTTTCTTTCACTTTGTTGTGTTTAGGAAATGATCTTTAAAGATCCCTATGTTAGCATTGACATGTTTATTAGGTCCCGTGGAATCCATTTCCATGTCAGCACTTTTAATGAGATCTTGGATGTAGTGCTTTAGCTTGAGGCACTTATCAGTCCTGTGCCCCTTAACACATTGAAAGTTGTAATAATCATTTTATCTAAACCATGATGGTTTAGGTACATCTTCAGGATAAGAGTTTATTTCTGGATATTTGACCATGTTAACTACCTCTAATTATTTAAGTATTGATGACATGGAGTCAAATAGAGAATTAAATGAGTGATGCTTTTACTCAAGGGCTGGAGTTCCCTTAGCTTGCTTCAAGGAACATGATTTTGAATTTCCTACACCTATTTTGAATCTGTAATTCCATCTCCTATGACCTTTTTGTTCTTGTTGGGAACAAAAAAAATTTGTCTCTATGTTTTTGGTCTTTGTTATCATGCGATAAGGGTTTAAATGTCCCTTTTGTTAATAACACTTTCTTGATTTTGGCACCTTATTCGATGACTTATTCAAAGTTATTTCCATAATGCATTTTTAAGTGGAAATTTATTTCATGGTGCAAGTTAGGCATGAAAAATAATAACTTATTGTTTCTCCAATATGGACCAAGGGAAGCGACTAGCTAGCCCTTGCCATCGTTATAAGAAAGAAATGAATTTTTCATTGCTACATTATTTTGTGTTACATATATCAATCATAGTAACATAATTCTCCATGTTGACAGAGAGAAGTGACGTACAATTTTTTTGTCAACTACAACCATGTTGATATGGATCCCTTTGGGATGTGTAAGAACCACTCAAGAGCTTGTCCCCTAAAGTCTGCGGGAACAGTTGTATAAGATAGTTATCACTGAATGTGACCTCTCAGAAAGCCATGAAAAATTATTTGATGTGATCTCTTGGATCAACATTACCCTTTTCCTTGTAAAATATTAGAAAATCAAATTTCCTAGGGAAAGGAACTTGTAGCATATCCCTATCGAAATGATATGGACATAACTCCTCAAATTGATACTTCTTATTTGACCCTAACTTTCCTTCTTGTAAGGCAATAAGGGTGTTCTTCATAGACAAGAAATCTTGATCAAAGAGTGGGTTTGTTGAAGGGCTTAGGCTATATCTTTTTGTTTCTTCGTATTGATTATCTATGTATAAATTTTTGTAACCCTCTTTAGGTTTTTCCTATTTGGGGTTTTGGGGTTTTAGTGAAAGAATCGTAGTACGAAGATTTAAGTTTTTCTTTTCTAGATGTCTTCGTAGATTCCTTGCTAATGTGTGAAGCCAAACTTGCCAATTGGCAAGTGAGGGCTTGTATTTGTTCTTCTAGGGACACCTCCTTATGTGGTATATCTCTTTAAAAGCTTCATGTGAGGGAGGTTGAGTATGAGGTTCTTCATGATTATCATTATCTCCCTAATCTTCATGATGAATTTTAACAATGTGGATGTGATGTCAACCATTATGTTGACAGAAGTAGAGGCATGAACCAGATTAAATATTTCATTAATGTTGTGAAGTAGGTGTTCTAATTATTATTCTTATTCTCCTTAAACAATATAGGTGAGAAGAGTGGGATAAATTATGGAAGGAAACCTGGCCCTCAATTCCACTACGCACATAAGGACTTCATGTTTATTTTGAAAAAGAAGTCATCGATTAGGGCGGGGTTAAGTTCACAATCTACCTTAGGAGAATTCTCCTCACCACCACTATGATCTACTAGGACATTGTCCTCCAAAAGAGGACATGAGATTTGTTCTATCATGGGATCAAACCCTAATATTTGATGCCCCATCCTTGTCGTAGGAGGCATAATGAACTAAGTTTTTCTAAGGTTGGTTTAAAATGACCCTAAGTCAAAATGAAGCAATGTAATGAAACTTGATTCTACAAATAATGTCAATCAAAGAATAAGAATACGTCCAAATGAAATGTGCACTAAGGACTCCAATGAATAATAATGACACACTAATCAATAATTCATGCGTAAGTAATAAGCAATCTAGGACTCAAAAATCAATACTATGATCTATCCATAAGAAAAGTTACTCCCTTTGTTTCTCTAATTATAGTTTCAGCGTAAATAATGACAACACAATATCACTATTTAGGTCAAGTTTTAAAAAACAAGACCTAAATACTAAGAAAGTGTTGATGCGGCCTCCAACAAGGTATACTAAAACCATTTTTAGAAACAAACAAAGTCCAAGTTATGAAAAAGGAGGCTACAAATGTGAGCAACGCAACAACACTATTTGGACATGTTAATCAAGCTTTATGGAAAAAACAAGATTTTAGTATCAAAATGATGTCACCACAATGTGAACAAAGTAATGAAGCCTTTCAAAACTCAAGGCAATGTTGGGATCAAAAATAAGTCTAAGTATAACAAGAAGTTATTTATGCGAGTAATGTAATAATACAACTAAGAGACTTAGATCAATTTTCACAAAGGAAACAAGATGTAAGTATCAAAATTGTATTGATAGGATATGAGAAATCGTAACAACTCAAAGGAATTCAATGATGAGACAACCTAAATATAATGAAAATATTGACATGGGTATCAAGATCAAATGGCTATTAAGACGAGAAGACATACCAAAACACTTTCAACATTTACATCCGGTCTCAAACAAGGACGAATGTAAATGGGTGCAAAAGTGGTGGACACAATCAATAAATAGCAACACAAGTATGTTTTCTTTTTTCCCAAATGGGAAACAAGAAAATAAATTAGTAGTCCAAGTGGTGATGAAATAAACTAGGTGTAACTTTGGTAGATTTTTGCCTTGCCTTAAGACAAATGAAAAAATAGGTCAAAGTAACACGTTGCAAGTTTCATGATGAATGCACTAGGCTCACACTTTAATGGACTCCTTGTTTGAATAAAAGGTTTTATTCCAAAAAGTTTTTGATTCCAAAAGATTTAAATAGAAAGCTCTTTGAAAATTAGAATTTAAAACCTCAAAGTTGGTGTAAATTTAAAAAAACCACACCATCGCGCCCCTTTACACAAAGAGTGTGTTCCTTTGAGCACGAATGCTCCTCGAAAATGGTAACACATCCTTTAACACACCAGCATGAATTTGGTAGCGTGAGCATGGATCTGACAAGAAACACAGTCTGGAATGTAATAATTTAACACCAACGCAACCAATGAGATAAAAGCAGAACACTAAAAGCATGAGATTGGCCTTAACACATAAATCTCAAACACACAGAACGTAAGCGTACACACATCTAGTGATACGTGATTTTGTCTCTGAAAATGTGAGCGCAACCTTTAGAATGTGAGTGTACACTTTGCAACACCAACGTGGCCTTTGCAATGCCAGATCGTGGAAGAAAAACACATGCGCATATTTCCTGTAAGTGGTCAAAACATGAGAATTTTTTCAAAAATTCTCAAAGAGGTCAAAATTTTATCAATTTGGATCAATTTTGATAGCACCTCACCACCTCCTTTGATCTTGTAAAGAGAAAAAAAAACAAGACAATCCTACCTAGACTAGCTAAGAAACTTGATATTTATCCATTAATGCAAAATAGGGTTAGCTAAATCAAAACTTTGAAACTAATCTAAAAATATTGAAAATGAATGAAAAGGACAATGGAATAGGTCCACAGGGAGTGCCAAATGTGAACTCAATAAAATTTCAAGGAAATCAATTCAAAACCTAAACTAAAACCAAGTAGTTTAAAGCTAAGCTAAGAAATTCATCAAAGAACCATCAAGATCAAAGCTTAATAGAATGCAAAAGGAAATGAATTTAACCATTTCAACTATAAGAATTCCTAGTATGTTTAATTAATTTCTAAAAGAATTCAACCTATGAAGATTTAAAAGTAATCAAAATGTGTGTTGTTTCTACTTCATTTAAGGTGCAAGGATCTCTCTAACAATGGCTACAAGGCCATATTAGATATTCCTTTACTAACCATCTTGAAGAAATAGATGAAAATTAGGATGAAAAATATTCCAACAATGGAGTAAGGATCATATGTTTTTATATGATTATTATATTCAAAACATGGTGTAAATTTGAGAGGAAGGAGCTTGGTCCTTTTTATAGGCTTTCCATTTGGTAAGGCTTGCAACTTGGTGCATGTGGAACTAATGAATAAAGCATAAAGTAACCTTAGGTTAATTAACCATAGCTAGGTGAGTTAGCAAGTGAGTTAATACTTTATGGGAGTTGAAGGTGCTTTAATTAATCCATTAGGATTGATTAATAGGCTATAATAATATTTTTAGGCTAATTGGAGGTGTTTAAAGAGGAATTTGATAAGATTAGAAGCATTTGAAAGCGGGATTTAGCCAATAAAAGGGTTTATTGATTAAATACTTGTTAAAAAGGCTTAATTAGCTAATTAATAGCTAATTATTAATTGAAGAGGATTATAACTAATGAAGTGTCATTAATTGACATTCGAATGTGATAGAAAGTTATTTAACGAAGTTTTGTTAATTAACCAAATTAGAGGGAAACATTAGTTAATTAGTGGAAATCACTAATTATAATGGAAATGGTGAGATAGAAGATAATGACTACCACTTTAGCATTAAAATTACGGTAGTGATTTTTAGGTGTCTGCAAGAAGGTCTATAAAAGTAACTTTGGCTTGGTCAAGTGGGGATTCCTATACAAGACTTCTCTCCCTAAATACCAAAGATTACCCAAGAAAGCACTCGATGACTATTTATAATCACCAACTTTACTCTACCCCCTTGATTCACTAAGTTGGATTTTACTCCACTCAAAGGATAAAACCGTAGCCACTAATATGGATAGTTTTGGCTCTAATTCTCACAAATGTGTACTAGCTAAGTAAGTAGGGGTACCATTTCATCATCGCGATTCACTCAACATGCCAACTACTTTGGGGTTCCTGTGGTACTCCTCACAATAATTTTTGGCATCTAGCCATGTACTTCCCATAGTTGCAGTGGATAGGGGAATAAACCCATCTTTGAAAATTTAATTAAGAGAGTTTTATAAAGTATAATAAAAGAAATATGACAAGGTTTGTTTGATTCTCATGAGTAAGGAAACTTACAGTTAGTAGTTTCAATTTAAAAACAATTTTGTAGATACGGTCCTACAAACAACAAATTATTAGTTTTCATGAGGTAAAATCATGATAGAAAACACAAATGAAAAGTCACATTTCTAGTTTTCAAGATCACCCAAAATGGGTGCGAGAAAAGAGCATACTCGGGAACTTGTCAAGATTATATTAAATTATGATTAAAATCTAATTAATCGATAAAATGGATTAGTTATAACAAACCAAGAAATAAAAGGATTAAAATATATCTAAAACAAAGGTTAGAAGAAATTTAATTTTCTAGAAAATATCAAAAATTGAAAAAACAGACAGATAATGCTAGCATGCATTTGGATACGCTAGCATAATTTACTAGTATGTAGGCATGTGGAAAGATGAGTAATTGTGTAAAGGCGAATGCTAACGCATGCGAGATAAAAAACTTAATTTAACACTAGCTCATAGAATACTACGCTAGTGCATACAAAACACAGAGGACATAAAATAGTTATATGTAGGCACACATACTTCTATACAGGTGTGTACAATGCAACGTATCACATGCACTTTCACACTAATGTAGGTTACGTGAAAAACTATAACACACAATGACTGTAAGTGGACAGAATCGACATAATATGGCAAAAGACATGGTTTTTTTTATTTTCTCCTTCTCTGTTTGCACGCTTTGAAATCCTGAAACTTGAACAATAAGGTTAAAACAACACAAGGAAAACATAAAAAGTTATCATATTAAGAAACAATAATCTAAAAATTATAAAAGAAGCACAGTGTCCCACCGGGTGTGCCATAATATATGCAAGGTAAAACTCAAAAAAATGAAAGACAAACAATAATTAATGGAGCAAACATTTCTCCAAGTGCTTCTTCGTAACCTCATATGAGATTAGATGAATTTTTACACTTATAGAATATCAAAAATAGCTTGGTTATGGGCACTCCTATATATGTCTCCAAATGAAGAATAGAATATTACAAACAATTTGGTGAATCACATGGATAGTTTGTTGGTGTGAGAGTTAAAATGGAAAAGGAGAAGAGGTTTTTGCAATTGCTCAAAGCTTCCAAGGATTTTTTGTGAAGGATATAGCTTGTTATTTATAATGGAAGGAGAGGCTATGGAGTGGTTGAAGATTCATAATGAGATCATGAATGCATTTTCTTGAAATAGCATTTGAAATTGGTTATGACAGTTTGAATGAATTCAATATCCATTGAGGGAAATGAATTTTTTTTTTTATTCAATAAGGTGGTTGTATGTGCATT
Source organism: Taxus wallichiana var. yunnanensis (assembly GCA_018340775.1). Lineage (NCBI taxonomy): Eukaryota > Viridiplantae > Streptophyta > Pinopsida > Cupressales > Taxaceae > Taxus > Taxus wallichiana. The sequence goes on from CM031234.1 coordinate 931,035,037, forward strand.
TTTGTTGCTTCCACCTTTGTAGGATTCTAGAAGTGAAGTGGAGTGGAGTGACTAGGATAGTGAAGTGGAGTGTGAGTAGATAAATATATTTATTTCTATTTAAATAACTAATTAAATTAGTTAAGGGATGTGAGTGGGTGAATAACTATTTAATTAAATTAGCTAAAGGATATTGTAGTATGGTTTAAAATTAATTTAATTAATTCTAAAGAGTTGTAAATTAACACATTATGCAAAGGATATAGATATCCAAGGATAGGCTAGAAATAAGTATGTATTTTTAGGGTGTCTACATTTACCCCTCTAAGTGTTATTATGAAGTAATTAAATTTTTAAGATAGTAGACATATGTAGATTAGTGAACCGATGACATGGGAACATGGTGGATAGTCTTGATTTTCCCGGTGAAGCATGTGGATTCCCAACAGTATGGATGCTAATGGAATAGGGTCCCACTAGACGTGCCGAATGTATACAAGGAAAAATCAAGAAAACGAAAGGCAAGAAATAATAAATAGTGAAAACCCTTCTCCAAGCTCTTCTTGCAACCTCAGATGAGATTAATTGAAGTGTTACACTTGTATAATATCAAAATGGTTTAGTGTGGGTGCTCAAATTTATGTCTCTAAATGAAGAAGATAATGCTATGAGAAAGTTGGTGAATCACATGGACAACCTTTTGGTATCAAATTTCAAATGGAAAAGTCCAGCAGAGGTTTTCGAAAATTTCTCAAAGCTTTGAAGGATTGTTTGTGAAGGATATAGCCTATTATTTATAATGAAAGGAGAGGCTATCGAGTGGTTGAAGGTTCATAATGATATCATGAATGCATTTTCTTGAAATAACATTTGAAATTGGTTATGACATATTGAATGAATTTAATATTCATTGAGGGGCATGAATTTTGTTTCTTCCACCTTTGTATGATTCTAGAAGTGAATTAGAGTGCAATGAATGAGATAGTGAAGTAGAGTGTGAGTAGATAAATAGATTTATTTTTATTTAAATAAATAAATATATTAGTTAAGGGACGTGAGTGGGTGAATAACTATTTAATTAAATTAGCCAAAGTATATTATAGTATGGTTTGTAATTAATTTAATTAATTCTAAAAATATGGATTTAAACGTGATATAATTAATTCTAAAGGGATTAATTTAAGCATGATATAATTAATTTTATGAATTCTAAAGGATGGAGGCAAATTATATTGGGATAGAATTAATTTAATTAATTCTAAAGAGTTGTAAATTGGCACATTATGCAAAGGATATAGATATCCAAGGATAAGCTATAAATAAGTATGTATTTTTAGGGTCTCTACACCTATAATAAGCTCAAGTGGAAGAAAATAAGACTGTGTAAGGATTTGATTTTTTGCAAAGAATGCTTATGCCATTGAATTTCTAAAAGAAATTAATAAATAGAATATATTCAATGTGTTGGATATGTATCCATACCACGCAAGTCAAGAAAAATCAAGAGAATGGTGGGGTGGATTGGAGACAAAAATGCTAGAAAAGGTGCATGAAGAAGTTGAAAGAGTGATTGACACCATAATCAAAAAAATGTTCGAGTATGTACTTAGTCAAGGGGAAAGGAAATGGAATTGAGGATTCATCTTGGTTGAGTGCAACTAATGTCACAAATACATGAAATTATAGAACAACGACACACATTTTAACACGTATTTATGTAACATTGTATAGCTTACACCTATCAATGTCAATCCATAAGCATGTATGCTTACCAGTAGAATAAAAATAAAAATAAAAGAATATCCTAATGAGTAACATATAAAATAAAAAGTCATAAATGTATCCTTCTAGATTGTGAGAAATCCAGGTCATCTCAAGCCAAGCCTCCCTAGAAAATATTCATAGGGTAATTGAATTTTATCATGGATATTGGGTACATCCTACGAAAGTTTGAAATCATGAATATTATAAGAAATAGAATATGTGTTCATAGGATGCACATACATAATTGATTTCATTCAAGAGGCACACTAGACATACACATCAAAATTTTGCACTCCACCAAATCCTAAAACAATTACCACTCGGGTGACACCCCTTGAAAAATTTGTAAAACTTTTACTTCCTCCATAGAAACAACGAATACAATGGTAACCTAACGTTTTATTTCACTTAATAGACCTAAATATTATTTGGTTGAAATGTATAACATACCTCACAACATATTTTTAAAGCTCTATTTTTCCATTTCAACTCTAAAAATTTATGTAATGAATAACAAAGTAAAACTAGAGTAAACCAAGAAAATGAAACAAATATCCCATAAAATGGAAAAACCAAGTTAGTTGTTGAAATTTTATTTCAAGGAAAAAATAGGGAATAGAGATAAACATATAAATTTAATGTAATCGAAAAACTAAGAAAATCTGACTATATAGAATCTTTTCACATGTTACGTATTAACAAACTATAACACCCACACTAGTAACACAAATAAAATAATTTTTAAAAATTATATCAATAACAATTACATTATCACTTGGGTAAACAAAAAAAAACACAATGCATGAACAAAACATGACATGCATCACTTTGCATGTGTCTCTAAACAAGGAGATGATGATTCCAATCAAACATTAGAAAGGAAAAGTATAATACCACTAAGCCATACAATAGCTTGTCAAGGGTAAATGGTACCAATACTTCCATTGATCCCACCACTAACAAAGGAGACTAGTCTTTGGTTCCTCCAAAATAGTCATTCAATCATGCATGAAAACAAATTTATCCCTCCACTTATCTCTCCACTAAGACTAGTCTCACCAACCTTTGTTTCCTCCCAAAATAAATAAGAAACCCCATACACCATAATAACACTTATCCCTCCACCTTTGGAAATGCAAGTCCCCAACATACACATATACATAACATACTCATGCATATAAGAAATAAAACTCATCAATAAAATGCACATGCACTCCAATAAGAAACCAATTAATTCCACAATATATTAGAATTAAGAGATTGAGAAAATAACATTTCATCATATATGTATCACCATATCAAGCCTCCATATAAGGCTTGCAAGAGAGAGAGAGAGAGAGAGAGAGAGAGAGAGAGAGAGCTAGGGACATTCAAAAACATTAGTACGCACTACCAAGCCTTTAATGGCTTGTAAGGGGAACTAGGGTCATTCCAAACCACTTATCGCTCCACTAAGGTATGGGCATAAGTTCTTGGTTCCTCCAAGTAACAAATAAGAATGCATTATCACTTATCCCTCCACTTGGTTTATTCAAAACCCACTTATCCCTCCACTAGAACAAAGCCCACATATCTTTGGTTCCTCCTTAAGTTCATACAAATTACTTCAGTTTTACCACTACTTATGACCCTAACTTCCCTCATACATAAAAATATGCTTTTATCCCCACAATTTGTATTAAACAAGTACACAACATATAAGAAAACCACATTACTACTCAAATGAGAAATAAAACACGTACATCCCATCAAATGATGGAAAGATAAAACATTGATTTATAATAAACAAAAGAGGAGTGAGGTGCTTATCCATCACTATAAACATATTTCAAGGCTTGTATTTTACTCAAACAAATCATTCTTGCAAAAACACGAGTCAATGGAATTAGTAGTCTTTCACATGTGCAAATCTCATGAATGGGTTAACAATAACTCACAACACATTTACTCAAACGAGCATAGCACCAAACAATAAAAAGGCGCTAGATGAAATAATAAAAAAGAAGGATTTTCCCAAAAGGTACATAGATCAATTAATTCACATTTCCTTTTAGTTAAATTTATTCATTTAACATCATTTTTAAACCACAATTAGGAGTACGAAACATGAGGTCAATCCTTAAATATTGAAAATTTCCATTTAATAAAATATTTGATCACCAATTATGCATTACTTTATTTTTATTTGTTTTAAGATCATCATAGGAATTTTAATCATTTTGGCTTCATTCAAGGTGTATACGATATTCATGAAAATCGTTCCAAAATTTCATCTCAATTACTCTTGTTCTTATTATATTTACATCATTACTTTGATCTCATGATGACATGTATTAGAATTAACTACAGTTCATATAACACTTTTTCTTCACTCGGGGATCAAGATTCTAAGGAGTGTTATCTCATAGAAAACTATTTATTTTGTTGTTCTTGGGTAGCTTAAGTATGAAATACATATTACAAGTGATACATTCAATACAATTTTATGCATTTTATGCCTTCATGAAACTATTTCCAAATATTGGTACACATATATTAGAGTTTCTTTCACCAATAATCCTCATAAGAGATCAAAAATTTATTAATTTCACTAACATTTAAAATGGTTCTATACCCTACTGCGAGGCCAAACTTAGAGTAATCCAATATCCTTATCTCACAAAAACTTTGTGCAAACCGAGGAATTTTGATACTACTTTTCAAGGTAAAACTTTTATGTACGAGGAAAATGAATTCAAACATGAGATTTTAATGGGTAGGTAAACTGACATATAGACTCCAATCTCGTCAGTTAGATCTCTCAATGAGATCAATCAAAGGTGAAATACCACAACTATCCTCACAAGGAGAGGATTACACACTACGGTGCTAAGGAAAATTATTCACTTAAGAAATAAAACTTATCCATGAAGATTAGACTTACGACACCTAGAAATGTTGGCTGTAAGTACCCAAAATGTTACAGGTTGTACATAGTGTAACAATTTCACTCACACAAAGGTACATTAGTTAAGGAAATTGTCTTTGTAAGACTTGTCGTAGGAGCAAGACAAAAAACCAACGAGTGATAGGTTTAAGTATTTTCCTAAAGTGATAATGATATGCAATTGGAAAATACTTGATTAAGAGGGAAGGGTGTGATGAGGGTTAGGAACTCACTTTATTTTGATGATTTAGGTATAATGAGTTTGTAATAAGTAATACAAGTGTTAATGGATAACTATAATAGATACCATGAAAAAGATTATTTTAAAAATTTCTAAACCATAAGTACAACATTTGAATACAACTACATAACCATTTCAATGCATACATGATATAACCAAATTTTACTTTCATTTTCTCCTTTCAAAAGGTAATTAAGAACAATTATTCGAAAGACACTACATCTCATTATTATGGAAATAATACACTTATTACAAACTAAGTACATATTTAAAGTAAAAAATCCCTTTATTTATTCATATTTTTCGTGCTTACAGAAACTCCGTAACAACCATATGATCATGGGTTAGCAACAACTATTGGCATGGAAAACTCCTACGATCTATCAAAATTCATTATTACTAATTATTAATTTACAATGAATTACAACACCTTGCAAATAAGGAGATGTTGGAAAAAAATTCGAATGAAGTTTTGAATGTAAATGGGTGGTAATTTCTCCTATGAGATTCTTGGATTTTGGCATGGTCTAGATCTCCCCGACAGGTTGTAGATAGGGGATCATGTAGGTAGAAGTGGTTAAGGGAAAATTATTGAAAAGGAACCATTGTCGACGGGGCATGATAAAAAAGAAGTGAGCAATCCAAGGAGAAAGTCTTGTGTTTCCTAGACGATGATTGAGACATGCATTTCAATATACCTGAATTGGCCATCAAGGAATCCATAAACAAGAATTCTTTTGGCTTAATGTTGAGATCCTCTGTTCCCATCCAAATATCGATACGATTAGTGTTAGGTTGTGGAGCTTGTTTTCATGTGTGAAAGTGTTGAAGACTGTACACTAAGAGTATTATACACTTTCCATGTTGTCTTGTCAGGGTTTGGGGGCACAGCCATTGAGAAATTTTTTTGGCCTTAAAACGTGCCTAATATACTGGGAAACGTGTTTTTCTCATATGGGTGGGATTTTGACCCATAGGTTTATGGGATGGTTTTGGTCCATTATTTTGATACTTTTGTAAAATTGCTTAAGCATCTATCTATTTATATGGTTTTATGCATATGGTAGATGTATTTAACATTACATATGTGTTTTGAATTTGGGTGTGAATTCTGTAGAGTTTGTTGAGCATAGCTCCAAAAATATCTATGTATTATATTAAGAGATCGGTGGCTTGTAATAAAATCTAACAAGTGATTCTTGGTGGATGTAGCCCAAATTGGGTGAACCACATAAAATACTGTCTCTTTGTGTTGTGTTATTTTATTCTACACTTTTATTTGAGATCTGTAGTATTTTCTGCATATTAGTTTCTATTGTTGTGATTACGCGTGAGGGATTATTCCGCATATTTTATCCCTTATTTCCTAACAATTGGTATCGAGCCCGGTTTAGTTTGCTGAAGTGTTGAATCGTGGGGAAAGTTTTATCTTGAGTGGGAGCTATGGCAGATGATAGAAGATTTAGGGTTGATAAATTCAACGGGTATAATTTTAGTCTTTGGAAGATGCAGATAGAATATTACCGTATTAGAAGGATCTTTATATTTCCTTTGTTTGAGAATTTGAAAAAAACCTTGAGCATGATGGATGTGGAATGGTATTTTATGGATAGGAAGGCACTTGGAACAATCTAGTTGTGTCTTGCATCTTGATGTATTATTTAATGTCTCAAAGGAAAAGACTACAAAAGGCGATGGATGCATTAGGAAGTTGTATGAAAAACCCTTTGACTCAAATAAGATATTTTTAATGAAAAATTTGTTTAATATGAAGATGTCTCGAGAATGGTTTAGTATTATATCATTTAAATGATTTTAATACGATTATAAATATACTATCTTGATTCTGATAGAATTTGATGAAGAAGTTAGGGCTTTATTAGTTCTGTGTTCTTTACCTAAGAGTTGGAATAGCCTAGTAATGGCGGTAAGCAACTCGGTTCCAGGTAACTCAAAGTTGAAGTTTGAGGATGTTGTAGGGGTGATTCTAAGCGAGGAAATGCAAAGAAAAATCTCTCTGAGTGAACCTTCTACTTTAGGGAATGCTTTTATAGTGGAAACTAGAGGGAGATAGAAGAATAGAGGAAGTCATGGAAAATTAAAGGATCGAGCAAGGTCAAAATCCAAAAGAAAGATAGTATGCTGGCACTATGGAAATTATGGGCATGTAAAGAAGGACTGTTAGGAGCTTCGGGATAAGAAGAAACAATAGGAAGAAAACAAGGAGGCAAATGTGGCAACTGGTAATTTATGTCAGGATTCTTTCTTTGCACAATATTACTGAATCTTAGGTTTTAGATTTGGGGGCTTCTTTCCATGCTAATCCACATAGGTATTATTTTGTTGATTATGTTCAAGGAGATTTTGGGAATTTTTTTCTTGGGGATGATGAGCCTTGTAGCATAGTTGGAAAATGTTCTGTTCAAGTTAAGATGCAGAATGGGAATACTTGGCTATTGAAGGATGTCATACATGTGCCTACACTATGATGAAAGTTGATATCGACAGGGCAGTTAGGAAGTGATGTTTGTACTGTGATATTTACAACGAGACTCTTGGAAGGTTACAAGGGTGCTCTTATGGTGGAAAGAGGTAAGAAGGTTGGAACCTTGTATTTAACCACTTATAGCACTAATGTTTGTAATCTTGTGGCTTCAGAAGTAGATACAACAGTGTGGCACTATAGGCTTGGTCATATGATCCATAAGGGCATGGATATCATAAAGAAGGATTTTTAGGATATACGAAACAAGTTTGGAGTTCTGTGATGACTACATATATGGGAAAGCAAAGAAGTGGGTAAGGTTTCTCAAGGTTGGACCTACAAAGAAAGAGAGTAAGTTAGAGTGGTGCATTCGATGTGTGGGGTCCGGCTCTGTATCATATCTTGGAGGTTTAAGTTATTATGTTACTTTTATTGATGATGCAACAAGGAAAGTTTGGGTTTATTGTATTAGAAAAAAATCTGATGTATTTGATGCTTTTGTTAAATGGAAAGTCTTGGTAGAGAATGAAATGAAACAGGTCTTAAGCTAAAATGTCTCAAGTCGAGATAATGGAGGTGAGTATTATAGGAATGAATTTTATTATTATTGTTCTAAGAATGGAATCCACGGGAAAAAGATGGTTCAAGAACTCTCGGTAGAATGGGGTGTCAAAAATGATGAAAAAACAATAATGGAATGTTCTAGGAGCATGAGATTACATGCGGGATCGCATCTTTCTTTTTGGGTAGAAGAGGTAAGCACACTGTGTACTTGATAAATAGAGGACCCTCAAGTGCCTTAGATGGAGAAATACCGAGGAGGCTCGGTATGGTAAGAAAGTTGATTATTCATTCTTAGAGTCTTCAGATGTGAGGAGTTTGTCCATACGAGACAAGGATGATAGGACCAAGATAGAGGCTAAATCAGAAAAATGTAATTTCATTGGTTATGGTGGTGATGACTTTGGATATAAATGTTGGAGTATTAAGGACAAGAAAATCATTCGATCTAGGGATGTGGTATTTAATGAGAAAGTCATGTATAAGCAACAGTTGCAGGAAAATAGGGAAGAATACAAGAAAGAATATGCAGTGGTAGAGGATCTTCCGGATGGGAAGTGACACATGAATCAGTTCAAGAACCTCCTCAATAGGAACCCCAAACTCCTATATTGAGGAGGTCTTCTAGGGTAAGAAGAGAACCTAAACATTTTTCTCCTTCTCTTTATTATTTATTACTCACTGATAGTGGAGAGCCAGAGAGATTTGATGAAGCAATGCAGGTAGATGCCAGGAAGAAGTGGGAGTAAGCCATGGATGAGGAGCATCAAGCTCTCATAGAGAACCAGACATGGGATTTGATGAAGCTACCTGAAGGAAAAAGATCATTACAGAACAAGTGGGTGTTTAGAGTGAAAGAGGAAGAAGGAGGCAAGAAAAGATACAAGGCCCAGTTGGTGGTCAAGGGGTTTGCACAAGAAAAAGGTATAGATTTTGATGAGATGTTTTCTCCTGTAGTAAAAATGAATTCTATTAGAACTGTTCTATGAATAGTTACAGTAAAAGACTTGCACTTAGAACAGCTTGATGTAAAGACTGCATTTCTCCATGGTGATTTGGAGGAGGAACTATATATGTAGCAACCAGAGGGCTATGAGGTCAAAGGTAAAGAGGATATGGTGTGCAAACTAAAGAAGAGATTGTATGGATTGAAACAAGCTCCATGTCAATGGTATAAGAAATTTTATAGCTTCATGATGGAGCAATTTTATATTAGATTTCATTCTAACCATTGTGTGTATACAAAGAAATTTGACGATGGCATTTATATTATCCTTTGTCTGTATGTGGATGACATGTTGGTTGCAGGTAAAAACATGCAGGAAATAAAAGTACTCAAGAAGTAGCTAAGTGAATCCTTTTCTATGAAGGATTTGGGGGCAGCCAAAAAAATCCTTGGTATGAGGATATCTCGGGATAGGAAGGAACGGAAGCTGAATTTATCTCAGGAAGAGTACATTAAGAAAGTCTTGGAGAGGTTTAATATGTAGGATGCTAAACCGGTTGGGACTCCTTTGGCAGGCCATTTCAAGTTATCAAAGGAGAAGTGTCCCAAGATAGAGCAGGAGAGAAACCAGATGTCTAAGGTACCTTACTCATCAGCGAGTTGGTAGTTTGATGTATGTCATGGTGTGCACAAACCTAATATTTCCCATGAAGTGGGAATGATGAGTAGATTTATGAGTGATCCAGGTAGAGATCACTAGCGGCAGTAATAAAGTGGATTCTTTGGTATTTGAGAGGGACCATGGGGAAAGTTTTGTGATACTGATGGATCAAACACCACTTTGTGTGGTTATGTAGATTCGAGATATGGTGGCGATATAGATAGCGGGAGGAGCATGATAGAGTTATGTTTACACTTTGTAGGTGGGACAAAAAGTAAACTAGATTTTTCAAGACTGTCAGTGACGCTGGTGGCTTTGTAAACCATGGAGAATGAGTATGTTGCTGCCACAGAGGCAAGAAAAGAAATGATTTGGTTACAACAATTTCTTGAGGAGTTGGGGCATAAGCAGGAGGAAGGAAAGTTTCATAGTGATAGTCAGAGTGATATACACCTAGCTAAGAACTCTAATTTCCACTCTAGGATGAAGCATATATAGTTAAGGTACCATTTCATCAGGACAACTTTGGAGGAAGAGAAGTTAAAGCTGGAGAAGATTCATACCAGTAATAATCCTGCAGACATGATGACCAAGGTGGTCACAAGGGAAAAAATGAAGTTGTGTTCAGTGTTGGTTGGTCTTCACGAAAACTAGTGAAGAGTTGAGAAGCTTGCTCAGATGAAAACTAGTCTCCAAGTGGGAGATTGTTAGGTTGTGTGGCCTATTTTCATGTGTGAAAGTGTTGAAGACTATACACTAAGAGTATTGTACACTTTCCATGTTGTTTTGGCCTTAAAACGTACCCGATATATTGGGAAACGTGTTTTTCTCATATGGGTGGGATTTTGACCCATAGGTTTATGGGATGGTTTTGGCCCATGGTTTTGATACCCACGAGTTTTGTAAAACTACTTAAGTAATTGTCTATTTATATGGTTTTATGTATATGGTAGATGTATGTAACATTACAGATGTGTTTTGAATTCGGGTGTGAATTTTGTAGAGTTTGTTGAGCATAGCTCCAAATAGATCTGTGTATTATATTGAGAGAGTGGTGGCTTGTAATAAAATATGAGCAAGTGATTCTTGGTGGACGTAGCCCAAATTGGGTGAACCACATTAAATACTGTCTCTTTGTGTTGTGTTATTTTATTCTACACTTTTATTTGAGATCTGTAATATTTTCTGCATATTATTTTCTACTGTTGCGATTTTGTGAGGGATTATTCCACATATTTTATCCCTTATTTCCTAAAAATTAGAATATGGGACCATAGGAAATGTGCCCCCAAAGGACATATGGAAATTTATTTGATGACTAGAGGATTATTTCTAGTTAATTTTTTGCTCAAGGAATATTGGACACAAGTTATTCAGGTGGGCCCTAACTTCTAGAGAATATGGGCTTATATCTAAAAAATGGACCCCTAAGTTTGAACTAGACAAGGAAAATATGAAAGATATTCCTATACGGGCTAGGTTTTCGAAATTCCCTTAGAGTTCTCAAATGAGGAACTTTTAACCATTATTGAAAATTTGATAGGAACTCTTATTAGGTTTGACAACGCAAAAAGGCCAAATCTAGACTAAATGCAACCAGGTGATGTATCACAGTTAGTGAGACCCACAAATTACCCAACTACATTAATCTTCACGCATCCTTATGTATCCGGAAACAAACTATGGAGTTTGAGGACTTTAGCATGAAATGTAAAGATTTCTCCAAAGTGGGTCATAAGTCCTATAAAATTAAAAAAATAATGAGAAAAAAATTTAACTCAACTAAGGGAAATAAATAGAAATGATCCCAAGAAAACAAGGAGAATGTTCAAAGGGAGTTAAGGATTCTTCGGTTAAAAAGTGGATCATATGGAAACCAAAGACCCCCTTAAAGGAATATCAAAAGTGGAAAATCATAATGTTGTGCCTGCTAAGAAAATGGAAGCCACTCTGGGAAATGATCTTTAGTAGGTCAATGTGTTGGGATCTTTAGAAATCCAGACTCTTCACAACTCCCATGAAAAAAATGAGGGTAGTAATACCCCTCCCTCCCATTCCGAATAAGAAAATAATCAAAAGGTATCTAATACTACACTTGAGGAAGGGGAAATATCACATCATGGAGAGAATAACATGGAACAAATACAAAAGCAGTGAAGATCAGTTGATTCTCTCCTAAACCCTAGTAAAGGGGGGATTTATTCCTTCCTCAAAAAAAGTTCACATGGGGAAGATAGTCCTATAGTGCCAAATTATGACCAAGATAAGGAGAACATCGATATAAATGTCAATCAAAAAATTAAAGAAGTCGAGAATTCAAAATCATCCTTTCACCACTCCTAAGATTACCACAGAAAGGGTAAAGAAAAGTAGGATCCTAGGGATTGTTCGTCTCACATCAAAACCCGTAGAATGAATAATGTGGAGGTAAAAATAAAAAGGTATATTTACTCTAGCTAAGAAAATAAATAGAGTACATGATATAGAAGTTATAGATGGTACACAACTAACCTTGGATCCCAAGGTCTCGAGGAAGCCTTCCTCTAAATCCTTCAAATGAAAGTCATCTCATGGAATGTCAAAGGCATGAATGGAGGGAATAAACAAAGAAATTTGAAATATTTCAAGAAAACCAATAGGACTCATGTGTTAGCAATTCATGAATCCAAGCTTCAACATAATAGGATGAAGAATGTCAAAAATTATTTTTGGAAAATGTCTGAGTTCCATAGTATTATCCCCTGTTGATGCTTTTAGAGGCATTGCTACCTTCTAAGACAACACTTGGTTAAGGGGAAAAATCATTTTTGAATCCAAGCATCATTTGGTTATTATCTTTTATTTGGTAAGAAACTTTGATGATGTTTGGATTCTTTCTAATATTTATGCTCCTAATATTGTTATTTCCCAAAAAAAAAAAAATTGGTATGATCTTAAAGATTTCACAAATAATTGTAAAGAGTATAAATGGTTAATAATGGGAATCTTAAACACCCGTTTGAATCCTATTGAAAATAAATGTGGTGGGAAGGACTTTAATAATGGCATGGGTGATCTTTATGACCTTTTTAGTGATAAAAACCTCAAGGATATTGAGCTTGAAGGAGCCAAATACACATGGAGTAATATGTGAATTGGTGTAGAGATGATTCAAGTTAGGTTGGATAGAGCCTTAATATCATCATCGACTAGTCCCTCACTCAAGAATTTAGACTCTCTACATTACCCAAAATCGTATGTGATCATAATCCCATTTCTCTTCACTTATTAAAAAAGGAGAAAATTTTCATTATCCCTTCAAATTCGAGAAGATGTGGATGGATCACCCTGATCTTTTGAAAGAATTAAATATTGGTAGAATATTTAGGTAAGCTGGATCAACTATGTATATGGTGGTTCAAAAGTTGAAATATGTTAAAAAAATAAAGAAATGGAATAAGGAGGTATTTGGCAACATCTTCGAAAGGAAAACTAAAATTCAGGAAGATATTTTCATTTCAGAAAATAAAATCATGGAAAGAGGGATAGATGTGAATGATTATTATTTGGAAATACATCTTCTTGTAGATTATCACACCATAAGCTCATAGGAGACATATTAGAGGAAAAAATATAGGGCCTTATGATTGAAGGAAGGTGACCGCAACACCAATTTTTTCCATTTGATTGTTATTTAATGCCGAAAACACAATAGCATCATAGAGATCATTACAAGGGATGGTAAAATCAGAAATCAATATGATATCATTAAGGAAGAAGTAGTGATGTTTTACAAGAATATAATCAATGGAAATCATACACAGGATGAGGAGGTAAATATTAATAAATTTATTGAAGATATTCCCAATAATTTAGTGGACGAGAGTAGATTTAAGAAGCTTAAATATAAGGTTACCACAAAGGAACTTCAAAATAACTTATTTGAAATGAATGGGGATAAAATACCTGAGCCTAATGGTTTTCCTCCCAATTTCTATCAAAGGTACTAGGAAATTTGTAAAAATTATCTTCTCAAAGCTATAAATGAATTCATAAGAAAAAAAAACTTACTTAAAGATATTAACAACACATTTATTGTGCTAATACCTAAGAAGAAAGGTTCCAAAATATTTAAAGACTTTAGACCAATCAGCTTTTCAAATGTTCTCTACAAGTTGTTCACCAAAACTATCTCTTCTAGATTGCAGCCTCTCCTTCCGAGTCTTGTCTCAATACAACAAGGTGGTTTTTTCAAAGAAAAATTAATCCAAGATGGTACCATTATTTTCCAAAAAGCAATCCATTCAATGGAGAAAGCTAAAAAAGGATGGAATGTTAGTCAATCTTGATATAAACAAAGCTTTCGAAAAAGTCTCTTGGAAATTCCTTGATAAAGTTCTTGAAAATTTTGGCTTCTCTAACCATTTTAGAAAAATCATGTCCAATTTTATTTACTCTCCTATGTTTTCAGCCCTTATCAATGGTTCTCCAACTAGATTCTTCAAAATAAATAAAGGCATAAGGCAAGGGGACCCAATCTCACCTCTCCTATTTATTTTGATGGCTGAAATTTTAAGTAGGGGGTGGATAATATTTTTCACATGGGATAATTGAAAGGATTTAAACTATCCTCATTGGAATTTAAAGTGTCTAATCAACACTTTTCTGATGACACTATCTTTATTCTTATGGATTTAGTGATTGAAGAAAAGAAGATGAAATCTATTCTCCTAGATTACAAATATGTTTGGGACAATTAATTAACTTTGACAAGAGCTCACTATTATTTCTTCATACTCATGTCCCTAGACAACAAAATATTTATGATATCTTATGCTGCAACATCATTTCCATTCCCTCTTCTTATCTTGGCATGCCTTTGTTTCATGGTAAAATTCCAACTGATTTTGGAATAGCCTTATTGAAATATTCAAGAGGAAATTAGATACCTAGAAAGGAGTTGTCCTATCCCAGGAAGGTAAATTTATCCTTATCAACAACACCTTTCAAAATATTCCTATATACTTAATGTATCTTTTCGAATTTCCTAGTGAGATCATTGATAGACTTGAGAAAATACAAAAAGATTCCTTTGGAGAAGTGTTGAATAACATGATAGATTCCATCTTATAGCGTGTGAAAAATTTTGTCAACCCAAGAGCTTTGGAGGACTTGGTATTAAAAATATCATGCAGATGAATAAAGATATGGTAGCTAAAATGGGCTGGAGATTAATAAAAGTAGATTTATCATGGACTGGTTTAGTTAGAGCCAAATATTTGTAGAACACTAAAATTAACAACTGGATTCACAGAGATGATATACCCTCTGATTCCTAATTATGGAATTCTCTAGTTAATCCTAGATAGTTGTTGATTAAGGGAAGCTAGTGGAATCTTGGTGATGGTAAAGACATATCCTTTTAGGAGGAAAAATGGATCTCTCCCTCTCCACTCAAAAACAAGGAATATTGGTCTTAGATGATAGGATATTATTCTAGGATGATTGGAACAAAAGTCAAGGATTATATCAGAGGCAATGCTGATGGTAAAAGTTGAATTCAAATCCCATGTATTGATCAAAAAACTCTCATAAAATATCGAGAACCTACATGATTTCCTTTAGGATCATCATCTTGATGCTAAAGACACCCCGAGAAAATCTCATTTGGGAAGATTCCTTGGAAGGATCTTATTCGGTGAAAAGTGGCTACAATCTACTTTCTGCAAATCATCCTTCATCCATTGAGTGGAATAATAAATGGTTCAAAGAGTTGACTCCCAAGATCAACATGTTCCTTTGGCTTAGTATTTAGAACAAGATCTTAACAATGGATAATTGGATCAAGAGGGGGAAACACATCCCGAATAGGTGTAGCCTTTGCAAAACTCTTGGAGAAATTATCAATCACATCTTCCTTCATTGCACTTATGCCACAAAGGTCTAGAATGATTTATTTAATTTTATGGTAATCAAATGGGTCTTTCCAGACAATATCCTTTCAACATGGCAGTAATGGCATCCACCCTTTAAACATATGATTGTTAAAATAATTTGGTTGCTTTATCCTTTCCACATATTATTTGGTACATATGGAAGGACCGGAATAACAATATTTTCAACAATAAAAATCTCCTATCAGCAGGTTATTCAATCATCTTCTGAAAGGAATTAAATAGGATATATCTAGGTACAGGCCCAAAAAGAATCTCACTCATAATGAAGAGGAGTCTAAAATTCTTAAGAAATGGAATGTTTCTTGTTTTATCAATAGCTTCCATCTGCTAAGATTGATAGGACTCTTGTTACTTGGTCCCCTCCTAATCCTAGCTATTTTAAACTAAATTTTGATGGTGCCTCTAAGGGAAACCCTGGGAGTTCTAGAGGTGGAGGGTGTATTAGTGGAGAAGGATGTCACTTCATAATTTATTTTTGGTCCTATGGGAATTAATACCAATCACTTTGTGGAATATTTGGTGGCATTATGGGGAATTAGATTAGCCTCTTCTCTCAATTTGTAGAACATGGTCATCGAGGGAGATTCTATGAATATCATAAGTTGTTTGAATGGTTTTACTAAATCTAGTTGGTCCATTAAAAATTACATTGAAGAGGCTATTCACTTAGCCAATACTTTCTCTAGTTGTACATTCAATCATATTTATAGAGAAGGGAACAAACTTGCAAATTAACTAGCCAACATGGGGGTTCTTGCTAAAAGTTTCAGCAATTGGTATAGTTTTAACTCATTGTCATCTAATGTACAATCAATAATCAATTCAAAGAAATGCAATCACTCACGTTGATAAATTTGGGGTTTTGTGGGTGTTACTTCAATATAGTATCTCCTTTTTGGGGATTCTTTCTCTTTCCATTCAAGCATTCGAGTCCCACACTCTTTCTACCTGAAATCCTAGGGTTTACAATAGCTCTATGTGGGAGAAATTTGTAGGGTTGAGCCTATCAACAATACTCAATGGAAGGAGTACACTAAACTATGGGATATTTTGAAGAAAGGGGGTTTCAATCACTTCATGAATGTGGTTCATGGGAATGATATTCATTTGTCTCAACATTTTTGAAGAATTGAAGGAAAGAAGGGTTAGTAACAAGAAAAATAACTTTATCATCATGGAGGAGATGATCTCTGGCATCACTAGTATCCATCCCAAAGGCTTGAGGTTTTATAAGAATAACTATGATAGGAAATAATAGGAAACCAAATTTCTTGAGGGATGTGAGTGCCTTATGCATGTTAAAGAAGTTTTCTATGGGATTCTTTGCCTAAACCCTATGACAAGGTCATTTTTATTTTAATGAAGTATCTTACCTTTGAAGGGTAGTTTAAATTCACTCCCTATTTTCATTTGTTGTTGCTTAATTACTTTAGAAGTAATATAGCCATTAATTTTGCCTTTTATCTATTACATTCCTGGAAAACTCTATGAACCTAGTAGCTTAGGGTAAAAGAGCACAAACTTTCCACCACGTTGTTATTCGATGATCTACAAGCATTTTTATCTCCTCATTGTGAACTCAAATCACATGGCCCCTCCCTCTCCTCCCCATGCCCTTGTTAAGAGGCCCCATCCCCTTATATCCGATTGATCCCTTCACAATAAGAAGTCCAATGTTAACCCCATCACTGTCCCTAATCCACCTACTTCTCCTTTTGATGATGGTGCAGCTACCTTAAGTCTACTAGAAATGGGAGACAAGAGGCCTGATAGAAACAAAACTCAAACTAGGAATATGAGAAATGAATTGGATTTGCATAATGATATGATAACATGGCTTAGAAAGGAATGCCTAGTTTTGAAAGATAAATTCAGGGGCTGCAAAATTGTCATTGAGAGTGGTAAAAAGGATGATAATCTATTAGGGAAATGGAAAAAATGATTTTAACCATTGAAAAAGAGCAAGGAAAACTTAGAAGAAAACAATGTGATATCATCTCCATGCTTAAAGGAAACATGGACATTCTTTCCAATATTACTCCTTTGTTGGAGACTAACAAGGAAAATAAAAGTCCAAGAAGGATATCTCTCTAAAATCAAGGATAAACTAGATAGTTTCAAAAATAACTTTTCCAAGGTCATGAAATAGAAACTTGGGGCTGTCTAGTTTCAGGGTCCATAATGAGTGTATCTTTTTTAATTTAGTTTGAATTTTTGCTAGGTCTTGTTGTGGTTTTTTATGGTTAGGTTGTTGTTCTATTGTGGTTTTTTTACACTTCATGTCGTATTTTCGTGGTGCTGTACCTTTGTAGTGATGTTTTGTATTAAGCTACTTTTATTTTCATATCTAGGCTTGGGCCCCTTGTAATATGGGTAGGATCCCAGTCAAAAAACCTTTTACCATTAATAAAAAAATTACAACACTTTACACATACAAAATAGGTAGAGATGTATTTTCAATTTCATTTCATTTTCAAAACTAGAGAGAGGTAGATATGCATTTTCAATTTCATTTCATTTTCAAAACTAAAGATGGGTAGAGAGAGGAGAGAGAAATAACACCATTTTCCCACAATCAATTTTATTAAAACAAACAACCAAATGGAATTCCTTGCAATCATATGTTAGTGTCTATAATTTTTCCTGACAGTTATTTGAATTAATAAGGGTCTCACGATAATGTTTCTCATTTCGCTACAAGTTCATAAAAACATCCAAATTATCCGAGGGCTATGAAAATACGTTCAAAACCCTAATTTTAGATGGTCAAATGCACCATGTGAAAAATAATATACACTCTCCTATATACAGGGGAAGCCGTTAGAGTTGAAATGACTCAAATTTGGCAAAAAGGTTCAAATGAGGACTACCTTTCCGAGTCACCAATCATAATTGCACTAGATTGACCTTGTCGCCCAATGACTGAAGGCCTACAAAACCCACTTGTAAAATTAGCTTAAGTAATTTTCTCATAACTAAGGATTGAAAGTGATTTTCATGGATAAATACTAGAGGTATGCAGAGGTGAATTCCATTTCTCCACCCAGGCCTAAACCGGAAAACCAAACTAAACTTTTATCTTTTAGTAGATGTTCAAATATGTAAAAAGGTAAACATGGATCATGAGGGGTCATAAAAATTCACAAATAGATATTTTAAGTCATTATAAGGTTTGATATAACACTCCACGTGACAGGGAACACAGTCAAAACTTGACTTTCCCATTTTGGGGTTTGGAGAGGTGTTTTACACATCATTGAAATCATGTTTTATTAACTTTTGCAAGGTAAAAAAATAGTTTTAAACTAGAAATCAAGTTCAACTCGTCATTCGGGTGGTTTCGTTATCCAATATGGTTATCCAAGATATCTAAACATCTAAGGAGGTAAATCAAGAACTGGGTTTACACTCAAAAACATTTCTTTAGTTGCGTGTAAAATAGGAAATTTCGTTGCTTTGTGGTATGATTCATTATAATTACCCAAAATCATATTCTTCATTTTCTTTTATTTTCGATATAAATATAAAGGGAAAAATAGAAATATGAAAATCATGCACTATAGAGATGATAAAATATATTTGTTAACTGAACTAGGAGGAAAAATTAGAGTATTTGACATTACACACGTAAATTGCATTTGATTTGTATGATTCTCGGAGTGTATTTTCAACACTCTTTTTGTGCACAACATACACCCATCACATTCCATGTGACCACACTCCTTGATATTTTTTCAACTAGTTTACACACCCCACCATTTTACACATTCACATGTGTTCATCAAACACCAAGTAAAAATTTGCACACAACCACCACAAGTTAGAATGGTACGTTGATGATCAAGTTTGGAGTTTCCTCAAGATAAAAGGCAAAAACAGGGTAGATCTAGGGCCTAGTTTATCAAGAACCTAATTCATTGAAGTATATACAACCCTCCATTCATTGAACCCAAACACCGACATTAAAATAAAATAAAAATGAAGCTCCTATGTGTATACACCTAATTTTTCACTTTTCATCTTTCATACATGTTACTAACAATTTCCTTTGTGTAGATAAGGGTCACTGATGCATCTATTTATAGAGTGGGTACCTTAAGGGGCCTGCTTAGAAATGGGGAATGGTTATTCACATAACCATTATGGGTTAGAGATAGTACAAAGAGAGAGTGTCGTTATTTGGTCTTGGCCTTATTTTTCCTTGTACTAGGTATCTTTGTCTTCCTAGGTCTTATACACATCACATTAAAAATTTATTTCTTGTATCTCATCACTTGGCACATTTTTATCCATATCCATGATATACGACACACTATTTTAACTTTTCATGACCTACCCAAAAAAAACATCAACACTTTCATCAATTATTGGAAATCCGAGAACGAATAAACATAAGCCTTTATTAATTTTTGGAAGAACATATCCACGTGGGTAGAACATAACATGAAAAATGATATACTCTTTAAAATTTTCTTACAAGACCTTGAATATCACCTTAAATACAAGGTGAGGTCCTTTTCTCCTACTTCCCTAGAAGAGGCCTTTGAACAAGCCAAAATGAATGACTATCTCATGAGGTAATTTGAGAAGGATCTATCCAAGACACCAAGCTGAAAAAAAATTCCATATCCTTCAACATTCTAAAAATAAGAATGTGATGAATGATAGAGTCTCAATTATTCTTCCTCTTGTCGCTTCTTCAAATAGGACTATTTTTAATATTAAACAACAACAAAATACAATCTAACTTTTATAAACCACCAATTAAGGAAGAGTTGAAGTGTCGGTTTCTGAACCATTTACCACAATCTTATATCCATCTTGACCCATCCCTCATTGGCATGATGAGAGTAATTTTTTTCAGTGGCATGCTAATTGGGGTCACTCAAATGAGAATTTTCATGCACTCCAAATGGCTGCCATAAACTTCTTCTTAGGACCCAACTTTAACTATGACACCATCACTCGTGAGCATTTGACCAAAGCAGTCAAAGTTTGTGATGTGGCTCAACAAAAGGATCGCCATGAAGCTATCAACCAAGCTAATGAAAATCTAAAAATATTCTCTAATCGTATTTTGAATCATGATATCATTGAAATTTTTAAAAATCAAGAGAATGCTACAACCAATTTTGACATGGATTACCCTCCTAAAAAAATAGTTACAATCAACGATGTAAAATGTGTCATAGCTTTATACGAGTAACTGAATATCATATAGGATTATAACCTCGAGATCACAGAGCCAACTATCCTTATGTACCTTAGAATCAAGATCCTCAAAGTAAAAACCTTCCTCCTTCAAATGCCATCGTACCCAATGGAAATTATCCTATAGGATCGATTGTGTATGGATTTATATCCATGTCTACATAAACCATCGAACCCTATCAAAATAAAACTTTCATGGCCAATGACATAAGAACTCGAGCAAAAATCAAGTCTATAAGTCTCTCTAATTACCCATGCTTCTTTTGGGTCTGTTTCTGAGGAGTCCCAACACTCTCAACCTACTACATAGTCCAATCATGATGAATAGGATCCTCTCGAAGCACTTTCTCAAATTCTTGGCCTATATCTCTTTTTGGAATTTATAAGTACGTTGTCTCACCACCACGAGTGTATCATGACTGTGATATTTGACATGAACATCCCTTTCCTTCTATATTTGGGGTATATTCCTACATTGCATGGCTTAGAAGAAAGCATCTTTCGAAAATGTGAGGAACTCTCCATTCATATTGATCTCACCACAGATGCTCATTCATGCATTTATTTTCCCATCGCTTCTATGATCCTAGATGAGCTCTTGCTTTGTGTGGAAAATCCACCACTTTTTAGCTTAGTTCAGATTGGTCACACTTTGGTCAAGCATGCTCTCATTGATGAGGGAATAGGAAAATGTGTGGCCTCATTAGATTTCATCAAGGTTTTTGGTTATTCTATTGATCACCTAAATTATACATAAACTACTTGCCAAGGATACAATCTCGATAGATGCCTCTGATGGGGTGTGTTTGGTTACCCATCATTGTTTCCCCTATTATTTTCCTGTCAATGTCATAGTTTTTAATTTCCCCTATCTTATAACATTCTCATAGGGTAGCCTTGGACTCATCGTATGCATGTCATCACTTCTTCCACATGTCAATGTGTAAATTTTTCTCACTAGGAGATATTTATAAGATCCAAGGGACACCAACCCTTGGAATTATAATACACTTCAACAAAAGAGGACATACAAGATCCCCAGGCTTGATGAACTATCACCAATTCCCTTTTGGGAATATGAAAGCTTTAACTACCCTATAGACACTCTTCATGACAATGTCAGTCATCCTGAGTTGGTCAAGCACATGCCTCCCAATCTATTAGAATAAGATGAAGTTGAGCCCCATGAATTTACCCTTAGAAACAATACTTATTAAATTATTTAACTCATCATATCTCAATTGCATCCTTCCTTGTGGCCTAATAATAAGGAGCCTTTGATTCATGTAGTTATCTCAAAAACACCACAACCACCATGGGAGTGTATGGTCCAAGTGGATACCATAGTTGAATCTTATGTGGTGGATGCTTCCATATCATATTACGATAATGGTTATAATTTAGATGACTCTTATTTGGCTAGTTATTCCTAGATTCATGGTTGGGAAGTCTTTTTCTACCAAAAAACCCTTCACACTAAATTTACTCATGATATAAATGTCATCCTAGTATAAGAGGATCCTTCAAGCATAGCTGACCATTCTTCCCAACCGGTGCATGAGCCTCATATTTCTTGACCGGTCACACTCTCACATTCCAACATCAACTTAGATGACTTATTCTCCTCCTTGACAGAAGATCATGTTTCCAAATATTGACTACAAAGTTGATGATCTCATGGGTGATGATCTTGTTTATCATGCCTCGATGACTGGCCAACACACTAATCCATTAGTACCATCCTCACCCATCACATCGGTGCCCTCATTAGATACTCTCACTAGCCCTTTGCAGCCTACGAGACCTCTCCCCTTACCTCTTTCCCTTATGGATCCTTATTATTCTAAGATTGAGTCGTATTGCACATGACATGATGTTTTTGATGGTAGAGCCTAATAATGCCACATGAAAAATCTTGAAGATGAGGTCAAACGTGATCAAATAAAAAATACTACACAACCTTCTACTTAAGATCCTTTCTTTCTCTCATCATGGATATTTCCCACACACCAATGCCGACTACTAGGTTATGTGTAGCAAGCATCCCATTCTAGAAACATCCTCTTAAAACTGACCACCTTCCTCTAGGCTAGCTATACCAAAACCTACTTATGGACCACCACCTCATTATGATCCTCGTCCCACTATGGATGTTATTTGACATGATGTTATCACTAAATTGGAGGATCAGTTCGATAATACAATATTTTCTACATGGTCTTAAGTCCATCGTCAAGTATCTATTACACAATACGCCATTGATGACCTCATGACTCGTGCCCAAAGCCACATTCTACATCAAGTTGATGATATTATCACCGATATGTTGCAATCTATTTAGCCTCTTGGATAGTTACCTACAAGTACTTTGATTACATATTTCTTCTTTGGCCCATTCCCTCATCTTTTCTTGGGCTCTTGGCCCCACTTGGGTTTTACACAAACATCCTCTATCATTGTTTACATTCTCGACACCCTGTTCGGTTTATCATTCCAATCTCAAAAATATCATTACATCATTTCTTAGGTTGTTTAATATACTTGGATTCATCACCATTCATGCCTTGACATCCTATCATTAGATGTCTTGGCCTTGTTTCACCACTTGGCTTTTTCACATCCCATGAATTGGGCTATCTTTTTATCCCCTTCTTGTTTTCTTTACATATCTATCACAATATCATTGTTCCTAAGTATCATGGTATTATCACATACATACATGCAAAAATCAAGTAAATGATAATTAAAACAACATACAAACATACAAATACCCAAATAAAATAAAATAAAATAAAATCACCATATGTGTGTGTATGTATATGTATGTGGGTGTGCATGTGTGTGTGTGTATATATATATATATATATCTTGAATCAATTTTTATACATTAAAAAAAAAAAAAAAAAGTCTCGAGCCCATCTACAATATGACTCAAGCACTGTTAGTGCAAAATCACAAAGCACCCCCGGATGCGAGATCGGGTTTAGGTTGATCACTTTGGCATCCGGTGTGATTGCATAACATTGAATCCTTTCTCCAAGTGTGGGACTTGAAAAAATGAGAAAGGATTCTCCAGAGAAGGCTGGTTCCTATTCCTCCTGCATTCGGATGCACATGAAATATGCAGAGGGTTTTCTCAAAACCTAATCTAATGCGCAAGGAGACAAGGTAAGAAGATGCATAAAATAAATATAAGCTAATAGAGGTGATGCACCGAGGAATGAAGAACACCTATTTTTCCAGTGAACACACAGACCATTTGAATGTGATATAAGATCATGCACAAATGACAAAACTCGAGTGAAAGACGAGGAGGATGGAAAAATTAACACGAGAGAGGGTGAGAATCATCCACGAGACATGCATTACTTGCTCTAAAGATTGATACAATACACTGCAGAATGCCAAGAGGCAGAGTCGTATTACAGTTTCAAATGAGAGGTTCGAACTCCACAAATTCACCTGATAGGAGAAGAAGGGAGGAGCAAAACAGAAAATGTTCGACCCTTGAAAAGAAGCTCCTCTTTACAATATATAGAAAGAATGAGAGAGGAAAGAGAGAGGGGGAAGCCAAATCTACTCCAACCACCTCCAGGTTGCATTCAGTTCATCTCATTATGACAGAAGTGGCGGATCCTGGTAAAACGGTGGGCTGTCCAACGAAGCGCGAACCCATCTGCTTTGCATTAAAGTTGTTTGTTGAAGCATTACTTCTGCTTGTTATTTCACGCCAGAGGTGTTTCTTGATTTTATCTCTCCAAACTGAACCAAAATGCAAGATTGACCCCGGAATCGTGTAGAGAATCTCACAAGCTTTCCGTTGATATAAAGAACGTGCAAATCCGAGCTCTGGATCGAAAGATATGTCGATCTGAAGATTTAGGGCACAAAACAGGTGAAAACAGATTTTTAAATTTCTTCCCGCGCTCTGCCACCTGGATGACACGTGGCAGGTTCTGATTCACTGAGCAACTCTCTCTCCTCCACCTCTCGGCGGGCTCTCTTTTGAAATTTCCTTGTGGGCCCTAGCTGGGACACGTGGCACTATCCCATTGGTTCGGGCTGACCCTTCAAATCTCGCCCTTTGACCTTTTCCCTTGTGACACGTGTCATGATTTGGTTGGTTCTCGGCCCTTTCGGCTCCTTCGTGTCCACCGCGTCCATTTGTCCCGGATGTCCCAGTGCTGCTTGGGACAAAATCCTTCGATTCACCCGATTCGGCCGGTTCGCGTCCATTTGTCCCAGATGTCCCTGTGCTTCGCGGGACAAATTCTTCCGGTTCGCCCGATCCGGCCGATTCACGTCCTCACGGCCCAGATGTCCCATTTGCCTCCGGACTGTTTGTTCTCATTTCAGCCGAACCGGCCGGTTCGCGTATCTTTGTCCCAGATGTCCCAAAGTAGTTAGTGCGAAAGTTCTCCTTTTCGGCCGATCCGGGCTTTCCGCGTCCGCCGCGTCCATTTGTCCCACTTGTCCCAGTTTTCCTTGTGCTGAAGTTTCTTGTTTCGGCCGAACCGGCCGGTTCGCGTCCTTCGCACTCTTGTCCCACTTGTCCCTTTGCTATTTGGGCCACCTGTAGGCTTTTCGGCCGATCCGCGCCTTGATGTCCCAAATGTCCCGACTGTCCCGGGGACTAGGACTTAGCCGATTTTCACATTTTTTTCTGGCCCAAGCTTATCTTCTGCAACTTCTTCGCATCTTCTCAGAGCTTGCTTTTTTCAACCTGGACGGGAGAGTTAGAAAAATTTCTGAAGGGACCCTAGAAACATGACTTTTTGCCCTGAATCAATTTATCTGCCTGGGACTTGAGAATTCTGATGCATGTTATCAAATTAACCCTGGGGGGGTGAATTTTGGATAACAATTTGGCGACTCAGCGGGGTCACCTGCCTGCTAGGTAGAAGATCAGTGGCCTTTAGTGATCTATTGGGCATGGAGTCATAAGCAATAACCTGAAACGAGCCTGATATCTAATCCCGAGCCTGATACTGCAACTTCTTCTCCAACAACACTCTGAACTGTAGAAAACAACCTGAGAGCAGCAAAACCAGTGCGAAGCACTTAGCAAAATCGAAACCTAACTACTGGGACAATGTGCACAAGCACTTGGAGGAATGAAAATCTAATTAATATTTACAAGGTAGTGAACTTCCCTCTAGAGGCAACGCTTGAGATAGATTCCATTGACTGGAATCTGCAGTTCTTCACCATCCAATGAGGCCAATTGGAAAGCATTGCTGCTCTTGCGCTTCGTGACCATGTATGGGCCACTCCAAATGGCATCAAATTTGAAATGCCTTCCTGGTTTTTCCCGATCTGCATCCCATTTCAACACTAGATCTCCAACTTGAAAAGATCTATCCTTGGCCTTTCACAAAGGTCTTCTTAATCAAAGCTTGATCATTTTCCATTGCTTGGGATGCGATTTCGATCTCTTGTAGCTCCATCAGCTCCGCATATCTCACCTCTATAGGCTCAAATTCAAGCAATTCTATTTGCTTCATGAGTTCCAATGTTGGAAACTCAAGTGACATGGGCAAGATTGCCTCTCTTCCATAAACAAGCTTAAATGGAGAATTACCTGTGGATCTTTTGGGAGTGATCCTATCAACCCATAAGGCTGATTTCAGTTTGGTATGCCAAGCCCTCGATTCTCATCAAGAGTCCTCCCGATGATCCTTAGCAAGTTCTTTTTGTAGACTAGGCCCGGCCATTACCTTGAGGGTAATAGTTTGATGAAGTGCTTAGGTAGATCCCGTTCTTGACAGCCCACTCAGTCACCTTAGATCTAATGAATGCCAATGCGTTATCAGAGATTATTGTAGTAGGTACGCCAAATCTGGTAGTTATCCCCTCGTAAAAGTCCAAGATGCTAGACTCATTCACCTCTTTGAGTGCTACTGCTTCTGTCCATCTGGTGAAGTAGTCTGTGGCTGTCAAAATCCATTTGTGCCCTTGGCTTGAATTGGGATTGATGGCTCCAATAAAGTCTAAACCCCATTGCATGAATGGCTGGTCAACTGAGATTGGTTGTAATGGAAGGGCAGCGAGTCTCTCTTTTCCTGTGAAGAATGCACAATTCTTACATCTCTTGATCCATGCATAGCAATCACTAAATATTTTAGGCCAATAATAACCAGCCTTCATGATTTTTAGAGTTGTCACTCTTGGTGCAAAATGGCCACCAGCTGGTCCATCATGAAACTCTTTTAATACCCTTTGGATCTGACCTGTGTTAATGCATCTCAGCAGCACTCCATTCACATCCTTCTTGAACAAAACTCCATCAATGATGGTATATGGAACAGCCTGCAACCTGAAGTATCTTCTCTTCGCTTTGCTCATTTCTGGAGGGCACAGGCCTGTTTGTAGGAAGTGCATAATGCCTTGGGTCCAGCAAGGAGTCGGGGCAGAATTGTCTTCTTCTTGTCTGCCACTCGGCTCATGGCTGTCTTGAACTGTCAAAACAGCCTCTTCTTCGTTGCATACTTCTTTTTGCTTCCCCAAAACCAGCTGCTCACACAATCCTTTCCCTCTTACCAGCTTGGTGATCTTGATCTCAATGTCATACTCCATGACACGGGTGATCCAACCTGCCCTTTTCTCATTCAAATCCTTGTTGAGGAGGAAGTCCTTAACCCCAGCATGTGAGACCAGCAACTGGACCTTGTTGTTTGAGACTAAATGCTTGAAGGGTAAGTGCACCAAGTTGGGGGACAATTAAGTGGACATCAAATCCTGAATTTTACATTAAAAACAACAAAACATCAAATTTAGTCTTCCGCGGACTTGAACCATGCTGAAAAGTAAAAACTATGTCATAAAAATAGTACCATTGCATAGGGGAGGCTATTAGCTTTGTAGAAATACTAATTTTAAAGTGAATAGAAGAGGATAAATATCATTTTATAATTTTTTACTAATAGTAGGTCTTCAAGAAACTTTTTCCTATGAATGTTTATGTCTACGTTTAAGACTGCAAAATTTGTTTCACTTATCAGAATGTGATAAAACTTATACCATCCCAACCGTGGTGAAATTATATACATTTTCAAAAAAAAAAATTATTTGATTTCAATATTTTTTGATGAAGTTATGGCGGGCAAACGGAAAGTGCTCTGTTTTCTTTATGTTTTCATACCACTTTCACGGAAAAAATCATAAAAAATAAAATATTACTAAAAAAAATACAAAATAAAATCCATCCCAAGATAGATAGTGGCATATAACTTCTCACCAAAGGAAAAAAATATATATTAATTTTTGGTCATCCAAATTGTGGGCAAACGGACTATAATCTTATCGGTGTTTTTAAAAAAAAATACCAAGTCATTGAATTTTGAGTGTTTAATATAGCTAATCTTGTCCATTTTTTACAAAAATTAGTATTTTAGAAACTAGATTCCAGATTCTATGATTCATATTAATATAATTTTGTCTAATTTTGAGTGTATGTATTGCTAATAATCCCTACAAGTTGATATTATGTTGTTATTTGCAATATGATGTCCACGGATGACCCTATATTTGTCCATCAACTTCCTGCACTTACCCCGAATTTCTTCAAGCTTCTGATTACTGCAAGCACATGCTTTTCAATAAAAGAGTACCTCACTTCGCAGTCATCTAGGCTCTGGCTGAAGAAGGCAATCGGCTGTTCATCATTATCTTTGTTCTGTTGTACCAGAATGGCAGAAATAGTGTCATCACCTCCAAATGCATAGAGGATGAAATCCTTGGAAAAGTCTGGGTTGATGAGAGTGGGTGCTTGGGAGATGGCTTCTTTGATTGCTTCAAAACTCTCCTTGCCTTCTGCCATCCACTTGAAAGCCATGCTTTTCCTTAACATTTTGGTGATGGGCTTGACAAGGGCTGCAAAATCTGGGACAAACCTCCGAACAAAGTTTATCCTTCCCAGGAAACTCTGAAGGGATTTCTTGTGGCTTGGCAATGGTAGAGCTCTTATGGCTTCAACCCTCTCTGGATCAATCGCTAATCCTTCCTTGGAGACAATATGGCCAAGGAGCTTCCCTTCATGTGTAAGAAAGATGCACTTCTTAGGATTTAAGGACACTCCGAACTTTCTACACCTCTGAAACACTTGCCTGAGGTGAAAGAAATGGTCTGCTGCATTCTTTGAGAAGACAGTAATATCATCTAGGTATACCAGCACTATCTTGTTGATCAAGCCTTTGAATGCCATATCCATAGCTCGCTGGAATGTTGCTCCGGCATTCGACAGTCCAAATGGCATCTTCTTGTAAGCATATGTGCCCCATTTGGTTGTGAAGGTTGTCTTGAACTGGTCTTCCTCCTTTACCATAATCTGATTGAAGCCTGAGTAACCATCAAGTAGTGAAAACCTTTCTGAACCAGCTACGACCTGCAATATTTGCTCCATGGAAGGGAGTGGATAATGGTCCTTGAGAGAGGCTCTATTCAAATCTCTGAAGTCAACACACAGCCTGATCTCTCCACTCTTCTTTCTGACTGGAACTAAGTTGGCAACCCAACTAGAATGCTTGATTGGGAATATGATTCTTGACTCAATCAGCTTGTCCAATTCTTTCCTCATGAGAGGCTCCATGTGTGGATTGACTGGTCTCTGTTTTTACCTGACTTAGTATTTGGATCCAACTCGATGGTATGCTGAGCTAAGTTGGGATTGAAACCTTTCAAGTCTTCATAGCTCCAAGAAAATACGTCAGGGAATTCTTGACATAGCTGTATGAACTCACACCTTTCTTGCTTAGTTGTCATCTTTCCAATTTGCAATGGCTTGTTCTCTTCTACCAAGATGGATACCGAATCTTCTCTCTTGACCTGAATGTTTGCTTTCTCTTTTCTAAACTGATCATTGGGGTTAAAAATGGACTCCAAAGTGATAAGTCCCTTGGGCAGCTTGTCAGTTCTGTTTGTATCACTTGGTCACCATATTGTTGTTCCAACTTTTCTTGATTCTTAGCTGAGAACTCAGCTTCTTCTTGCAAGAAATGGATGATTTGCTGGTCATTCTCAAATACTTGCCAATTGACATCGTTATCCGGCACCGAAGGCCGACAATCACGTAGATGTTTGGCTGTACCTTTTCTTTTGAATGTTTTCTACAATGTCAAAGGCTGCCCCTCTTTGCTACAAGCCTGTCGTGACTTGATTCTCTTTCCTAGGAATGGCTTTGATGCCGAAACCCTCAAAATATTCCATGAGGTCCCACACCCTGTTCTTGTAGCACCTGAGTAGATCATTTTTGGCAGCATGTTGTCCCTTGACCTGATTTACAATCAATTCACTATCCCCAAAAACTTGCAAGTTCTTTATTTTTTTCTTGATTGCCCAATGCATCCCTTGCACCAAGGCTTCATATTCAGCAGTGTTATTGGAGCATGCAAATTGAAATCTAAAATCTGAGTAGTACTTTACTCCTTGAGGTGAAACAAGCATGGCTCCACCTCCTGCACCTTTTCTACTCCTTGATCCATCAAAAAACAGCTGCCATACCTCATTGTCATCCTTGTGGTTTGGCTTAGTGATGCTAGGAATAGGTTGACTTTCTTCGTGTATACAATAGACTCCTAGCTCAGATTCTTCTATTCCTTGATAAGGATCAAAAGCATGTACCTTGCTTGCCCATTCATCAAGAGTTAGATCCGGGATGTTTCCAACTTTAGTGTCAGTTTCATCAGTGCTAGGGTGATCTTCTTGATCAAATGCCGAGCAATTGGCATTAATCTGACTTGGAGTGTAGGGCTCAATATGGAAGTTTGCAATAGGTTCAGATCTGATTGTGGTCTTAGTTCCATATCTTGTCCTGAATAGCATGTGAGACCAATCAGCGGACAAATATCCCCCAATCTTGGCAGTGAAGTCCCTTGACAAACATAGGGCAAAGAGTGGTGGAAGGTCTATGACTGACACATCTTGTAAAACAACAATATTTGGACATGCGTGCAAGGTAAGACTCAAATTTCTAATCACTCCAAACTGTTGCTATTGTTGTCCCATCCAACTGCACTACCCCTTTGGATGTTGTTTCATATTGAAGCCCTAGCTGATCAGCTATTTGTTTGGGCATGACAGAGCTACTTGCTCCAGAATCAATCATGCAATTATGCACTAGCTAATTTCCAATGATTAATGAAACATAGAAAGGAGGGGGTTTCAACATCTTACCTTGTTGTCCTCCATGATTTCCTTCAGATTGGGCAGCATTTGTAAGCACTTTGTCTTGCATTTGTTGATTCAAAAGTGGCGATCCTTCATGGCGACTTGCAGCAGATCTCTTTGGCCTGGGATAGATAGGGATTCCCACATAGATATATTGACATTTGTCTTCTTCATCTGATCAATGATACTGAATGGTGATGAAGGATCTCTCTATTGTCCCTTGGTTTGCACATTTACTCCTTGTATGTGGGCAGCGGCAATTTGGCATTTGAGTTGGCTTAGGGGTTGTTCTTGGCTGCCCTTGTGCATTTGAAATGGGATTTCGCTTGCCAATCATTTGTGGAGCCGTGGAAGGTTGTGGATTGGGTGGGGCTAATGGCTGCTCTTCACCCAAATTTCTCCTTTTTGACCTTGTGTTTCTTCTGCAACACCTTGAGAAACTCCCTGGTTCATGCCACAAAATCCTCTGCTTGCCAATTTACCAATGTGGTGTCATTTGGGGCTGATTGCTGTTGGAATGTTTCTTGTTGTTGGCTATTTTCTTTATTTGTTCTCACCCTCAAACACACCGATAGTTGTTACCATTAAAGCTTGAGTCAAAGCACCATTGAAGCACATGGATTGATTATGAGGCTCATTACATGGAAAACACCAATCATACTCCTGGGCAATGTTGTTTTGTGCTGGTACTAATGCCTTAGAGGCAGATATGGCATTTGGATTATAGGGCTGGAATGGTCTATTGGTAGGAGGCCTTGCTTGATCTCGATTTGGTGGATTGGGTGGCCTTTGAGGCTGATATGGCTGCCTATTAGGTTGAGCTTGAGGCTGATACGAAGGTCTAAAACCTTGAGCTTGCTGTCTTTTGAGTGTAACCAGCTCATTACCTAAATTTTGCAGTTGCTTCATGACCTCTTGAAGCTCATTTGAGGCACTAGAAGATGAAGTAGAAGCTTCACTTGAATTCTGATTTCTAGGAGTGGGAGAAGGAGCTAAGACAGGTGCCTGACTAGTACTTGGGCTCTCTAAACTTGGATATAATGGCATTGGAGGCCTAGGAGCCAATTTACCAGCTTGAATAAGACAGTTTTCGGCTCTAATGGCAATGCTATAAAAGGCGAGTAAGGTTGCGCCTCCCATTGATTGAATTAACATAGAAATATCAGAATTCAAAGCTTTAAGATAGTATAGAAAAGCACCTTCTGCTGTTGGCCTGACTGCCACTGGAATCCTATCCCAAGACTTTTGAAATCTGAAGTTGAAGTCAGTCAGCTGCTCATTGGGAGCTCTCTTGATAGTTGTTAATTGTTCCAAAGAATGACAAATTGTCTCCCTTTTCCCCAAGCTGCTCATGGAGAACTATGCATAATTGATTCCAATTTGTGATAGAACCGGTTTGTAAGGCTCTGAACCATCGCAATGCCTTCCCTTTGAATGATGATGCCAAAGCAATTTGTGACCACATCCATTTCATTTATCTCATGGATTGCACAGATGTTAGCAATGTCTTTGACATGATCACCAGGAGTGGTATGATTTTCTCCAGTGAAAAATGGAATGTTCTTCAACGCTGCAATTGGAACTGGATTCTGTGCATTGAGGGCAAGTGGGCTGCTGCCAGTGAAATTGACAAAGGGATTTGCTGGTTGCACCATTCTGATTGGTCGAAGGACTCTTGAATACTGAATGAAAGGCCGAGCAGGTGGAGGAGTTGAGAGAGTTCTGTTTGGTGGAGATGGAGACCTTTGAATCCTTCTTCCTCTTTGCCTTCTTCTTGGAGATAATTGCAGGTATTCAAACAGCACTTCTTCTTCTCCAACTCTTGACCTTGTGATTCTTCTCATAAGCTCTCAGGCCTGCACTGCTGAAACCAGTTGATCTTCCTTTTGGAGTCACCAGATATGTGAATAATAGCTCTTTTCAAGCAAGAAAATTGCAGCAGATGCATATCAACTTTGCTGCAATAAAAATGAGACCTCTAGGTCCCACCGGGCGTGCCAAAACTGTTAGTGCAAAATCACAGCACCCCTGGATGCAGATCAAGTTTCTAGGTTGATCACTTTGGCATCCAGTGTGATTGCATAACATTGAATCCTTTCTCCAAGTGTGGGACTTGAAAAAATGAGAAAGGATTCTCCAGAGAAGGCTGGTTCCTATTCCTCTGTTCAGATGCACACGAAATATGCAGAGGGTTTTCTCAAAACCTAATCTAATCTGCCAAGGAGACAAGGTAAGAAGATGCATAAAATAAATCTAAGCTAATAGAGGTGATGCACCGAGGAATGAAGAACACCTATTTTTCCAGTGAACACAGACCATTTGAATGTGATATAAGATCATGCACAGATGACAAAACCTGTAGTGAAAGATGAGGAGGATGTAAAAATGAACACAGAGAGGGCTGAGAATCATCCACAGACATGCATTACTTGCTCCAAAGATTGATACAATACACTACAAAATGCCAAGAGGCGAGTCAGACTGATTTCAAATGAGAGGTTCGAACTCCACAAATTCACCTAATAGGAGAAGAAGGGAGGAGCAAAATAGAAAATGTTCGACCCTTGAAAAGAAGCTCCTCTTTACAATAAATAGAAAGAATGAGAGAGGAAAGAGAGAGGGGGAAGCCAAATCTACTCCAACCACCTCCAGGTTGCATTCAGTTCATCTCATTATGACAGAAGCGGCGGATCCTGGCAAAACGGCGGGCTGTCCAACAGAAGCGGCGAACTGTCTGCTGCATTAAAGTTGTTTGTTGAAGCATTACTTCTGCTTGTTATTTCGTGCCAGAGGCATTTCTTGATTTTCTCTCTCCAAACTGAACCAAAATGCAAGATTGACCGGAATCATGTAGAGAATCTCACAAGATTTCCGTTGATATAAAGAACGTGCAAATCCGAGCTCTGGATCGAAAGATATGTCGATCTGAAGATTTAGGGCACAAAACAGGTGAAAACGGATTTTTAAATTTCTTCCCACGCTCTGCCACCTGGATGACACGTGGCAGGTTCTGATTCACTGAGCAACTCTCTCTCCTCCACCTCTCGGCGGGCTCTCTTTTGAAATTTCCTTGTGGGCCCTAGCTGGGACATGTGGCACTATCCCATTGGTTCGGGCTGACCCTTCAAATCTCACCCTTTGACCTTTTCCCTTGTGACACGTGTCATGATTTGGTTGGTTCTCGGCCCTTTCGGCTCCTTCGCGTCCACCGCATCCATTTGTCCCGGATGTCCCAGTGCTGCTTGGGACAAAATCCTCCGGTTCGCCGATTCGGCCGGTTCGCGTCCATTTGTCCCTCGATGTCCCTGTGCTTCATGGGACAAATTCTTCTGGTTCACCCGATCCGGCCGATTCGCATCCTCACGGCCCAGATGTCCCATTTGCCTCGGACTGTTTGTTCTCATTTCGGCCGAACCGGCCAGCCGGTTCGCGTATCTTTGTCCCAGATGTCCCAAAGCAG
The DNA here is from genome assembly GCA_018340775.1 of Taxus wallichiana var. yunnanensis. Lineage (NCBI taxonomy): Eukaryota > Viridiplantae > Streptophyta > Pinopsida > Cupressales > Taxaceae > Taxus > Taxus wallichiana. The sequence continues at coordinate 931,069,371 of CM031234.1, forward strand.
TTAGTGTGAAAGTTCTCCTTTTCGGCCGATCCGGGCTTGCTGCGTCACCGCGTCCATTTGTCCCACTTGTCCCAGTTTTCCTTGTGCTGAAGTTTCTTGTTTCGGCCGAACCGGCCGGTTCGCGTCCTTCGCGCACTCTTGTCCCACTTGTCCCTTTGCTGTTTGGGCCGCCTGTAGGCTTTTCGGCCGATCCGCGCCTTGATGTCCCAAATGTCCCGACTGTCCCGGGGACTAGGACTTAGCCGATTTTCACATTTTTTTCTGGCCCAAGCTTATCTTCTGCAACTTCTTCGCATCTTCTCAGAGCTTGCTTTTTCAACCTGGACGGGAGAGTTAGAAAAATTTCTGAAGGGACCCTAGAAACATGACTTTTTGCCCTGAATCAATTTATCTGCCTGGGACTTGAGAATTCTGATGCATGTTATCAAATTAACCCCTGGGGGGTGAATTTTGGATAACAAAGACACCCTCATACCCCGTGGGGTCTCTAGATGCTTTAGGCCAATGTGGTCATGTTATCTTCTCTCGTTGTGTGAGCCAGGATGTCACCTAGATCAGGTTCGAGAGGACTCCCCATGTGCTCTTGTTAGCTGGGTCTCTAATCAAGTAATCTTTATCTTATCTCTTTGGGAATATGATAGGAAATTTTCCTACTCTGTACTCAAGGATGCTTGCACCTACAATAAACTATGTAATGTCATATCTATGCTACCGGTAGTCACCTACGGTTGTGCATCTTGATATCTCCTCAATGTCATAGATGCATCACCCATTAAATCTTTGATTGATGGTGTTGTTAGATCCACCATCATTATAGTATCCTATACACCTAACATGTAATCCAAGATCTCATGATGGTGCTCTCAATCAAGGAGTGCCACTCCTCCATAGTATGCTCTACAAAATTAGTAAAAATATTAAATGGGGTGTCTAGAAAAGGCGGTCCCGGAAGTATGAGGGGCTTCCTCACAAGGATTTCAACCCATTGTTTTATGTAATCAAGCAAAGACATAAGGCCAATCATGATATAGGATGGATAAAAATAATGATTGTTCTGATAGTTTAATTTATTACAAATTTATAGCATATAATGAAAAACCTAGATATATAAACTATAACCTAGAAATATGAATCAAATTCAGTGTTAGAAACTTAGATGATGATGGGTTCTCAAAAGTGAGCTCGGATAATCTATCTCATATTATTCAAAGAGGTTGGAGTCATAATCATTGGTATGCTCGTCTCTAAAAAATCAGGGATGAATTCATGTCCCTTGTTCTCTTGTCATACTGATAATAAGATGTAGAGTTGAAATATTGATATTCAAGTTGTTTAATAAATTTAGTTTGGTTTGTTGATTTAGTGTTAGAGTCCCAAATTTCCAATCCAGCTTTGTAGCGGTATTCAAACCAGGCCAAATCAGCTCAAATGCAAAGAATTTTAAAATAGGCCTCCCAAAACTCATTTGTGGCCTCATGAATCCTCTGAGTGGTTTCGAATATGCTTTACAACTGATCTAAAGGGGCTGAATGTATAGCACAAAGTTCCAAATCAAGAAATACGTCGTATTTATCCCAATGTAAAGGGTGACGAATAATTGGAAGGGAATTAATGTTGGTTATCTCATGAGCTTGGCCACCTATAGCCATCTACAAAATCCATTCTTGACAGTATGTTAGAAAGGATAGAGAAATATATGCAATGGATGAATAATAATATGATAAAAGTTATAGGAGGTAGGTTTAACAGAAATGCGGGATTTTCACTAAATCACTAAGCGTTTCTAAGTTAACATAAATAGTATAAAAAATTAATGAATTTACGACAAATTAATCAGTTTGATTTCAATTATAGTGTAAATTAAAAGGATTTTTGACAATGGATGTTTTGAATATAAAAATAAAAGATGCAACTGTAAAGTCCTATCTTGATTTGAATGAATATTGAAGCTATCAAAACTTGTAAATTAGTGAAGATCATGTTTAAAAATGGTGAGTGTAGGTGTTGGATGACAAGAAGATGTAGTGACAGAGATGAATTATACTAACATAGGCTTCAATGGATCTACAAATGAAGGAGGATGCATAACTGGAAACTCAAAGCTCTTGGACAAAATGTAGAAGATTCTCCAAATGGGAACAAATATATAAATGATATAGAGTTAATCCTGTTGTAACACTATGCTAAAATAGGACTAATAACGTTTTCAATCGAAAATATGGAAGGATATAGATAATGGGCTTGAATATTTAAGCAGATGATCCCTGAATGAGACTACAAATCAGGATTACATAATCATTGGCATTTTCTTGAAACGCCAGTGATTTCGGGTTATTCGAGTTTATTTAGTTAATAGTTGAAACAATTTCCTAATTCAAGTTTATTTGTTGTGTATTCGAGGGATAAGATCATGAATTTGTTTTTGAATGTGTTGTGTTGTCATATGAGGTGTCATGTTTGTTTAGAAAATAGTTAGATTATGTTCTATTTTAGCCTAGGTTTGTTTAGGATATATTTTAGGTGGTTTAGTTAGATATATTAAACATATATCATAGGATAATGTCTAATAATAATAGATTATGTTAGGATATTTAAATAAAAAAATCTTATGAGTATATTAAACAATGCATTATAGATATGTCGGGATAAAGGGGTTTCAAAATAATTTCATATTAGGGGATAATTTTAAAATAATAACCTAAATGATAATATATATTTTTAAGCTAATGGATATGAATGTGATAGATTATAAATGTGAACGACACATAAATGAAAGATGGGGAGTGTAGAATTTTTGTATCTACAGTACGTAATCGTAGTGCTATGTACTACGTTGATTTGATGAGAAGGAACCTTCTTAGAAGATCCCAAACTTTTAGTGATTATAGGTATAGGTAAGGAATTAGATGTAATGGTTGTGGATATTTTATAAGTTTCTTTCAATTTTGTAGATCTTAAGGAAGAAAACCCTTATTTAGAAGGTTTTTATGGTAGCATGGAGGGATTTACAATATTTTATAGAGTTTACTGGTGTAAAATAATAGTCACAAAAGGCTTAAAAGTTATACCAAGAAGGGTTTCATCTGCCGAGAGCCAAAATGATTAAGAGGTTGTAAAGTAATGATGGATCATTCAAGGATCCTTTTAAGGGTTGATTTGTAATATCCTTTTAAGTATGAATTTAAAGGAGATGATTATTCTTTTTTTTTTGAAAATGTGAAAGAAACAACCTTCTATGTGGTTTCTTCGGATGTGTTCAGGGAAACATTCTTCGATTGTATAACCGTGATTGGAAATTTAGATGAAGGATGTCGCCTAGAAAGGAGGGAAGAGATTTTTATTTTTGTGTCAATGTTGATAGGATGATTTTTATGGTTTTTGGCTTTCTAGATAGAACGACATGTAGTTGTTAATATCCATTTTTTCCCTACTAAAAATGGAGAACTCCAGATTTTGAACAGGGGAGTTAATCGAGGTTGAAAGGACAGCCCTAGGGGGCCACACTTAGCTAGAAAAATGGATTAAATGGTTGCATTGAACAAATGGATCTTTGATATCCCATTGTGCTCCCATGGCCCCTTGGTTAAATAAAAATTACATAAATTTAGCAAAGAGTCCAAGAAATCTGAAAAAATTGCCAAAATTGGCTAACGCCAGAAGCGTTTTAGCGAGCTATGGAGAATTTAGGTGAGCCATGGAGGGAATCATGTTGTGTTGACAAGATGGCTTTTTAGGATTAATATTATTGTTTAAACATTATTAATCATTATTTGTAATATAATATGAGTTGGTTAACAACTCATATTATTAATTGTTATGTTTGTTATTATATTTGTTTATATGTGAAGTTGTTAATAAACAACTTACGTATATAGTTTTGTGAGGATTTGGTTAGTAGATTGTTGGAGAGAATATCTCCATGATTATAGGGAAAAGCTTCCCTATATACATATGCAATTCCCGTATGAATGTAATGTATCTGAACATCAATATATACAACAGTGAAGAATTATTACTGTGAAAATATGGCTTACCAATTACATTTGGTATCAAGAGCATGGTCGATTCATGAGAGATTTGATTGATATTTTAGTAGATATTGAATTCTTTTAGTGTGGTTTAACCAGTCTGTTCATTCAATCTCTTGAATTATTTGATGGTGTTCTAATCTCTGTAGATGTCTTGGAGAATATATGGTGACACATCTTCATCATTATATATTTTGAGAGTTGTCTAAGGGTGCAGTTCATAAAGCATTTTATTTATCAAAGTCTCAACCATTACGTTGAAATTTAGTTGTTGATATTTCTCAACATCTAGAGGAGGCAATTTGTATATCCATGTGCCTGTGCATATAATGGATCGTGGTTTCTACCTCCAACGATTGAACAGATCTAGCGTTTCTTGCATGCCCACAGATATCATTCACATCATTTTATGCTTTGACAGTGTAGAATATATCATTGTTTATCAAAATCTCTCCTCACAAGCAGAAGAAATTTGGTTGGAAATCATGATACAGTTATTTATTTATACTTTTGGAGCAGAGGAATATTGCCCCTGTGTATTTTTCAGATCGACTGATATAAACTCGTGTTCAGTTTATTCTGTCATACGCATGCAATGAAACTCGTGCAAGATAAATCAAGAATAGCTTGACACGGTCTTGAAAGTGGTCATGCCTTGCGTGTGGAGACCTGTTTGCTTTGGTATTACGGCCTCTATAGGTGGTGGCTTCCAAAAACTACCCACTCATACGGGTATTAAAACTTGTATGCCAAGTTCAAATCATCTACATCAAATTCAACATCGGTGAATCACATTACATCGACTAAAGTGGTGCGATCTATACTCACTCAAACATCAACTTCAAATAGAGATCTCCCTCATAATTCTTGACTCGTGACATAAAATAGGACGTCTATCAATATGTAAGAATTCTCCATGGATTTATCACACCTTGGTTATCTTTCAAAGGTGCAAAAGATTTAATAATATCTACATCGAGTGGCTCAAGCTCATTGTAAACTCAGATAAGTGTAAAATGGGAGCAATATCGGTTGAAGCCGACTCCCCTAAGAGTGCATTTTTAGTTGAAACCGATGCTCTAAGGTATAATGGACATTCCACTAGAAAAATTCAATGGTCTCAATTTTCACACATGGAAAGTCAAGATCCAGATGTAGTTGATGAACAAAAATCTTTGGAGGATAGTAGATGGAAAAGAACCAACACCTTCAGATCCAACCAGATTGGTAGAATGGGAAACACGGGATGATAAAGCCAAAGCCATTATTGGCCTTGCCCTTTCAGATTTTGAATTACATTATGTTGATCTAGATAAAAACTCAAAGGACATCTGGGATAATTTGAGCAAATTATTTGGTTCAAAAGTAGTTAATGCAAATTTTTCCCTAAAAATTCAGTTTTTCAAGCTCAAAATGATTGATGGAGATATAATGTCTAGTCACATCAATAATTTACGATCTCTTCTGAGACAACTTGCAAAAGTAAAATCTCCAGTAGATGACGAGGATGCAAAAGCTATTCTACTGAATAGTTTACCACCCAAATATAGTAATGTTGTTTTCACTCTTGGTCAGATGCCTTCCAACTCATTGGAAGATATGATATCAGCTCTTCTGTCTGAAGAAAAAAGGACTAAAGAAGATATAGAAGAAGAAATGACAATGTATGTGAAAAAGAAATACAAAAAGTTCTTTAAAAAGGAGGACTTAGAATGCTTTTATTGCAAGAAAAAAGGACATATGTCTAAATTTTGCACGACTCGAGCCAAAGATCTTCTCAGTGGAAAATTGAAGCCACATGAAGCAAATATAGTTGTAGAAGAATCTTCTGAATCAGAAGATGAATGAGTGACTGATGAACCTGATTATAATTCTGAAGACTACTTGTTTTGAGTTCAGATTATCAGAGGATGGAGGAAAATGGAGGAAGGAGGTCAATCAGTGACCTCTCATCAGTCACCAATGATGGGGCCGCATAGATGGTTTGGTGACATGTGTGCAGTGTGGTTTCTATTTTTAGTTCATTTTCAGTGTTCTTGTTTGCAGTGTGATGGTTTGTTGAATAAACCCTTTTCGAGATTTTTGGAGGAGTCATGTTTTCAAAATACTCACTTTTGGGAGCAGGAGAATATTTCGAGGTAGACTCAAGGGATGGTTATCTAGCTAGTGTAAAGCTTGTGGATCTTGGAGATTCAAAATTTGGGCACCTAGGAGGAAGGGAAAGTCCCACTAGGAACCCAAAGAGGAAGGGAGCATTCATGCATAATTCAGCTTGACACTACACCTTTACGGGGTAAAGATATAATCTATGGCGTTCGTACCTGGTCTAAGAAGTGATTTTAGGAGGTGGTTCAATTTCTTCGAATATGGTTCTTCGTCATGTTCACATTAAGGGGGTGAAGATTAGTGATTAATAATGTTCACACTAAGGGGGTGAATGTTAGGATTAATATTATTGTTTAAAAATTATTAATTTTTATGTTTGTTATTATATTTTTTTATATGTGAAGTTGTTAATAAACAACTTACGTATATAGTTTTGTGAGGATTTGGTTAGTAGTTTGTTGGAGAGAATATCTCCATGATTATAGGGAAAGGCTTCCCTATATACATATGCAATTCCCATATGAATGTAATGTATCTGAACATCAATATATATAGTGTGAAGAATTATTACTGTGAAAATATGGCTTACAAATTACATGGCTAAGTTAAGGGTGGGATTGGAAAGGTGAGAAAGATTTGGAGCTAGGATATCTCAGAGTAGTTATAGTTTGTGCTTGGAAGGAGAACGGCAGGTCATGAGGTAACTCACCAAGTGAGTTGGTGAAGTTGGTGAGCTCAAGGTTAGAGGAGAGTTTCTCTTTAGGGGCATGGTGTGGTTGATGTAATCTCGATGAGCCCGGAGGTACACGGGATGAAGGGGCTTGGGTTTTTCCGAGTGGGTGAAATCATCGCATTAAATTGTGTGGGCGTGGGGTGGTTCTTGGGAGCACATTGTTTACTGTAAAGTATTTAAAGATTCACTACACAAGGTGAGCCGCAGTAGTCAAGGCAATGTGTCTAGTGCATATGAAGAGGGTATGAATGGCCCAAAGTATCGGGCTCGGTGAGCAAAGTTACGATCGATTCGGATGATTTAGGTGTAGAATACCCAGGTGAAATGGGGACCATGGGGACTTAGTTCCCCATGGAGGCCGGAGGTCTACAATACATGTCGGGGTGGGAGGATAAGTTAGAAATCTTACCGAGGAGTTAAAATTGGGGCAACATAGGCATTGGGAGAAGGAGCTTACTATGGTGTGTGGGTTTGTGTAGTGATCTTAAGATGATGTAACAAGCTAAGATGAAAATGCAACACACGGTGGATGATGAAAGATAACTCGTTGAGCTAGGTGGCAAGTTGGCAAATGAAGCTACTGGACCCTCTAGCCACTTCATCATAGAACCCCACCCATGTACTTTTTATTAAAATTTTATTTGTTTGGGGCATGTACCTTAATACCTCCACTCATAAATGATTAAACAACAAAGTTAAATGTGATGAGGGGAAATGAAAATAAACATCTCCAGTTCTAAAAATGATTGCACATGCCCAAGATTAATTAAATTAGCCCAAAAAGTGACTTGCATTAAATTAATCATAACTTTCTTAATACTCAACAAAATTAGAGAAAATTATACTCGTTGGAATTTTTATTTCACCCTCTTCACTCTAAAATCAAGAAATCAGAAGTTTGCTAGGGGCAGGTGGGGAAAATTGAAGAAAACTATCCAAAATTAAAATGACCACAACCTGGTGGGTGAAATGTAGTAATAAAGAATGGGAGGCCATTTTATTCTACAGCAAGCTACAAAGTGCATGAGGAGATGTATTTTTAGAGTTATCCGTGCCTTTTAAGTTCATTGAATGCTCCTTGATTGTGGTTAAATGCATATTCAAGATTTTCCTTTCCTCTCCCCCTCTCTCTTCTTCTATATATGTAAAATGGAGGGCTCATTTTAAGGTTGTTGGACATTTTTCGATCAGATCCTCCCATTCTATAGCGTACTACAAGTGCTTGTGAGCTTCAAGCCTTCCATTTTGGGGAATTTTATAGAACTTCATACCTTTGACTATGTCACATTTTGGAAGAAATAAAATCAATCTTGTGGTTATTGTTCAATCCTTGTTGGTGTTATTACATTCTCTGACCTCTTCTTTGCATTCAAAGGTATTTTGTGCATCTTCTACTTTCTTGTAAGCTTAAAAATGATTGTGTTTAATTAGAACTATGTTGTGAATATGTGTTTATAGACTATGGTATTCCACATACCCTCTCTATCTCCATTTATGCAAATTTTAATTCATTGGATAGTGTCCCAATCACCCCCTTCTCTTGGTGTTATCACCTCTTTAGTGTAGGATATTTTCCCTTTTCATGAACTCGTTCTCTCCCTGGTCCCTTTGAATTTGTAGAATAGGATTAGTTAGTTTCATTTCCTTCATTATGAGTAGTTTAGCGCTTAGGTTACAAAGAGGAACCAACATTATCGGAGGTTTATCTCAAGTAGTAAGTCCCACAACTTGAGAGACGGTCCAATGTTTCCTAGTTACACCTATGTCCCATTCCATTCACATGTAAGAAAATTAAAGGGTGTTGTAATTTGGTGATAATAATTGCATGATATGTTTTTGAAGTGTGCGTGATTCATATAAGGAAACATGATCTTCAACGGGATTTTCACAACTGTATAATGGGTGGCTTTTGTAAATTTTTTCATGAAATATTTAATGAATTTAACATGGATAGGGCATTAACAGATGAAGATGTTTTTATTTCTATGAAAGGACTAGTGGAAGTTCCTTCTTTTGCGGAAGCTTTATTTGTTGTTTTAGTGGTAGACCTACTAGTAATCGGTTAAGATGTAGATTGTGTGACTATGTTGATAGTATGATGAGCCTAAATATTATTGGATTGTGGTTGACTGGTAGATGGGGAGTGATTAGGGAATGGTTGTTTGAAAAAATCCAAATTTTGATTTTAAGGTGCATTAGGGTTGTCCAATTATAAATCACCTTTTCTAATAAGATCTTGAATATATTTTCGTAATGAGTTGCAGTAACTTTCGATGTCATTTCCCTTGACCCTATGGTATTTACAATAATCATCATCTCTATACCAAGATGGTTTTGAAACATATGTACTAATGGGGTTGATAGGAGGAAGAGTGATCATGCTAGCTAGGATTTTCAAATACTTCACTATATGACTCATTGATAGGGGTATAATAATGTTGAGGATGAGAGCAATCGGTGGTCAAACGTTCTTTAGGAGTGAATTTTATGACTACCGTGTTAGTTGATGTTTTGGATTTATCTTGGCTAGATGATGGTTTGGATGAAAACTCAAGTTTTGGTTTCGTGACCTATGTTTAACTCTACCATTTTCAAGAGCACAAATATCAAGTTTGCAATCCATTGTGAAGGCTTCTTAAAATGTTTAGAAGGATTGGATTTATAATGTAGATGAGATGTGCTTGGAATTGGAACGAGAGAATAATTTTATTTTCTCAGTTTGTGGAAGGGAAAATGATATTTGATTGATAATACCCCTCTAACTAGTGACAAAGTATGCAATAGAATCGTCTTCAAATTTTTAAATTGTGTATTGGTTAGTGAAAGTAATTTTATGGGGAATTATTGATCAAGAAATGTTCTAAGAATAATTGAGCAAGTTGAACAAATGAGAAGAGAAAATATTGTGGGATATTATTATATCAATCTAAAGTAGGGCCAACCAAGGACATATGAAATGTTCTCAACATGAGGTCTTGAACATGTGCTATAAGATAACAAGCACGTTGGAAGGAATTTATATGTTGTTGAGGGTATTCTTTACTATAGCACTTGACGAACTTAGGAAGGTCCTAGTGTGGAGGATAATATTTATAAGGAACCGACGGGTGGATGGGTTCATTACATATTTGTTTGTATGATAATGTGTTCTTAGGACCCATTTAAGCATCTTAGATACTAGATAGTTTATTCATTAAAGCCTAGAGAATGTCACTTTGTGGTTGTTCTTGTATGTAATATATGAGGATGAACCAAGTTGATTAAATGATAATTGATTTAGTTGTTGATAAGGTTGATATTGTGAAGGGATATTATGTTGGAAAGGAATATTTTACTTGATGAGGGCTCTTAGGGGAATGTTATAGATATTTTTGAAACTAAGGGCTAATATGTTTAAAATTATTGATATTGAAGGGGCATAGAAGTTTTGAGAGGGGTTTTATGAATGGGGTATGTGTTGAAAGGGAATTGATGTGTGAATAAGGGGTTGTGATTTTTGTGGAATGTGTTGAAAGGGGAAAAAGAATGAATACGTGGTTGGGATGGTTGAGATATGTTCTAAAAATGGATGGAAGAAATTATGATAGGTTGGTATTGTTGAGGCATGGATTGAAAAGAAGTAGGGATGAGAATATGGTAGAAATAGTATTAATAAGAGGGTCGATGTAGGGATGGACATAACTACATTTTGAATGGAAGAGGTAAATTTTAGGATGGGGGAGGTTGAGCTATACTTGATGGGATGGATATGGAACTCATGTGAGGAGTTTGGATGGTATAAGAGACTAAAGGAGTTTATGTGGATGAGGGTATATGGGTATTATTTTGGGATGATGCAGATCCAGATGAAAGGTCACCAAGATGTTTATTTTTATTATTCGTGTCTTGTGGGAGACCACATTAATATGATATGAAAAAATGGGAGGAGAGGACATGACATTATATGTTTTTCATTCACTTTTGGTGGGATAAGGATTTACCTTTTGGATAACTGAATTATGATTCGGATCAATAAGTCGAGATAAATCACATGAGGGGTCTGGCATGAAGGTCACATTCTAGGTGTGAAAGGTTGGAGATGGAAAACCCAGGTAGAAAGATATGCATTTAGAGCAATATGGTTTGAATCTAAACTTTCATAAAAGATGAGATCCCCACAATCAAAGAAACAAGGACTAGGTAGATCAGATATTTTAGATGACTTAGATATGCTACTAGGAAATGGGGTTGTTCTTGACCATCTGGTCAGGGTGATAGAGTTTCTCATTGTTGTTAAAGTATATGAGAGGTATCCTCAATGCAGGTTTGAATATTTTTAATAGATCATTGGAATATTTCGTTACATTTTTAGAGTTTTGAAAATGGGATTTTTGTCTTCTAGTAATCATGGAAACAAATAATCACCTAAAAATTGAAAATGAAACTAAATTGTTGATTACAAACAATAAAAAAATCACATAGAAGGAATTTTTATTATCTTGATTATTTAAAAGAAAAGTGAAATGTGAAAAATGGATGATAGGGTCCTAGGAAATGGTATTCTATGGATGGTTTTAGGTGATGTTTAAACTTGTAGTCCTTGATATAATCAAGGTACGTGAGGCCTAAATCTATGCTGGTGTCAGTATGGGGCTGGTATTGGGGCCTAACCCCTCACTTCATGGTCCCACAAAGATAATGGAGTCAGATGCTTAGTGGATATATTGGTAACCAATTATTTATACTTGTTCAGAGCACTCGATTCAACTTCTTCTCTCGATGATGAAATCCAAATAGGTCCACTTAGATAGGAATGTTTTAATGAAAATTGTATTTTATTTGATTTGGTTTGTGTGGGGGAGATTAAGTGAATGTAATCTATTAACCTCCTAATTTAAACTATGTAATCAAAAAGAATGAAAGGTTCATTTTAAAAAAGAAAGAAAGATTGATTTCGATGAGGAAAACAAACAAGAATGCAATGCTTTGAAATAAAAATAAAGGAAAGAGATGCACCTGTAAAGCGCTTCCTTTTTTAAAAACTTTTGATTTTTTTAACACACCTAATGTGCAATGAGTAAGATCCCAAAACAGCAACCTACAAGGGTTAGATGAAAACAAAGAGCTAAAGAGAGAAATGATAGTTACAGCCAACAGGATGGGAAATCGAAATCATCTACGAAATCATAAACAATTTATGGGAATCATTTGGTGATCCACACCAATCACTAGCAATTTGATTTGATCATTAGTGATTGCAAAGTAGAGAACCTAAAGGTGGAAATTAATTAATTTGAAATGAAAGAAAAGGGATGAGGTCCCACCAGGTGTGCCAGAATGTACTAGAGAGTTTTTTATTTCCAACTTTAACTTAATAAAATAAAATAACAAAAAAATCCGAATGCAAAAGATGACAAGGTTTAATAATACCTAAAATGATGGACATCGATGCTGATGTGATAAAGATCCTTCCTCTTTCGATTATGAAGAAACCTATAGATCAAAGACACTAAACAAAATATATTAGATAGATGGGTAAACGAGTTTCTTGTTAAAGGTCGATTCCAAGAATCTAAAGGTACTTCCTAGAGTATTTCATCTCGCTTTGATACAATTAAGTATATTGACAAAGATAATGGTAAGGATATATATAAATGACAAGGATAGATTGACAACATGTAAGAAGCTTTAGAACTCAAGGTTTCAGTGGTAAGTCTTGTGCAACTAGGAATGTGTCCCAAGTAAGGTTGGATGCAATCGAATGGACTCGAAATAATCATACTATAATTCTTTTGTCTCTTTTTGAATGTCGTGGAGGAATTTGATTTTTTCGTCAATATTTTTTATGTCGGTGGGAAATCATATTGCACATAATGTCAATTCATGAATGATGTTTTATTGTTCTTAGAAGAAGGGTTGTTGGACTATAGGAAAGTTGTAAATGGTTTTGATTGGATGGGACTCGCCAAGCATCGCCATCTAAGTAAATCCATGCATGGAGAGAACAAGTTAAATCCCAAAAGATTGATAAAAGCGAGACTAAATTGATGAATTGATAGAAATATATAAATTGATAGGATCACCTGATGATTCATAAGGATTGTTGACGATTAGACATAATCATTAGTGATTACTATAAAAATGACAAGTTTTGCTAAAAATAATAAACAAAGTTCTAAATGATGATTTTTGAAGTTTAAGTGAAATGTGTTGAAAACTTGGACACTAAGAGGGGGGTTAATCGGTGTATTATTAAATTTACTTTCTTAAGTTAGTTATGATTAATACATAACACCACACACAAGCAATCAATAAATAATTACACATAGAGACACCAATTTTAATGTGGGAAACCTAAACTAGGTAAAAATCCACTAAAACCAAGAACTCTGCTTCGGACCTAATTATCCTAGTTTGTTACATTTATTTCAAGTTGATTTGTAACTCAAATTTTGAGGAAACAACCCCAAGATAATCCAGTTAGCACCGAATGACCTTTTGTAAGTTGTAACTTGCAAGGAAGCAACAACTCCTTATAATTTAACTAGTTGCAACTGATCTTTTGTAAGTTGCTACTTAGAAGGAGGCTACAACCCTTTGTATGCTAATCTGCTACTTAGACTTTTCTATGTTTTGGTCACTCTTGATTTATTGTCTTACATAGCTGATAATGACCTCTATATTATATCTTTTATGCTTCTCAAATCTACTCCTTATACACTCTCTTTTTATCATATGAATTCATTCGAGTCTCTTTCATACAAGGTTGAATGCTCAAACTTAAGAACTCAATGCTAATATGAACATGTTGTTGCTTTCAATTTAGTCAAGAGGGTATTTATCAAGTTATCATCTTTTCTATACAGATATTTTGATTCTTCATGTCTCCAGATTCATTCACAGTCACAATGATATGTGGTTCTTCTTTTCTCATACCATTCACCGACTTCTACCTTCACATTCACTTCTCTACCAACATTTGGATGATTTGCATTGTGTTCTTTCACCTCTAAATTATTTTCATTTCATATTCCTTAAAATAACTTTTCTATCATGCAACTATCTACTTCTTAGAGGATGCACTAACTTCTATGATGAAAACTGTCATAAATATCCAATCATCATCACTCCATGTTCAATTTCTTTTCAACATATAACCATGAACTAATTTTGAGAAAATCTTAATTACCTATAGTCTTTAATTATAGTTACACAATAAAATTTTTTTCTTTCCACTATTTTCAAGCTTTCTACAACACTTGAGTTTGAGTCTTCAATGTCTTTGTATCATCCTTTGATTCTATTCAAGCCCTTACTTCTATTCATTGGATTCAAGATTTCATTTCATTGGATTCAAGATTTTATTTCTCTATATTGAAGCTATTTATGTCTTTGGTTTACTATTTACCTTAGTATCTTCTCATTTTATCTTATCAACCTACTTCCTTTATCATTGTTAAGACCTTATTCCTCTTGTCCTATCTTCTATCTTTCATCTACAGACCTCATTGTATTCTATCTTCTTCACTACACTATATAACAAACACACTCTTTCATCAACATCTCCTATATTCAAAATAACCTCCCTCTAACTATGTTTTGTTTTTGTTAACATCTTCTACCTACTACAATAACTAACTCATTATGTTTTCATAGGCCATTTAAGTCTTCAAATCAACTTCATTTATTTTATAACTCCTCTTCCTCTTCTCTCTTTTTTGAGTATTTTTTCATATCTTATTTACTTCATAATATCATTTTTCAATGCCCAACTTTGTATGACCCCGACCTTTCATCTTCATGATTTTAGACTCTTCAATTTCATGCTTCATACAAATGCGCTAGCTCAATAATAAATGATTCCCTCGACTTTTCAAATTCTTTTCATATTTTCTTCAAACTCAGGATGAATTATTTTTAATTATATATATGATAAGAACTCTTTATATTCTTCTTTGCTTTGAGTATGGAATGCTAAGTTACTTTTATAACTTTTTAGCTTACACTTTTGTTTGAAAACAATGGATTTAAAACATAAAGTGTCTTAATATCCTTTGTAATTTTTCTTTAGACTAGGTCACCCTTGTTATATAAGATAGAGAACTACAATTACCTCCTTCATCTTTATTTTTTCTATTTAAAATTCACTTGTCATAATATCCCTCAAAAGCTCTAGTCTATATTCAATAGATAAAATCTTGTGTGACTAGTTTTATTCTCCTTATACTTGATACTACCATAGTTTTCTTTCAAACACCTTTAGTGTTAGGAATTAGAGAACAAATATGCAGAAACAATTCCTCAAACCACAGCGGTAGGAAACTATATAGCATAATTATACTTGCAGAAATATAACAACATAAATAAATAATGTACAAAAGAAGACAAGACAAGATTTAACGTTGTTCATCCAATGTAATCTACATCCATCAAGAAATTGCTCATATTTTATTATTAACAAGAGTAGAACAACTCTCACAGTCTTCTCTCAGTTATGAACTCACAACAGAATACCAAAGATGCTAAACCACATCTAAACCACAATTGACACCCAATTGCTTAACCTTGATCACTCTTGATCACCTTCTTATCATTAAGACTCAAGACCTATTGAACACTCAAGATATCTTCAAGATACCCTAAAACCTCTATTTATAGGATTACAATCCTTTTAAGAAGTCCTAAAGCCAACCCTAGAAGTTTGAAAGCTGCGATCTTTCAACTTCCCACGGCTGAAAAATTGTCCCGACGTTAACAGCCAATTAATAACATGTTAACAACATATTAACAAGAACGACAAATGACTACATAACAACGTCATGGAAGATGACTGTAGAATTCTTCTGAAGTCTCCAAACTTAACCGTTCAAGCTCCAACACTTTAACACCGATTCAAGAAGACCAAAATAGGCTTCACACCCCAACAATCTCCCACTTGAGACTCAAGTTTCCACCGAGAAAAGTTCTTAACCCTTCATTATCAACCATGAAGGAAAATCAAAGTTGAAAACAACTTCAACTTCTCCCTTGTGACCACCTTGGTCATCATATCTCGTAGGATTCTCGACTTCAAATTATCTTCTTCCAAGGCTGCCCTGATGAAATGATATCTCAACTGAATGTGCTTCGTCCTAGAGTGGAAAGCAGAGTTCTTCACCAAATGTATAACGCTTTGACTATCACTATGTAGTCTCCCAACTTCCTGCTTATGACCCAACTCATCAAGCAATCATTGCTCTAGCCAAAACATCTCCTTGCTTGCCTCTGTGGCAGAAACATACTAAGCCTCTGTGGTTAACAAAGCCACAACTTTTTATAGCCATGAAATCCAACTCACTGTTGTATCACCAACCGTAAATACATAACCTATCATTCTCCTCCTACTATCCAAATCTCATGCCATGTCTGAATCTAAATATCCATGTAATGTAGTGTCCAATCCACTAAAACACAATGTTTCTCCCATGGTCCCTCTCAAATACTGAAGGATCCACTTTACTACTTGCCAGTGATCTCTACCTGGATCACTCATAAACCTGCTCACTACTCCCACTGCATGGGAAATGTCAGGCCTAGTGCATACCATAGCATACATCAAGCTACCAACTACTAATGAGTATAGTACCCTAGACATCTGGATTCTATCCTCCTCAGTTGTTAGACTATGCTCCTTTGATAATTTAAAGTGACCTGCCAAAGGAGTACCAACTAGTTTAGCGTCCTACATACTAAACCTCTCCAAGACCTTCTTTATGTACTCTTCTTAAGATAATACCAGCTTTCTCTCCTTCCTGTTCTGATTTATTCTCATACCAAGGATTTTTTTGCTGCCCCCAAATCCTTCATAGCAAAGGAGTCACCTAGTTGTTTCTTGAGTACCTTTATTTCATGCATGTTCTTCCCTGCAACAAGCATATCATCTACATACAAGAACAAAATAATATAACTACCATCAAGAAACTTCTTGATGTACACGTAATGGTCTGAGTGGCACCTGGAGTAACCTTTCTCCTACCTAAAACTGTCAAACTTCATGTACCACTGTCGTGGATCTTGTTTCAGGCCATAAAAGCTCTTCTTCAATTTACACACTAACCTCTCCTTCCCCTTGACCTCATAACCCTATGGCTGTTGCATGTAAAATTCCTCCTCCAACTCACCATGAAGGAATGCAGTCTTCACATCCAACTATTCTAAGTGTAGGTCTTCTATTGTAACTAAACCAAGAACAGTCCTAATAGAAGTCATTTTAACAACCAGAGAAAAAATTTCATCAAATTCTATACCTTTCTTCTATGCAAATCCTTTGACCACCAACCGAGCCTTGTATCATTTCCTACCTCCATCTTCCTCTTTGATTCTATACACCCACTTATTCTGCAATGCTCTCTTTCCTTGAGTAGATCCACGGATCCCAAGTCACGGTTTTCCATAAGAGATCTATGCTCTTCATCCATGGCCTGCTCCCACTTCTTCCTGGCATCCACCTGCATTGCTTCCTCAAAGCACTCTAGCTCTCCACTATCAATGAGCAATAAATAATTCAAAGATGGAGTAAATCATTTAGGTTCCCTTCTTACCCTAGAAGACATTCTCACCTTAGAAGTTTTGGGTTCTGATGAGTACATACGAAATGGTCTTGTGCGGAACATGTTGAATCGAATCGCCCCTTGGACACCTTGTTGTCTACAATGTCCTCTAACACTGTGTATTATTTCTTTGATTCCTCTTTCTATTCTTGCAACTGATCTTTATACATGAATTTTTCATTAAAGACAATATCTCTAGACCGAAATATTTTCTTGTCTTTAAGACTCCAAACATGGAAACCAAAATCATCTTCACCATATCCAACAAAGGTGCATTTCTCAGACTTAGCCTCTAACTTGGTCCTATCATCTTTATCAATGTGAACAAATACCTCACATCCAAATACTCTAAGAAATGAGTAATCAATTTTCTTACTAGACCAAGCCTCCTCAGGTATACCTCCATCCAAAGCCATAGAGGGTCCTCTGTTAATCAGATAAACAATTGTGGTTACCGATTTCACCCAAAACATGAGTGGCATCCCCGCATGTAACCTCATACACCTAGCACGCTCCATGATTTTCCTATTAATTCTCTCTGACACTCCATTTTCTTGTGGAGTATTTGGAACTATTCTTTTCTGTGGATCCCATTTTCGAACAATAATCAATGAAATTCATTGCTGCAATATTCCCCTCCATTATCGACTGAGACATTTCAACTTAAGACTTGTTTCATTCTCAACCAAGGCTTTCCATCTTTTGAAAGTTTCAAACACATTAGATTTCTTTCTAATTCAATATACCCAAACTTTTCTAGCTACATCATCAATAAAATGACATAATAACATGAACCACCAATAGATTTTACCTTAGCTGCCCCCATACATCTGTATACACTAACTCCAACTTATCCTCCTTCCCTGGTAGGTCCAACCTTGAGGAATCTCACCCACTTTTGTTTCCAATAAACACGGTCCTCACGAAGTTCAAATCTAACTCCTTTAACTGGGTAACTTTGTCTTTTATAATCTTCATTCCCTTATGACTCATATGGCCAAGTCTATAGTGCCAAAAGTTACATCTCCATCTACTGACAACTAAATTGCAATAATTAGCACCACTAGTTAAATATAAAGTATCAGTTTTCTTACCTCTTGCAACCAAAAGAGCTCCCTTGGTAACCTTCCAAGAATCCACTGTAAAACTAACTATACAACCATCACTACCCATTTGTCCCACTGATATCAAGTTCTGCCTCAACTTAGGTAGATGCCCGACATCCTTAAGTAGCCATGTGTTCCCATTCTACATTTTCACCCAAGCACAACCTTTCCCTACTATGCTACATGGTTCATCATCACCAAGATATACATGTCCAAAATCACCTTGAACAAAATCAGTAAAGTAATGTCTATGTGGGGTAGCATGGAAAGAAGCCCCTGAATCTAACACCCAAGATTCCATAATAATATATAAAGAAATAATCAAGGCATCTTGACAAACATCCCTATTACCAAATTTACCTCTTTAGTTTCCTCCTTCTTGTTCTTCTTATCCCGAAGATCCCAGCAATCTTTCTTAGCATGACCGACCTTCCGATAGTGCCAACATTCTAACTTACCCTTGGAATTTGACCTTCGTGATCATTCAACTTCCCATGGTTACCTTTCCCTATGTTCTTTTGTCTCCTCTACTCTCCACCATCAAAGAATTTCCAGAAGTAGAAGAATTTCAGTGCTCTTCCTTCACATTTCCTCACTTAGGATCACACCTATTACATCCTCAAACTTCAGCTTTGAGTTATTAGAGACTAAATTACTTACAACCATAACCAATTTATCCTAGCTATCTGGTAAGGATCATAAAATCAACAAAGCCCTAACCTCAAAGTCAATTTTTACCTGAGTTTAACATACTCACAACCGTATTAAATTCATTCAAAATATGAGCAAGAGAACCATTCTCGACATCTTCATATTAAATAACTTTTTCATCAAAAATATTTTATTAGAGGAGAGGGTTTTTTCATATAACGTCCCCAACGCACTCGTGAGACCTTCGTGGTTTTATCCTACAATATGTTGAAAGCAAGCCCGAAGATACAAGGCATAAACAAATTTCCCCGAGCACCTTTCTATCCAACAACTCTCAATCCTCATCGACATGGCTGTAGGTTTCTTTTCTTTTCCAGCCAAAGGAACATGGAGGTCCTTCTGATATAAGTAATCCTCCATTTGCATCTTCCACAAACCAAAGTTCTGCCCATTGAACTTCTCAACCCTCGATCTTCCCTCATCTGCCATAGCTCCCACTCAAGATAAACTTTCCCTGTGATTTACAACTTCAGCAAAAAACCACCAAAGCTTTGATACCAATTGTTAGGAATTAGAGAACAAATATGCAGAAACAATTCCTCAAACCACAGTAGTAGGAAACTATATAGCAGAATTATACTTGCAGAAATATAACAACATAAATAAATAATGTACAAAATAAGACAAGACAAGATTTAATGTGGTTCATGCAATGTGGGCTACATCCACCAAGAATTTTCTCAGATTTTATTATTAACAAGAGTAGAACAACTCTCACAGCCTTCTCTCAGTTATGAACTCACAACAGAATTCCAAAGATGCTAAAGCACATCTAAACCACAATTGACACCCAATTGCTTAACCTTGATCACCTCTTGATCATTAAGACTCAATACCTCTTGAACACTCAAGATATATTCAAGATACCCTAACACCTCTATTTATAGGATTACAATCCTTTTAATAAGTCCTAAAGATGACCCTATAAGTTTAAAATTTGCGATCCTCCAACTTCCCATGCTGGAAAAACTATCCTAACGTTAATAGCCAATTAACAAAGCATGATAAAAGACATATTAACAAAGAATGACACGGTGGATCGCACAACAACGTCATGACAGATATTTGTAGAATGCTCCCTGAAGTCTCCAAACTTAACCGTTCGAGCTCCCAAAGACTTCAACACCAATTCAAGAAGACCAAAAATGGGGTCCACACCCCAACATTTAGGAGACTCCTTAGACCAACTATATCATCCTTTAAACTCTATAAGATGTGCAAAAACTCATAGATTATTCAATTAGGACAAAAATGCAATTAAATTCATCATGAAGCTTTCAAGGGAACTTAAACACCCTACCTTGAGATAAGCTGGTAATAAGATATCCTCATGCTTGAAATGAGTGAGCTTGATTTTTTGGAATTATTTTGGTATGTGCACAAAGATATTTTCAAAAAATCAGGAGGTTTCATCAATTAATTCATGGGTTTCAAAGATTTTTCTTTCTATAAACCCTAGTTTCAGGGGTTGAAGCCATTGAGATGACCGAGAGCACAAAAATATCGATATCTCTCTCATTTTTGAGTGAATTTCAAAAATTTCAATTGCTATGGTTATTTTTTATCATTTTCCATATTTTTCAATCATTCACCAAACTTAAAATATGATAGTACATTCCTA